>CM033033.1:12747214-13296464 GCA_019207045.1 Branchiostoma floridae x Branchiostoma belcheri | reverse complement strand
CCCTTGAAGATAGGTTAGGGTTAGGGCTATTTAGGGTTAGGGTTAGGGTTGCGGTTAGGGTTAGGGCTCAGATCTCGACAAACAAGCACGCAATTTCAAAACGGTTTGCAGATTACAAGTGCCCACCAATAGACCTTTCGAATCATACCAAGTTTGGCGCCTTGAAGATAGGTTAGGGTTAGGGCTATTTTAGGGTTAGGGTTAGGGTTGCGGTTAGGGTTAGGGCTCAGATCTCGACAACCAAGCACGCAATTTCAAAACGGTTTGCAGATTACAAGTACCACCAATAGACCTTTCAAATCATACCAAGTTTGGCCGCCTTGAAGATAGGTTAGGGTTAGGGCTATTTTAGGGTTAGGGTTAGGGTTGCGGTTAGGGTTAGGGCTCAGATCTCGACAACCAAGCACGCAATTTCAAAACGGTTTGCAGATTACAAGTACCCACCAATAGACCTTCGAATCATACCAAGTTTGGCCGCCTTGAAGATAGGTTAGGGTTAGGGCTATTTTAGGGTTAGGGTTAGGGTTGCGGTTAGGGTTAGGGCTCAGATCTCGACAACCAAGCACGCAATTTCAAAACGGTTTGCAGATTACAAGTACCCACCAATAGACCTTTAAATCATACCAAGTTTGGCCGCCTTGAAGATAGGTTAGGGTTAGGGCTATTTTAGGGTTAGGGTTAGGGTTGCGGTTAGGGTTAGGGCTCAGATCTCGACAACCAAGCACGCAATTTCAAAACGGTTTGCAGATTACAAGTACCCACCAATAGACCTTTCAAATCATACCAAGTTTGGCCGCCTTGAAGATAGGTTAGGGTTAGGGCTATTTAGGGTTAGGGTTAGGGTGGTGCGGTTAGGGTTAGGGCTCAGATCTCGACAACCAAGCACGCAATTTCAAAACGGTTTGCAGATTACAAGTACCCACCAATAGACCTTTCAAATCATACCAAGTTTGGCCGCCTTGAAGATAGGTTAGGGTTAGGGCTATTTTAGGGTTAGGGTTAGGGTTGCGGTTAGGGTTAGGGCTCAGATCTCGACAACCAAGCACGCAATTTCAAAACGGTTTGCAGATTACAAGTACCCACCAATAGACCTTCAAATCATACCAAGTTTGGCCGCCTTGAAGATAGGTTAGGGTTAGGGCTATTTTAGGGTTAGGGTTAGGGTTGCGGTTAGGGTTAGGGCTCAGATCTCGACAACCAGCACGCAATTTCAAAACGGTTTGCAGATTACAAGTGCCACCAATAGACCTTTCAAATCATACCAAGTTTGGCCGCCTTGAAGATAGGTTAGGGTTAGGGCTATTTTAGGGTTAGGGTTAGGGTTGCGGTTAGGGTTAGGGCTCAGATCTCGACAACCAAGCACGCAATTTCAAAACGGTTTGCAGATTACAAGTACCCACCAATAGACCTTTCAAATCATACCAAGTTTGGCGCCTTGAAGATAGGTTAGGGTTAGGGCTATTTTAGGGTTAGGGTTAGGGTTGCGGTTAGGGTTAGGGCTCAGATCTCGACAACCAAGCACGCAATTTCAAAACGGTTTGCAGATTACAAGTACCCACCAAAGACCTTTCGAATCATACCAAGTTTGGCGCCTTGAAGATAGGTTAGGGTTAGGGCTATTTTAGGGTTAGGGTTAGGGTTGCGGTTAGGGTTAGGGCTCAGATCTCGACAACCAAGCACGCAATTTCAAAACGGTTTGCAGATTACAAGTGCCACCAATAGACCTTTCGAATCATACCAAGTTTGGCCGCCTTGAAGATAGGTTAGGGTTAGGGCTATTTTAGGGTTAGGGTTAGGGTTGCGGTTAGGGTTAGGGCTCAGATCTCGACAACCAAGCACGCAATTTCAAAACGGTTTGCAGATTACAAGTACCCACCAATAGACCTTTCGAATCATACCAAGTTTGGCCGCCTTGAAGATAGGTTAGGGTTAGGGCTATTTTAGGGTTAGGGTTAGGGTTGCGGTTAGGGTTAGGGCTCAGATCTCGACAACCAAGCACGCAATTTCAAAACGGTTTGCAGATTACAAGTACCCACCAATAGACCTTTCGAATCATACCAAGTTGGCCGCCTTGAAGATAGGTTAGGGTTAGGGCTATTTTAGGGTTAGGGTTAGGGTTGCGGTTAGGGTTAGGGCTCAGATCTCGACAACCAAGCACGCAATTTCAAAACGGTTTGCAGATTACAAGTACCCACCAATAGACCTTCAAATCATACCAAGTTTGGCGGCCTTGAAGATAGGTTAGGGTTAGGGCTATTTTAGGGTTAGGGTTAGGGTTGCGGTTAGGGTTAGGGCTCAGATCTCGACAACAAGCACGCAATTTCAAAACGGTTTGCAGATTACAAGTACCCACCAATAGACCTTTCAAATCATACCAGTTTGGCCGCCTTGAAGATAGGTTAGGGTTAGGGCTATTTTAGGGTTAGGGTTAGGGTTGCGGTTAGGGTTAGGGCTCAGATCTCGACAACCAAGCACGCAATTTCAAAACGGTTTGCAGATTACAAGTGCCCACCAATAGACCTTTCGAATCATACCAAGTTTGGCCGCCTTGAAGATAGGTTAGGGTTAGGGCTATTTTAGGGTTAGGGTTAGGGTTGCGGTTAGGGTTAGGGCTCAGATCTCGACAACCAAGCACGCAATTTCAAAACGGTTTGCAGATTACAAGTACCCACCAATAGACCTTTCGAATCATACCAAGTTTGGCCGCCTTGAAGATAGGTTAGGGTTAGGGCTATTTTAGGGTTAGGGTTAGGGTTGCGGTTAGGGTTAGGGCTCAGATCTCGACAACCAAGCACGCAATTTCAAAACGGTTTGCAGATTACAAGTGCCCACCAATAGACCTTTCGAATCATACCAAGTTTGGCCGCCTTGAAGATAGGTTAGGGTTAGGGCTATTTTAGGGTTAGGGTTAGGGTTGCGGTTAGGGTTAGGGCTCAGATCTCGACAACCAAGCACGCAATTTCAAAACGGTTTGCAGATTACAAGTGCCCACCAATAGACCTTTCGAATCATACCAAGTTTGGCCGCCTTGAAGATAGGTTAGGGTTAGGGCTATTTAGGGTTAGGGTTAGGGTTGCGGTTAGGGTTAGGGCTCAGATCTCGACAACCAAGCACGCAATTTCAAAACGGTTTGCAGATTACAAGTGCCCACCAATAGACCTTTCGAATCATACCAAGTTTGGCCGCCTTGAAGATAGGTTAGGGTTAGGGCTATTTTAGGGTTAGGGTTAGGGTTGCGGTTAGGGTTAGGGCTCAGATCTCGACAACCAAGCACGCAATTTCAAAACGGTTTGCAGATTACAAGTGCCCACCAATAGACCTTTCGAATCATACCAAGTTTGGCCGCCTTGAAGATAGGTTAGGGTTAGGGCTATTTTAGGGTTAGGGTTAGGGTTGCGGTTAGGGTTAGGGCTCAGATCTCGACAACCAAGCACGCAATTTCAAAACGGTTTGCAGATTACAAGTGCCCACCAATAGACCTTTCGAATCATACCAAGTTTGGCCGCCTTGAAGATAGGTTAGGGTTAGGGCTATTTAGGGTTAGGGTTAGGGTTGCGGTTAGGGTTAGGGCTCAGATCTCGACAACCAAGCACGCAATTTCAAAACGGTTTGCAGATTACAAGTGCCACCAATAGACCTTTCGAATCATACCAAGTTTGGCCGCCTTGAAGATAGGTTAGGGTTAGGGCTATTTTAGGGTTAGGGTTAGGGTTGCGGTTAGGGTTAGGGCTCAGATCTCGACAACCAAGCACGCAATTTCAAAACGGTTTGCAGATTACAAGTGCCCACCAATAGACCTTTCGAATCATACCAAGTTTGGCCGCCTTGAAGATAGGTTAGGGTTAGGGCTATTTTAGGGTTAGGGTTAGGGTTGCGGTTAGGGTTAGGGCTCAGATCTCGACAACCAAGCACGCAATTTCAAAACGGTTTGCAGATTACAAGTGCCCACCAATAGACCTTTCGAATCATACCAAGTTTGGCCGCCTTGAAGATAGGTTAGGGTTAGGGCTATTTTAGGGTTAGGGTTGCGGTTAGGGTTAGGGCTCAGATCTCGACAACCAAGCACGCAATTTCAAAACGGTTTGCAGATTACAAGTGCCACCAATAGACCTTCGAATCATACCAAGTTTGGCCGCCTTGAAGATAGGTTAGGGTTAGGGCTATTTTAGGGTTAGGGTTAGGGTTGCGGTTAGGGTTAGGGCTCAGATCTCGACAACCAAGCACGCAATTTCAAAACGGTTTGCAGATTACAAGTGCCCACCAATAGACCTTTCGAATCATACCAAGTTTGGCCGCCTTGAAGATAGGTTAGGGTTAGGGCTATTTTAGGGTTAGGGTTAGGGTTGCGGTTAGGGTTAGGGCTCAGATCTCGACAACCAAGCACGCAATTTCAAAACGGTTTGCAGATTACAAGTGCCACCAATAGACCTTTCGAATCATACCAAGTTTGGCCGCCTTGAAGATAGGTTAGGGTTAGGGCTATTTTAGGGTTAGGGTTAGGGTTGCGGTTAGGGTTAGGGCTCAGATCTCGACAACCAAGCACGCAATTTCAAAACGGTTTGCAGATTACAAGTGCCCACCAATAGACCTTTCGAATCATACCAAGTTTGGCCGCCTTGAAGATAGGTTAGGGTTAGGGCTATTTTAGGGTTAGGGTTAGGGTTAGGGTTAGGGCTCAGATCTCGACAACCAAGCACGCAATTTCAAAACGGTTTGCAGATTACAAGTGCCCACCAATAGACCTTTCGAATCATACCAAGTTTGGCCGCCTTGAAGATAGGTTAGGGTTAGGGCTATTTTAGGGTTAGGGTTAGGGTTGCGGTTAGGGTTAGGGCTCAGATCTCGACAACCAAGCACGCAATTTCAAAACGGTTTGCAGATTACAAGTGCCCACCAATAGACCTTTCGAATCATACCAAGTTTGGCCGCCTTGAAGATAGGTTAGGGTTAGGGCTATTTAGGGTTAGGGTTAGGGTTAGGGCTCAGATCTCGACAACAAGCACGCAATTTCAAAACGGTTTGCAGATTACAAGTGCCCACCAATAGACCTTTCGAATCATACCAAGTTTGGCCGCCTTGAAGATAGGTTAGGGTTAGGGCTATTTTAGGGTTAGGGTTAGGGTTGCGGTTAGGGTTAGGGCTCAGATCTCGACAACCAAGCACGCAATTTCAAAACGGTTTGCAGATTACAAGTGCCCACCAATAGACCTTTCGAATCATACCAAGTTTGGCCGCCTTGAAGATAGGTTAGGGTTAGGGCTATTTTAGGGTTAGGGTTAGGGTTGCGGTTAGGGTTAGGGCTCAGATCTCGACAACCAAGCACGCAATTTCAAAACGGTTTGCAGATTACAAGTGCCCACCAATAGACCTTTCGAATCATACCAAGTTTGGCCGCCTTGAAGATAGGTTAGGGTTAGGGCTATTTAGGGTTAGGGTTAGGGTTGCGGTTAGGGTTAGGGCTCAGATCTCGACAACCAAGCACGCAATTTCAAAACGGTTTGCAGATTACAAGTGCCCACCAATAGACCTTTCGAATCATACCAAGTTTGGCCGCCTTGAAGATAGGTTAGGGTTAGGGCTATTTTAGGGTTAGGGTTAGGGTTGCGGTTAGGGTTAGGGCTCAGATCTCGACAACCAAGCACGCAATTTCAAAACGGTTTGCAGATTACAAGTGCCCACCAATAGACCTTCGAATCATACCAAGTTTGGCCGCCTTGAAGATAGGTTAGGGTTAGGGCTATTTTAGGGTTAGGGTTAGGGTTAGGGCTCAGATCTCGACAACCAAGCACGCAATTTCAAAACGGTTTGCAGATTACAAGTGCCCACCAATAGACCTTTCGAATCATACCAAGTTTGGCCGCCTTGAAGATAGGTTAGGGTTAGGGCTATTTTAGGGTTAGGGTTAGGGTTGCGGTTAGGGTTAGGGCTCAGATCTCGACAACCAAGCACGCAATTTCAAAACGGTTTGCAGATTACAAGTGCCCACCAATAGACCTTTCGAATCATACCAAGTTTGGCCGCCTTGAAGATAGGTTAGGGTTAGGGCTATTTTAGGGTTAGGGTTAGGGTTGCGGTTAGGGTTAGGGCTCAGATCTCGACAACCAAGCACGCAATTTCAAAACGGTTTGCAGATTACAAGTGCCCACCAATAGACCTTTCGAATCATACCAAGTTTGGCCGCCTTGAAGATAGGTTAGGGTTAGGGCTATTTTAGGGTTAGGGTTAGGGTTGCGGTTAGGGTTAGGGCTCAGATCTCGACAAACAAGCACGCAATTTCAAAACGGTTTGCAGATTACAAGTGCCCACCAATAGACCTTTCGAATCATACCAAGTTTGGCCGCCTTGAAGATAGGTTAGGGTTAGGGCTATTTTAGGGTTAGGGTTAGGGTTGCGGTTAGGGTTAGGGCTCAGATCTCGACAACAAGCACGCAATTTCAAAACGGTTTGCAGATTACAAGTGCCCACCAATAGACCTTTCGAATCATACCAAGTTTGGCGCCTTGAAGATAGGTTAGGGTTAGGGCTATTTTAGGGTTAGGGTTAGGGTTGCGGTTAGGGTTAGGGCTCAGATCTCGACAACCAAGCACGCAATTTCAAAACGGTTTGCAGATTACAAGTGCCCACCAATAGACCTTTCGAATCATACCAAGTTTGGCCGCCTTGAAGATAGGTTAGGGTTAGGGCTATTTTAGGGTTAGGGTTAGGGTTAGGGCTCAGATCTCGACAACCAAGCACGCAATTTCAAAACGGTTTGCAGATTACAAGTGCCCACCAATAGACCTTTCGAATCATACCAAGTTTGGCCGCCTTGAAGATAGGTTAGGGTTAGGGCTATTTTAGGGTTAGGGTTAGGGTTGCGGTTAGGGTTAGGGCTCAGATCTCGACAACCAAGCACGCAATTTCAAAACGGTTTGCAGATTACAAGTGCCCACCAATAGACCTTTCGAATCATACCAAGTTTGGCCGCCTTGAAGATAGGTTAGGGTTAGGGCTATTTTAGGGTTAGGGTTAGGGTTGCGGTTAGGGTTAGGGCTCAGATCTCGACAACAAGCACGCAATTTCAAAACGGTTTGCAGATTACAAGTGCCCACCAATAGACCTTTCGAATCATACCAAGTTTGGCCGCCTTGAAGATAGGTTAGGGTTAGGGCTATTTTAGGGTTAGGGTTAGGGTTGCGGTTAGGGTTAGGGCTCAGATCTCGACAACCAAGCACGCAATTTCAAAACGGTTTGCAGATTACAAGTGCCCACCAATAGACCTTTCGAATCATACCAAGTTTGGCCGCCTTGAAGATAGGTTAGGGTTAGGGCTATTTTAGGGTTAGGGTTAGGGTTGCGGTTAGGGTTAGGGCTCAGATCTCGACAACCAAGCACGCAATTTCAAAACGGTTTGCAGATTACAAGTGCCCACCAATAGACCTTTCGAATCATACCAAGTTTGGCCGCCTTGAAGATAGGTTAGGGTTAGGGCTATTTTAGGGTTAGGGTTAGGGTTGCGGTTAGGGTTAGGGCTCAGATCTCGACAACCAAGCACGCAATTTCAAAACGGTTTGCAGATTACAAGTGCCCACCAATAGACCTTTCGAATCATACCAAGTTTGGCCGCCTTGAAGATAGGTTAGGGTTAGGGCTATTTTAGGGTTAGGGTTAGGGTTGCGGTTAGGGTTAGGGCTCAGATCTCGACAACCAAGCACGCAATTTCAAAACGGTTTGCAGATTACAAGTGCCCACCAATAGACCTTTCGAATCATACCAAGTTTGGCCGCCTTGAAGATAGGTTAGGGTTAGGGCTATTTTAGGGTTAGGGTTAGGGTTGCGGTTAGGGTTAGGGCTCAGATCTCGACAACCAAGCACGCAATTTCAAAACGGTTTGCAGATTACAAGTGCCCACCAATAGACCTTTCGAATCATACCAAGTTTGGCCGCCTTGAAGATAGGTTAGGGTTAGGGCTATTTTAGGGTTAGGGTTAGGGTTGCGGTTAGGGTTAGGGCTCAGATCTCGACAACCAAGCACGCAATTTCAAAACGGTTTGCAGATTACAAGTGCCCACCAATAGACCTTTCGAATCATACCAAGTTTGGCCGCCTTGAAGATAGGTTAGGGTTAGGGCTATTTTAGGGTTAGGGTTAGGGTTGCGGTTAGGGTTAGGGCTCAGATCTCGACAACCAAGCACGCAATTTCAAAACGGTTTGCAGATTACAAGTGCCCACCAATAGACCTTTCGAATCATACCAAGTTTGGCCGCCTTGAAGATAGGTTAGGGTTAGGGCTATTTTAGGGTTAGGGTTAGGGTTGCGGTTAGGGTTAGGGCTCAGATCTCGACAACCAAGCACGCAATTTCAAAACGGTTTGCAGATTACAAGTGCCCACCAATAGACCTTTCGAATCATACCAAGTTTGGCCGCCTTGAAGATAGGTTAGGGTTAGGGCTATTTTAGGGTTAGGGTTAGGGTTGCGGTTAGGGTTAGGGCTCAGATCTCGACAACCAAGCACGCAATTTCAAAACGGTTTGCAGATTACAAGTGCCCACCAATAGACCTTTCGAATCATACCAAGTTTGGCCGCCTTGAAGATAGGTTAGGGTTAGGGCTATTTTAGGGTTAGGGTTAGGGTTGCGGTTAGGGTTAGGGCTCAGATCTCGACAACCAAGCACGCAATTTCAAAACGGTTTGCAGATTACAAGTGCCCACCAATAGACCTTTCGAATCATACCAAGTTTGGCCGCCTTGAAGATAGGTTAGGGTTAGGGCTATTTTAGGGTTAGGGTTAGGGTTGCGGTTAGGGTTAGGGCTCAGATCTCGACAACCAAGCACGCAATTTCAAAACGGTTTGCAGATTACAAGTGCCCACCAATAGACCTTTCGAATCATACCAAGTTTGGCCGCCTTGAAGATAGGTTAGGGTTAGGGCTATTTTAGGGTTAGGGTTAGGGTTGCGGTTAGGGTTAGGGCTCAGATCTCGACAACCAAGCACGCAATTTCAAAACGGTTTGCAGATTACAAGTGCCCACCAATAGACCTTTCGAATCATACCAAGTTTGGCCGCCTTGAAGATAGGTTAGGGTTAGGGCTATTTTAGGGTTAGGGTTAGGGTTGCGGTTAGGGTTAGGGCTCAGATCTCGACAACCAAGCACGCAATTTCAAAACGGTTTGCAGATTACAAGTGCCCACCAATAGACCTTTCGAATCATACCAAGTTTGGCCGCCTTGAAGATAGGTTAGGGTTAGGGCTATTTTAGGGTTAGGGTTAGGGTTGCGGTTAGGGTTAGGGCTCAGATCTCGACAACCAAGCACGCAATTTCAAAACGGTTTGCAGATTACAAGTGCCCACCAATAGACCTTTCGAATCATACCAAGTTTGGCCGCCTTGAAGATAGGTTAGGGTTAGGGCTATTTTAGGGTTAGGGTTAGGGTTGCGGTTAGGGTTAGGGCTCAGATCTCGACAACCAAGCACGCAATTTCAAAACGGTTTGCAGATTACAAGTGCCCACCAATAGACCTTTCGAATCATACCAAGTTTGGCCGCCTTGAAGATAGGTTAGGGTTAGGGCTATTTTAGGGTTAGGGTTAGGGTTGCGGTTAGGGTTAGGGCTCAGATCTCGACAACCAAGCACGCAATTTCAAAACGGTTTGCAGATTACAAGTGCCCACCAATAGACCTTTCGAATCATACCAAGTTTGGCCGCCTTGAAGATAGGTTAGGGTTAGGGCTATTTTAGGGTTAGGGTTAGGGTTGCGGTTAGGGTTAGGGCTCAGATCTCGACAACCAAGCACGCAATTTCAAAACGGTTTGCAGATTACAAGTGCCCACCAATAGACCTTTCGAATCATACCAAGTTTGGCCGCCTTGAAGATAGGTTAGGGTTAGGGCTATTTTAGGGTTAGGGTTAGGGTTGCGGTTAGGGTTAGGGCTCAGATCTCGACAACCAAGCACGCAATTTCAAAACGGTTTGCAGATTACAAGTGCCCACCAATAGACCTTTCGAATCATACCAAGTTTGGCCGCCTTGAAGATAGGTTAGGGTTAGGGCTATTTTAGGGTTAGGGTTAGGGTTGCGGTTAGGGTTAGGGCTCAGATCTCGACAACCAAGCACGCAATTTCAAAACGGTTTGCAGATTACAAGTGCCCACCAATAGACCTTTCGAATCATACCAAGTTTGGCCGCCTTGAAGATAGGTTAGGGTTAGGGCTATTTTAGGGTTAGGGTTAGGGTTGCGGTTAGGGTTAGGGCTCAGATCTCGACAACCAAGCACGCAATTTCAAAACGGTTTGCAGATTACAAGTGCCCACCAATAGACCTTTCGAATCATACCAAGTTTGGCCGCCTTGAAGATAGGTTAGGGTTAGGGCTATTTTAGGGTTAGGGTTAGGGTTGCGGTTAGGGTTAGGGCTCAGATCTCGACAACCAAGCACGCAATTTCAAAACGGTTTGCAGATTACAAGTGCCCACCAATAGACCTTTCGAATCATACCAAGTTTGGCCGCCTTGAAGATAGGTTAGGGTTAGGGCTATTTTAGGGTTAGGGTTAGGGTTGCGGTTAGGGTTAGGGCTCAGATCTCGACAACCAAGCACGCAATTTCAAAACGGTTTGCAGATTACAAGTGCCCACCAATAGACCTTTCGAATCATACCAAGTTTGGCCGCCTTGAAGATAGGTTAGGGTTAGGGCTATTTTAGGGTTAGGGTTAGGGTTGCGGTTAGGGTTAGGGCTCAGATCTCGACAACCAAGCACGCAATTTCAAAACGGTTTGCAGATTACAAGTGCCCACCAATAGACCTTTCGAATCATACCAAGTTTGGCCGCCTTGAAGATAGGTTAGGGTTAGGGCTATTTTAGGGTTAGGGTTAGGGTTGCGGTTAGGGTTAGGGCTCAGATCTCGACAACCAAGCACGCAATTTCAAAACGGTTTGCAGATTACAAGTGCCCACCAATAGACCTTTCGAATCATACCAAGTTTGGCCGCCTTGAAGATAGGTTAGGGTTAGGGCTATTTTAGGGTTAGGGTTAGGGTTGCGGTTAGGGTTAGGGCTCAGATCTCGACAACCAAGCACGCAATTTCAAAACGGTTTGCAGATTACAAGTGCCCACCAATAGACCTTTCGAATCATACCAAGTTTGGCCGCCTTGAAGATAGGTTAGGGTTAGGGCTATTTTAGGGTTAGGGTTAGGGTTGCGGTTAGGGTTAGGGCTCAGATCTCGACAACCAAGCACGCAATTTCAAAACGGTTTGCAGATTACAAGTGCCCACCAATAGACCTTTCGAATCATACCAAGTTTGGCCGCCTTGAAGATAGGTTAGGGTTAGGGCTATTTTAGGGTTAGGGTTAGGGTTGCGGTTAGGGTTAGGGCTCAGATCTCGACAACCAAGCACGCAATTTCAAAACGGTTTGCAGATTACAAGTGCCCACCAATAGACCTTTCGAATCATACCAAGTTTGGCCGCCTTGAAGATAGGTTAGGGTTAGGGCTATTTTAGGGTTAGGGTTAGGGTTGCGGTTAGGGTTAGGGCTCAGATCTCGACAACCAAGCACGCAATTTCAAAACGGTTTGCAGATTACAAGTGCCCACCAATAGACCTTTCGAATCATACCAAGTTTGGCCGCCTTGAAGATAGGTTAGGGTTAGGGCTATTTTAGGGTTAGGGTTAGGGTTGCGGTTAGGGTTAGGGCTCAGATCTCGACAACCAAGCACGCAATTTCAAAACGGTTTGCAGATTACAAGTGCCCACCAATAGACCTTTCGAATCATACCAAGTTTGGCCGCCTTGAAGATAGGTTAGGGTTAGGGCTATTTTAGGGTTAGGGTTAGGGTTGCGGTTAGGGTTAGGGTTAGGGCTCAGATCTCGACAACCAAGCACGCAATTTCAAAACGGTTTGCAGATTACAAGTGCCCACCAATAGACCTTTCGAATCATACCAAGTTTGGCCGCCTTGAAGATAGGTTAGGGTTAGGGCTATTTTAGGGTTAGGGTTAGGGTTGCGGTTAGGGTTAGGGCTCAGATCTCGACAACCAAGCACGCAATTTCAAAACGGTTTGCAGATTACAAGTGCCCACCAATAGACCTTTCGAATCATACCAAGTTTGGCCGCCTTGAAGATAGGTTAGGGTTAGGGCTATTTTAGGGTTAGGGTTAGGGTTGCGGTTAGGGTTAGGGCTCAGATCTCGACAACCAAGCACGCAATTTCAAAACGGTTTGCAGATTACAAGTGCCCACCAATAGACCTTTCGAATCATACCAAGTTTGGCCGCCTTGAAGATAGGTTAGGGTTAGGGCTATTTTAGGGTTAGGGTTAGGGTTGCGGTTAGGGTTAGGGCTCAGATCTCGACAACCAAGCACGCAATTTCAAAACGGTTTGCAGATTACAAGTGCCCACCAATAGACCTTTCGAATCATACCAAGTTTGGCCGCCTTGAAGATAGGTTAGGGTTAGGGCTATTTTAGGGTTAGGGTTAGGGTTGCGGTTAGGGTTAGGGCTCAGATCTCGACAACCAAGCACGCAATTTCAAAACGGTTTGCAGATTACAAGTGCCCACCAATAGACCTTTCGAATCATACCAAGTTTGGCCGCCTTGAAGATAGGTTAGGGTTAGGGCTATTTTAGGGTTAGGGTTAGGGTTGCGGTTAGGGTTAGGGCTCAGATCTCGACAACCAAGCACGCAATTTCAAAACGGTTTGCAGATTACAAGTGCCCACCAATAGACCTTTCGAATCATACCAAGTTTGGCCGCCTTGAAGATAGGTTAGGGTTAGGGCTATTTTAGGGTTAGGGTTAGGGTTGCGGTTAGGGTTAGGGCTCAGATCTCGACAACCAAGCACGCAATTTCAAAACGGTTTGCAGATTACAAGTGCCCACCAATAGACCTTTCGAATCATACCAAGTTTGGCCGCCTTGAAGATAGGTTAGGGTTAGGGCTATTTTAGGGTTAGGGTTAGGGTTGCGGTTAGGGTTAGGGCTCAGATCTCGACAACCAAGCACGCAATTTCAAAACGGTTTGCAGATTACAAGTGCCCACCAATAGACCTTTCGAATCATACCAAGTTTGGCCGCCTTGAAGATAGGTTAGGGTTAGGGCTATTTTAGGGTTAGGGTTAGGGTTGCGGTTAGGGTTAGGGCTCAGATCTCGACAACCAAGCACGCAATTTCAAAACGGTTTGCAGATTACAAGTGCCCACCAATAGACCTTTCGAATCATACCAAGTTTGGCCGCCTTGAAGATAGGTTAGGGTTAGGGCTATTTTAGGGTTAGGGTTAGGGTTGCGGTTAGGGTTAGGGCTCAGATCTCGACAACCAAGCACGCAATTTCAAAACGGTTTGCAGATTACAAGTGCCCACCAATAGACCTTTCGAATCATACCAAGTTTGGCCGCCTTGAAGATAGGTTAGGGTTAGGGCTATTTTAGGGTTAGGGTTAGGGTTGCGGTTAGGGTTAGGGCTCAGATCTCGACAACCAAGCACGCAATTTCAAAACGGTTTGCAGATTACAAGTGCCCACCAATAGACCTTTCGAATCATACCAAGTTTGGCCGCCTTGAAGATAGGTTAGGGTTAGGGCTATTTTAGGGTTAGGGTTAGGGTTGCGGCTAGGGTTAGGGCTCAGATCTCGACAACCAAGCACGCAATTTCAAAACGGTTTGCAGATTACAAGTGCCCACCAATAGACCTTTCGAATCATACCAAGTTTGGCCGCCTTGAAGATAGTTTAGGGTTAGGGCTATTTTAGGGTTTGGGTTAGGGTTGCGGTTAGGGTTAGGGCTCAGATCTCGACAACCAAGCACGCAATTTCAAAACGGTTTGCAGATTACAAGTGCCCACCAATAGACCTTTCGAATCATACCAAGTTTGGCCGCCTTGAAGATAGGTTAGGGTTAGGGCTATTTTAGGGTTAGGGTTAGGGTTGCGGTTAGGGTTAGGGCTCAGATCTCGACAACCAAGCACGCAATTTCAAAACGGTTTGCAGATTACAAGTGCCCACCAATAGACCTTTCGAATCATACCAAGTTTGGCCGCCTTGAAGATAGGTTAGGGTTAGGGCTATTTTAGGGTTAGGGTTAGGGTTGCGGTTAGGGTTAGGGCTCAGATCTCGACAACCAAGCACGCAATTTCAAAACGGTTTGCAGATTACAAGTGCCCACCAATAGACCTTTCGAATCATACCAAGTTTGGCCGCCTTGAAGATAGGTTAGGGTTAGGGCTATTTTAGGGTTAGGGTTAGGGTTGCGGTTAGGGTTAGGGCTCAGATCTCGACAACCAAGCACGCAATTTCAAAACGGTTTGCAGATTACAAGTGCCCACCAATAGACCTTTCGAATCATACCAAGTTTGGCCGCCTTGAAGATAGGTTAGGGTTAGGGCTATTTTAGGGTTAGGGTTAGGGTTGCGGCTAGGGTTAGGGCTCAGATCTCGACAACCAAGCACGCAATTTCAAAACGGTTTGCAGATTACAAGTGCCCACCAATAGACCTTTCGAATCATACCAAGTTTGGCCGCCTTGAAGATAGGTTAGGGTTAGGGCTATTTTAGGGTTTGGGTTAGGGTTGCGGTTAGGGTTAGGGCTCAGATCTCGACAACCAAGCACGCAATTTCAAAACGGTTTGCAGATTACAAGTGCCCACCAATAGACCTTTCGAATCATACCAAGTTTGGCCGCCTTGAAGATAGGTTAGGGTTAGGGCTATTTTAGGGTTAGGGTTAGGGTTGCGGTTAGGGTTAGGGCTCAGATCTCGACAACCAAGCACGCAATTTCAAAACGGTTTGCAGATTACAAGTGCCCACCAATAGACCTTTCGAATCATACCAAGTTTGGCCGCCTTGAAGATAGGTTAGGGTTAGGGCTATTTTAGGGTTAGGGTTAGGGTTGCGGTTAGGGTTAGGGCTCAGATCTCGACAACCAAGCACGCAATTTCAAAACGGTTTGCAGATTACAAGTGCCCACCAATAGACCTTTCGAATCATACCAAGTTTGGCCGCCTTGAAGATAGGTTAGGGTTAGGGCTATTTTAGGGTTAGGGTTAGGGTTGCGGTTAGGGTTAGGGCTCAGATCTCGACAACCAAGCACGCAATTTCAAAACGGTTTGCAGATTACAAGTGCCCACCAATAGACCTTTCGAATCATACCAAGTTTGGCCGCCTTGAAGATAGGTTAGGGTTAGGGCTATTTTAGGGTTAGGGTTAGGGTTGCGGCTAGGGTTAGGGCTCAGATCTCGACAACCAAGCACGCAATTTCAAAACGGTTTGCAGATTACAAGTGCCCACCAATAGACCTTTCGAATCATACCAAGTTTGGCCGCCTTGAAGATAGGTTAGGGTTAGGGCTATTTTAGGGTTTGGGTTAGGGTTGCGGTTAGGGTTAGGGCTCAGATCTCGACAACCAAGCACGCAATTTCAAAACGGTTTGCAGATTACAAGTGCCCACCAATAGACCTTTCGAATCATACCAAGTTTGGCCGCCTTGAAGATAGGTTAGGGTTAGGGCTATTTTAGGGTTAGGGTTAGGGTTGCGGTTAGGGTTAGGGCTCAGATCTCGACAACCAAGCACGCAATTTCAAAACGGTTTGCAGATTACAAGTGCCCACCAATAGACCTTTCGAATCATACCAAGTTTGGCCGCCTTGAAGATAGGTTAGGGTTAGGGCTATTTTAGGGTTAGGGTTAGGGTTGCGGTTAGGGTTAGGGCTCAGATCTCGACAACCAAGCACGCAATTTCAAAACGGTTTGCAGATTACAAGTGCCCACCAATAGACCTTTCGAATCATACCAAGTTTGGCCGCCTTGAAGATAGGTTAGGGTTAGGGCTATTTTAGGGTTAGGGTTAGGGTTGCGGTTAGGGTTAGGGCTCAGATCTCGACAACCAAGCACGCAATTTCAAAACGGTTTGCAGATTACAAGTGCCCACCAATAGACCTTTCGAATCATACCAAGTTTGGCCGCCTTGAAGATAGGTTAGGGTTAGGGCTATTCTAGGGTTAGGGTTAGGGTTGCGGTTAGGGTTAGGGCTCAGATCTCGACAACCAAGCACGCAATTTCAAAACGGTTTGCAGATTACAAGTGCCCACCAATAGACCTTTCGAATCATACCAAGTTTGGCCGCCTTGAAGATAGGTTAGGGTTAGGGCTATTTTAGGGTTAGGGTTAGGGTTGCGGCTAGGGTTAGGGCTCAGATCTCGACAACCAAGCACGCAATTTCAAAACGGTTTGCAGATTACAAGTGCCCACCAATAGACCTTTCGAATCATACCAAGTTTGGCCGCCTTGAAGATAGGTTAGGGTTAGGGCTATTTTAGGGTTTGGGTTAGGGTTGCGGTTAGGGTTAGGGCTCAGATCTCGACAACCAAGCACGCAATTTCAAAACGGTTTGCAGATTACAAGTGCCCACCAATAGACCTTTCGAATCATACCAAGTTTGGCCGCCTTGAAGATAGGTTAGGGTTAGGGCTATTTTAGGGTTAGGGTTAGGGTTGCGGTTAGGGTTAGGGCTCAGATCTCGACAACCAAGCACGCAATTTCAAAACGGTTTGCAGATTACAAGTGCCCACCAATAGACCTTTCGAATCATACCAAGTTTGGCCGCCTTGAAGATAGGTTAGGGTTAGGGCTATTTTAGGGTTAGGGTTAGGGTTGCGGTTAGGGTTAGGGCTCAGATCTCGACAACCAAGCACGCAATTTCAAAACGGTTTGCAGATTACAAGTGCCCACCAATAGACCTTTCGAATCATACCAAGTTTGGCCGCCTTGAAGATAGGTTAGGGTTAGGGCTATTTTAGGGTTAGGGTTAGGGTTGCGGTTAGGGTTAGGGCTCAGATCTCGACAACCAAGCACGCAATTTCAAAACGGTTTGCAGATTACAAGTGCCCACCAATAGACCTTTCGAATCATACCAAGTTTGGCCGCCTTGAAGATAGGTTAGGGTTAGGGCTATTTTAGGGTTAGGGTTAGGGTTGCGGCTAGGGTTAGGGCTCAGATCTCGACCACCAAGCACGCAATTTCAAAACGGTTTGCAGATTACAAGTGCCCACCAATAGACCTTTCGAATCATACCAAGTTTGGCCGCCTTGAAGATAGGTTAGGGTTAGGGCTATTTTAGGGTTTGGGTTAGGGTTGCGGTTAGGGTTAGGGCTCAGATCTCGACAACCAAGCACGCAATTTCAAAACGGTTTGCAGATTACAAGTGCCCACCAATAGACCTTTCGAATCATACCAAGTTTGGCCGCCTTGAAGATAGGTTAGGGTTAGGGCTATTTTAGGGTTAGGGTTAGGGTTGCGGTTAGGGTTAGGGCTCAGATCTCGACAACCAAGCACGCAATTTCAAAACGGTTTGCAGATTACAAGTGCCCACCAATAGACCTTTCGAATCATACCAAGTTTGGCCGCCTTGAAGATAGGTTAGGGTTAGGGCTATTTTAGGGTTAGGGTTAGGGTTGCGGTTAGGGTTAGGGCTCAGATCTCGACAACCAAGCACGCAATTTCAAAACGGTTTGCAGATTACAAGTGCCCACCAATAGACCTTTCGAATCATACCAAGTTTGGCCGCCTTGAAGATAGGTTAGGGTTAGGGCTATTTTAGGGTTAGGGTTAGGGTTGCGGTTAGGGTTAGGGCTCAGATCTCGACAACCAAGCACGCAATTTCAAAACGGTTTGCAGATTACAAGTGCCCACCAATAGACCTTTCGAATCATACCAAGTTTGGCCGCCTTGAAGATAGGTTAGGGTTAGGGCTATTTTAGGGTTAGGGTTAGGGTTGCGGCTAGGGTTAGGGCTCAGATCTCGACAACCAAGCACGCAATTTCAAAACGGTTTGCAGATTACAAGTGCCCACCAATAGACCTTTCGAATCATACCAAGTTTGGCCGCCTTGAAGATAGGTTAGGGTTAGGGCTATTTTAGGGTTTGGGTTAGGGTTGCGGTTAGGGTTAGGGCTCAGATCTCGACAACCAAGCACGCAATTTCAAAACGGTTTGCAGATTACAAGTGCCCACCAATAGACCTTTCGAATCATACCAAGTTTGGCCGCCTTGAAGATAGGTTAGGGTTAGGGCTATTTTAGGGTTAGGGTTAGGGTTGCGGTTAGGGTTAGGGCTCAGATCTCGACAACCAAGCACGCAATTTCAAAACGGTTTGCAGATTACAAGTGCCCACCAATAGACCTTTCGAATCATACCAAGTTTGGCCGCCTTGAAGATAGGTTAGGGTTAGGGCTATTTTAGGGTTAGGGTTAGGGTTGCGGTTAGGGTTAGGGCTCAGATCTCGACAACCAAGCACGCAATTTCAAAACGGTTTGCAGATTACAAGTGCCCACCAATAGACCTTTCGAATCATACCAAGTTTGGCCGCCTTGAAGATAGGTTAGGGTTAGGGCTATTTTAGGGTTAGGGTTAGGGTTGCGGTTAGGGTTAGGGCTCAGATCTCGACAACCAAGCACGCAATTTCAAAACGGTTTGCAGATTACAAGTGCCCACCAATAGACCTTTCGAATCATACCAAGTTTGGCCGCCTTGAAGATAGGTTAGGGTTAGGGCTATTCTAGGGTTAGGGTTAGGGTTGCGGTTAGGGTTAAGGTTCCTGGTCGGAGTTCAAATCTGACCGGAGTTGACGTAATGATGTAGAAATAGGCCGGAAGACCGCTGGTGTCTCCCTAACTTTTGCTCTCTATTGCTTGGTGATCGTTATAGCTGAGCATAGATTTGTCTTATTTCCTGAAAAGCCCGTGGGTTGTATTATTTTTGTGCGAGGAGTAGTTGGTCGGCCAGCGAAACCGTTTTTGTATTAGTCCGCTACAACGGTGAAGGGTTTTTTCGCCTGATGACCCAAATAGCATCGTTTTTCATGCGATTTCGAAGAAATTACGTCATCGGAGATTGCAAAAAAGTTATCACATGGAATTGTTTTATTTTCATTTTACACAAACTTGAAGAATTTAGCTTTTCTACCACGTAGGCCGTTTTCCTGGGAAAATTCGTTTTTCCAAGCAGCTTCGATAAAAAAAGTGTCAAAAAATGCTACTTTTCGGGTCCAAAATTAAAATTTTATTACATATTCTACCCGAAATAAAGAGGCAACAGACGATACCAATAGGTTTGTCGGAAAGAGGCAGTAAACGGCTTTCCACCATATTGATTAAGTTTCGTTTAGATTTACGTTTACTAGCGGAACTGTAGCCCTTCGGCCTGAGGCTGTCCGCCAACCTCCGAAATCGTAAAAGAAACTCCGGTCCGATACCAGAAGGCCCAACATTCTCGTCTATACCATACCGGTTAAGAATTGCGTGACAATGTCCGGAACGTAATGACTCCTGCAAAATGGCGGACTTTTTACATTCATGCTTCACCTTTGACATATTACCCAGAATTCCTGTCAGTCCTCGACATGCGTAGCGAACTCTGTGAAAGGGCTTATAGCTCCTTACCTTTCCTTTAAGTAAGCCATTCGGACCAATAACTTTGTTGAAGATATGTTTTCCGACGTGAGTATCCACAGCACTCAAGGGGTCGTCAAGGTAGTAAACACTGGAGCCACTGTACACTGCGCGGGCCAAGCTAACCCGCTGTTTCTGTCCGCCGCTCAGGTTGATACCCTGCAACGATACCAGACCAAAATGTCATTTGAATGCAAAGGAAACATGTTACTACAATGTAGCCCCTGACCAAAGGTTCTGTCCTTTCTGTCCAAAGCATATTGAAGATGAATTTCACTTTTTAATGGAATGTTCTAATTTAGATGCGCTAGTTTACGTAATGAGCTATTCACATTTCTAGAATCCAGTACAACATATTTTAAGAGACTCAATGCTGCAGACAGATTTGTATATATCTTTAGATTCCACAACTCCCATGATGCAAACATAGACAAATATATCAAAGACTGCTTTGCTATAAGAAAGAATTATGAAACTCATGATTAGCCCAACTCGATTGTAACACTATATCAAAGATTTGTGTTAGCCCTTCTTGTTGATAATATGTTAATTAGGATGTTAAGTCTTATTCTGCTTTGTGTAATAGTTGTTGCCATACATTGTACCATGTACAAATGTCGTGCAATAAAGTTCTCTCTGTTAAATATCTTCACGTTCAGGCGACTTTCAAAAGAAATATGGGCCAATTTCCTACCTTCTCACCAATTTCTGTGTTGTCTCCGGCTGGCAACATCTCCAAGTCTGGCCCGAGGGCACAGGCCTCCAGCACCTCGTTGTATCGGCTTTGGTTCAACGGGCTGCCGAACAAGATGTTGTCCCGCAAGGTAGCGTTCTGGATCCACGCCTGCTGTGGAACGTACGCTGTACTTCCCTGTGGAAAAATCGCATTTACAACACCCTTGGCCACTAATTGTATCCAGAACGTTGATTATACACTCTATCATGTAATATCGGTAACGTGGTATTGTGCAAAGCTTTTGTCAGAGGAAAATAAGAAAACAAGACGTTGTTCGTAAAATAAGGGACAGGAAAATTTCACATCAAATTGACGTACGACGATTGTGTCGGCCCCGTTGGATACAAATTTTCATGTTTGTAGCTGTAACATTCCTACCAGAACAGCAACTCGTCCCCCTTGTTTCTCCATCTCCCCCAACAGTGCAGACAGCAGGGATGACTTGCCCGATCCGACCTGACCAATCACTGCCACCAATGCACCCCCAGGGATGGTGAGGTTGATACTGGTACAAATAAAAATATGACAAATAAACAGAAACTGTTTTATTGTTCTTTCATAGACTTTAGCACGTATTTTTTCGGTCCTTGCTTCACTGACATAGTCATGTAACTTTGTATCAGGCTAAAGACGCCAAGGCTAACCATAATATTATCAAAATTGATAAATCTTCTATTTAACGTTGATGAAATGTCCATCCATAAACTAGACATACGTACTTTTTAAGAATCGGGTCCTCCTCCTTTCCCCAGCTAAAGGTCCCATCGTCCACACCGATAGTTCGTCCTGGAGAAGTGAAAAAAAAAACGTACAGACGATCTTCGTTCGTGTTGATGGTCTAGATATTTTCCAATATAGAACTTATCTGCCAAGTCATTTACAACAATATCTTTGTAAGACTACTGTGAATAATGTTCACAAATATTATACAGATCTATCCACAGTCACTCGAGCTATGCTGTTTATATATGTAAACAAACACACAAACGACAATGAAAAGAGAACTTTCTTGGCGACTGAAAAATGCAGATGTACAACGTACCGGGTATTGTCTCCTTGTGCACGTTTTCTGGGTCCAGCTCGTCTCCCCCGAAAAATTCTCCCAGACGACGGAGAGAAACCCTCACCTGGACACAGTGAGTCACGAAACGACATCAGTAACTCGCTCTCAATAACTTAAGCTAAAATCATGTTAATACTTAATTGAAATTCCATTAAACGTAGCTTAATCTTCTAGAAAATGTGCCCCTCAAAATGCAGGAAAATTTTCATTTTGATCGATAACCTTTATAGGCCGCAAAGTTCAGTAAAAAAATAGTTACTTACTAATGGTTATTATCAGGAGCTGTGAGGCCAGCTGCTGCTAGTTGATGAGCTACAGGGATATCCAATTTTGGCCTTACCTGAACGATGCTCATGACAAGAGATGGCAGCATGTTGAGCGGAGCGCGCACGATGTTGAAGAGGGACAGAGCCACGAATGCCTTCTCTGCATCCAAGACGTTCCTCTCGTCTGCCATGACGTACACCGTAAATGTCATTATAGCGACCTGCCATCAAACCAAGGAAAAATTAATCATTTTACTCTCTTCCCATATCAATTGTTATGTCATTACAGAGAACCTTATCGTAGTAATAAGGGTGAATCGGACGAATTCATACAAATGAGATGTACATGTATATTCATAAGATGCAAATGTATTCGTGAGTTATTAATTCAAGCATATCTAAAAAAATCAATTATACATAACTTTTATGCCTATCTCAGCAAATGTAAAACGTATAAATCAAAACAATAGAAATTTATATGTACATCAACACATACATGGGTCTTGAGAAAATAGAGTGACTTGTTGAAACCCAGGGGAGTCAGACGACAAATGTTGTGCACATTATTGACTATCTTTGTCAGTTAGGATTTCTAGGAAGCGCTTACCAGAACTGGTGCACAGCTCCACGTGAGGAAGAACAGACTCGCGAAGTATCCTTTCTTTCTGTTGTACTGCAGTTCTTTGCGCCGGAGAGCTTCGATCTTCTGCCTGAATGACATCTCCCAGGCATACAGCTTCAGCACTTTGATTCCATTCAGTACCTCGTTCAGCAACTTCAGGCGTGAGTCCTTCTTCTTCATTAGTTTTGTCTGTTAAGTGAAGTCGACAGTACGTTAAGTTCTATCATGGACTATGCTATCAAAATCTGATCTTCCATGTAATATTGATGTACTTGTTATTCTGATCAATTGTGCACATATCACAAGTGGTCGACCAGAGGTATGTGGTCCTATTTTTCCTGTAGCTTTTAATATGAATATGTCAACATTAACGTTAGTCCCCATTAGAGAGACTTGCTGAGCTAGCAAAAAAAAACTTGTTTACAACTTGTTTACCACTTTAAAACTTGTTTATGACATGTAAAGGTTTTACATGTCATATTTATGCACAGTTTTAAATCACACACTGGCATTTAAATCATTTCCCATACCCTTCTCAAGTTTATATGATCCGAAGCCTATGTCACGTAACCGGTATGACGTCATCAATAGGTCACAAGTGCCCTGTAGCCCCCATTTCTGTTGAGGAATGCATATGGTCGATGGGCTCTGATTCGGATGGCCTCTCAAATTAATATTCATCCTGATCCTTTTCAATGTCCAAAATTCCGATTTGGTCTGATTTGGTCTAAACTTGGTTTTAAAGGCCATATACATCAGAGCCTATCGACTATCGGTCAGCCGAGACGGGGGTCGATACCAACTATCGTTGCTGACGTCATACTTCCGTTCAGGTTGCGTGACCTGGACTTCGGGTCATTACAACTTGGGTAGGATCAGAGGACTAACGGAAAGCTTGTTGGTGAGCGCCTTACAATTGTGCACAGAAATAAGGTGTAAAACCTTTACTGTGTCGATTTTCGTCAAAGATGAGCCTTCATGTGGATATTGTTTACCACTTGTTTTCTTGTTCCGCCTGCGATTACGCCGTTGATAGGGATGAGTATGATCATGACGCCGAGGCCGGCCAGAGTAGACGGTCCGAGGGTCTGCCACAGGAAGTACATGGCCACGATGATCTGCAGTGGCGCTGCCCACACCGAGTGAAGCGACTGACACAGCATCTGGATCTTCGTGACGTCGGATGTCATCAGGTTCACCATGTTTCCAGCAGTCAGGGACGTTCTGGCCTCATTAGTAAGTAAGAGAGCCTATATAACAACATAGTTGAAGAGAGACAATGAGAGAGACATAGCAGATTGCCCGTAATGCCCTACGACCCTGCGAGACCCACAAACAGAAAACATCAGCACTGGAGTATGTATGAAAATGTCGCATTCTGTCTGTAACGCTTAATTAGGAATCGCAGAAACAAACACACAGACATACAAATCAGCAAGAACAACTCTTCACTCCAATGGGATGAAGTAGATATTCAGAGATCTCGTTCAAACGTTGGCCCACAATATGCCTACCGTATGTGTACTGCCCTGGCTAGCCCTTAGGCCCGATTGGGATGTAGCCCCGGCCGGGCTCCGAAGCCACAAATTTGTCCCGGTGGACTGCCGGATACCGGGGTGTACCCCCGTGTACCCAACGGATAGGTCACGGCGCCTTTTTGTTACCGGGTCCCAGGTTCATTTTAAGTCTGACTTGAATTCGAAATACCCCGGGAGCCGCAAGGTGCCCCACGGGCTCACGCCCGAAAGTGACCAAAACAGTTCGTGACCTACCCGGCAGGCTTCTTCTCCAATTGGGATCTAAGTCTAACAAGTGAGTAGAGGTTAGTAAGAAAAATTGTGAGGGAATATCACCTTTTTGTATATAGCAGCGGTGATGGCAGTCTTGACGCGCATGCCCCAGACGTTGACATGGTAGAAGAACTGGTGATTAAAAAGTGACTGTAGCGTGGTCGTCACCAGTAGCAAAACCGCTATGGAGTAGCCTTTCCAGGAGTGGATCGATTTGTCTTTAGTGAATTCGATCAGCCACCTACGGATGATAGAATGAAAGCATAACACGAAGGTAGACAATTTGATGTGCACGATGTTTTCAATGCATAACATTACTGCCACTGCTACATAATCACCTTTGCAGGCGACTTCGGGATTCTTCCAGTTCGCTTTGTTGCCAGTAAAAAGACTAGAATGTTTTTAAGTAAGCTGACCACTGCAGTCTCACAGAAGCTGTTAGATGTACTCTAGATAAGACGTGGGTTGACGCTGTCGTCTACGGGTTTGTCAAGAGAATCTGCTACATACATGTACATCGACTCTCATAATTCCACCGGGTTCTCATCACATGAGAAAACCTGCATCAATCTAAAGCGATTGAAAGATATGTACCAATGCAGCATCAGTAATCCTAAAGTGTATATACTATTTAGATGTTCAAGACAACCATCAGAAGGCCTCTATAATAATATTTCATTGCTGTGGTGGTGTTATTGCACCTGGCGGAATCATTCTAGTTATGAGAGCTGCTGTTACATGAACGTAGACTTGTAAAATGCATCATTCGGCAAATAACAATAAACTGTCTAATTATAAAGTTATCTACGAACCAAACAGAACAGTATCACGGTCACGCAAACAGTTTCAAAATGACCCTACCCCAGAATCTGTGGGCTAACAAACATCAGGATGTCGTTACAGAGCTTGAAGACAGCGCTGGTGGCGAACGTTGGCAGGAAGTAGCGAACCATTGCTCTGTAAACGGAAGGATATTCATGCTTTGCTCCGCCCTTCACAGTCTCTACTTTTGTTAGGTTCTCCAGCTCAGACTTGTCCTTGGCCTCGGTCACTTTCTTGTTCTTGAATCTCACTTCTTTTTTATTGTCCCTACGTAAAAGTAACGGGTAAAAGAAACAGTGAGAAAATAAATATCGACAATTTTCAAACAAATCACACTGTTAAGAGTAACAAGGACAAAATGAAAACAGCCATGTTGAGGAAGACATGATAACGGCCACAAATTAAAACGTTCGTTGCACCCATGATTCAACAAACTTGTAAGAGTGTCAGACATTTTCTTTGACAAAATTCGTAAGAAGCAATATTAAGGCTAGATTGTTAAAAGATATCATTCATATCATCTTCTAGAAATATTGTGTTGATCTAAGAACAGTTCATACCTCTTATACTTGACGATCTCCTTCAGTAACTCCTTCTCAAACCCAGGCGCGATGTTTTCAGCCTTGTTGGAGTCAGACAGGGTGTGCAGATCTGTCATCACCAGGGCGCGTTTGTAACCCAGGATTACAAGTCTGTTAGGGAATACAAGAGGAATATATTCACCTCATCTATGATATAATACAAGACAAGCATTATGATAGAGAATTAATGGGATGCTTTGTGTAGGTTCGAATCCCACCGCTGCCAAGGGAATTATTTTACAACAGTTTCTTTCCACTCTTTATCATGCAGTACAACACATCAACACCATCTGTGGAATAGTCTGTATCATTTCTTTAAAATTGTTGTATGAAGTTGACGTACGGAGTAAACCACAGGAACGTCATTCGGGACAGGAAGGAGCTGGTTTCCTTAGGACTTCGGTTCTGTGGAAAAAAAGACGAAATTGTAAAGAAAATGAATCCTGAATAGAACTTCACGACATGTGAAAACAGTTTCTCGATATTAATCTTCAGCGATTTGTCACAATATTTCGCCTACCACTAATGCTTAGGTCACATTTCCAAACTGGGGCCCGGCCTGACATCTTTGGGGAACGAAAGAATGATATAAAAGACACCAAAATACTCAGAAGAAGAGTCATGGGTATGATTCGTGTACTAGTATATTTCTAGGTATACATTTTTATTATTTTTCGTCTCCTAAAACAGCCCGACCGGGCCCTGTTTGGAAATGTGACCTTAACATTACATCACGTTTCCATAAGCTTAATATGTGTTAGAAGCGAGAGGGCGAGTGTTTACGGGTATAGGATGGCTTGAATGTGTTAGAACTAAAAATAAACTTGAAAAGTTTCAGAACCTACAGGATCATTGTTGATCTTGGAGAACAGCGGAGGCTGCTCGCTCACGGTGGACAGAATGAGTTGGATCAGCACCATAGTGAAGTACACGTAGAAGGTGACGAACCGGAATATGTCGTCCACACCATCCTATAGAAAGTAGAAACAGAGTGTATATTATATCACAACAATCAGTCAATAAGTGATCATGATCTGATTTTACTGTTAAGGCAAATAACACATGCAACCGTTTCTTACAGTAATGTTACCAGCAGTGGATAAATTAATTATGTAACTTCGGACATACCCTTATTTGAGACCCATGTTCTTACTAATCTTTTTACGTATAAGTACGGGCTTGATGAGCGCCCCAAAAAGCATTCTACATCTTTAAACGTTATGGTATCCCCCGCATATCTAGGCATGTGGGACATGTTAATGCTGTTGTTACTTCTTTCGTTGTTGTTGCCAGGGTCTCCCTGTTTGTGAGGTCGTGGTAGTTTGTTTGTTTATTTGTTGTTTACGTACCTTCCACAAGGCAGAGATCTTGGAGTAGAACGTGGCGATGCAGCAAAGAGTAACCAACAGCCAGAATATGAACAGGACTCCTGACGACTGTGTTCCCTTTAACCGCTCATACTGGATGAGGAAGACTGCTACGCCCTATGGTTGGAAACGATTTATCAGGAGATGGCAGCACCTATAGATATAAACTCCATGACACCCAAAATATGATAACAACGCTATTAGCGATTTTACAAGTCACGTGGCAGTGACGTAATTCAGATTCCGCCATATTGATGAGTTAAAGAAGCATGTAAACTTCATTATCTAACCGAACCTCGCACAGACGAATAAAATTTAGATGTATGATGTATAATTATACTTACCATTGTAACGGTTAGGACAAGAGGCGTCACAAAGTACACTGATGGAACTACTTCGCCATTTCCAAAGTCTGTGAGAGCCTTAAACAAGTCCAGTGACGTCACCAGAACCAATAAAACAGCGAAGACCTACAGGAACAGGAGACGAACAAACAGTAATTCAATGAGTAACATTGAGTCTAATATTGTCTAAAATGAAGGATGACAAGATGAGTTGCAGAGGCATAAAAATGGTGCCAAATTGACTTAATTTCATGGATGACATCCTCTGGAGACCCCAAAAGTAATGCGTAAGGGCGAAAAATCCAGCAAAAAATGCTGCTAAATCGCAGGTTTAAACATACTGTCCGTTTCTTTCTCAGGTTTGTTCAACCCCATAAAATCAAGTCAGTGTGGCCTAAAGTAAACTTTGTGTGTTCCAAAAATGTTCCTCCTATACGTGTCTAACAAATTAAAGTCTGCTGTAATTTAACTTCAATTCTCTCGTTTTAGATGAAATGTTCATCATACTTACTGTTTTAGCTTTGTTGATGCGTGACATCTGAATGTAGCCTCTGTTGTCCCTGCGCAGATAGAGAACGTACAGGGGGGCCACTGCCAACAGAAAGAAGCAGGGCACCCACACCAGTACCGTCTGCTGGAAACATGGCGTCAGGTCCGGGCTCTCCTGAAAACTGTCGTTCTGTATTTAAAGGAATAGAGATTTGTATTTTCATTCAGTATACAATAATCATTTAGCTCATCTTCCTACAATTAGTCTACAAAGCACATGCATTACTACAGAAGCATAGGGTCCATATGGTCTCAGTAGGTCAATATTGCTATGTTGACCACGCTAAAGTTTGCTGGACTCGCATGACAGAGATAAGGAGAGATGATTAGTGATGATATGCTCTCCTATGGGTACCAAAACATGGACGTGCAAGCGTAGGAAGACCATGTAAAACTTATCTACAGCTTTGCGAAGACATGCTGTTTTGTGGAAGATCTGCTCAAGGCTATGGATGGTAAGGATGGATGGAGGGAGAGAGTCATGTTCATCCGTGCAACCAATACTACCGGATTATGATGATGATGGTAAATCCCTACTTCACACGATCCTTTGAGCGTGCATTGGAAATAAATTAACAGTCTTTTTTGTATTCGAGAATGGCAGTCTCTATCTCATAAGTGACATCTGTACAGGATATTGATAAATTTTAAACTTAGGATTCATCTATTCTACTCCATATCTCTTTTCGATCATTTAAAGGTACTCTTGTGTTAAAACAATGCTTAATTCTAAGGTCAACAGAATCCTATCGGCATTTTGCCTGACGTTTTCGTTCTTTTGTTGTTGTTTGGCCGGAATCTTTAAAAAGAAGAGTAAACACAACGGGACGACTGATCATTATGAACTTTAACCCCCTATTATCGTGCCCAAACGACAATTATCTCCTGTCCTCTGCACAACCATGCTCTTATGTTTACCTACGTTTTATTTCAACATATCTGACGTGTCAGGATGGGAGGCCACTTTCCAGCAAGTAGATACTTGTCAGACATTAAATCGAATTGCAGTCTATTTCTAAATCACATATACAGCATATTATCAGGACTGTACCAATAAGTATGTTAATTTGTTTATTCATTAGAACTACTAGAAGCAAAAATCGTCCTGTAGGCTACTTTTCATTGAGGTCAAGAGGTTAAGGCAAGAGGGAAGGGTCAGACAATTGTTACAACCGTACGATATGCTATGTCCCTGACATAAACATGCACAATCGTAGTATATTTATGAAGCTCGAACGATGAAAATTTCATTCCTTAATTTTCTATAAGTCATCTGCCTCATTTCTGTCATGCCACGCGTATCTTACATGGGTTGGCGGAATGAGCAAAGATCAGAATTGTATCTGGGGCAGTTTGATAAGATATCGTTGTTTGACCATCTAATGCCCTACATGTGTATCTAACGGGTGGGATGTGACCAGTTGAATCTGCTTTTGGGGTCCAGAGGTCGATTCTGGTCCCACAAAACTCACAACCCTATGTGTTGTCAATCAATCCCTGAAGTGAACACGGGGGGGTGGGGGTGATAGTTGCTATAAAAGAACCCACAACCAGCGTAAGACATAACAAAAACTTTTTATAGCAATTCAACGGTATTTTGTTTTTCATTTTCATCTTCATCAGCGACATAAAATAACTCTAACGCTATCAGCACAAAAGTTCATTTTTGACTTGGTTTACTACATAACGAGAAAACTATACTGTTCTCCAGCTCAGGAACTTTTACCTGCAGGAATTTTCGACAGAACGTCTTGGTCTTCATTAGCCTCCTATCTGACCCGAGGGCTGTAAATACGTTGTTCCTCGCGTGTGACGTCATCACTGGGTCGAAGTTTTTTTTCACGATTTAAAACTTTTGAACGAATCTGCCGTTTGATTCATGTTCAAATGTACCATTTATCACATGCACACAAGACACACAGCTTATCCAAATATTATGTATAGATCAGAGTATAAGAGAAACTGTATCTTGATATAGCGTTACTAGTCGTTAGGACGCTGAACAGTGATAAGCCACATGATGATTTACATCATTCACCCAGAAGGGAGATCTGGCGCATCCCCGTCTTGTATTCAGCTAGAAGAAAGGGTGTGCCACTTCGTAAGATAGAGGCGGTATAACCCCAACGGTGCTGTAGTACAGTGCATGACTCTACTAGTACTACTGCTACTAGTCTACTACTACTACTACTACTACTACTACTACTACAACTAGTACTACTACTACTACTACTTTACTGAACAGTGATCGAAGCTAGATCCACTATTACTACTACTACTACTACTACTACTACTACTACTACTACTACTACTACTACTACTACACTGAACAGTGATCGAGGGTAGATCCACTAACACTTACCAGCAATATATAATGTATAATCAACCAGTACCTACCCAAAACGTAGATCCGCAAAATCTATCCATATTGCTCGTCATCTTCCAAGCAGTTTAGCTGACTCGCATATCGTAGTTGGCGTGAAGACAGCCAAAGAAGGAACTACAGAGCACACGTGTACTGGCCAGGTGCGGCAGCATAAACAAAGAGCTAGCACAGATCTAGATGTTTGCAGATGATTTTATTTGTCTATTACACAGTGGAGGTGGGCGTTACCGACGCCACTGTTCAGTTGGCACACAAACAAAAGTCACTAGGTCTCTTGTACTGGTTAAAGGTTCTCTCCAAGCAGAGGTTTGGCTTCGGCTGTTTTTTTTACCTGTTTAAGGCATTTTGTCGGGCTTTCTACTTTGTCCAGTTTAATTTCTTTAGTCCGCCAGCCAAACATAGAAAGACCGAAAAAAAAAGGCTTAAGACACATTTAAAAAAAACAGCTGGAGCCGTATATCTGCTTGGAGAGAGGGTTAATGCAAGGGCGCTGTATAAGGCTTGGTTAATTGTGCAGAAGACCAGAAACATACTCCGTCATCTTAATATATATTCTGCTTACAATAGTATGACAATCGAAATTAAGGAAGAAATATTTCTACGACTCAGTCAACAGTCTAAGTTAATGAATAACTACAATCTATGACTGCATCTCTGCATCTGCCCCCCTCCCGTGGTATATACAGAAATTCAAAATGTCATTCTCCAATACGTACATGTATATACCCTCTCCTGCTTATAAGGGTCAGCTCACACTTATTGTATAATAGTCGCACGATCGCGTTGTACAGGTTTCGTACTAAAAAACCTGTTACGGATCCTTGTCGCCGGTTTGTTCTATCACAGCCTGCTTGGAAGTCCTACGACATCAAAATCGCACGAGGACCTACGAAAAATGTGGGCGCGCCAAACTATCTGAATCAGTGAACACTGGAAGCAGGCGGTTATGCATGTATAACTTATAATAATCTCAACAATACAACTATGCGAAAACAGGCGTCTAACCATAACCATAGTGTATACGGAAGTCATGATGATTTCAAGTCCGAATAAATGTTATTTTCATGCCTACAATCGGTGTGTCACTAAACAATCCTGATATATTAATTTTTTCTCATAAGCATAGTTATACTAATTATTGATGTTAAGATTCCTGTTCACTACATAACGATCAGTTGTACTGGGATGAACTGTTTCTACAGAAAAGCATGCAGGCAACGCTTAAAACCTGTGCCGTGTAATCTACAGGAGTAGTTAACAACTAAAACTTTAACCATAGAAAATGTTCTGTATTCGTATATAGATACTGAAATATCCAGTAACACCACACCATAGACAATAGAGAAACATGTTAGCCCTTTATAATATCGTACAGAGCAATGTTGTTCACACTTTCAAATGAGTATTACATGTCTGCTGTTCCGTCTAAGTTGATTTTACATCAGATTCTGCACTTAGAGAGCAAAGATCACATGCCTTCCTGTTATGTAGCCAGTTGGGAGGACTTGTACCCGATGTTTTGGTGTATGCTCCCACATTACCCGGGTAGTTGAGTCTTAGTCACACTGTAGGCTTCATGATCAGATCAACACTGGCAGCAATGACGAATGAATGAAATTGTCTAACTTTGGTATCCATGGCACGAACACCACGAGTAGCAATAGACATCATCACGAAGAGGGCAGGATAAAATTTTGCACACGACAGCTACAACTGGACTTTACTTTAATCCAGTCCCAGATTGGTTTCGGCGGCGAACCATCCAAAAGTACCATCGCACGATGCAGCTTTTCTCCCTCGGTGCAGGTGCCGCTGCACCCGCCGAACACGGGCTCGCTCTGCCGGCACGTCACCTCGTGAAACTTCTGGTACCGAGCCGTCCCGTCTCGAGTCACGCCCTGCATGAGTTCCACCACTTTCCCCTCGCGATTCTCAGCCTTGACGTACGTGGTGAATTTTTCCACCTCTTGGCACGGATTAATATGTGTCACCCTGCCTTCTAACGACGGAACCTGGCCGACCGTGCCCGGTTGTGCGGGCAAGGGGGGTACTGGCCGCAACTCGTCTTCTTTGTCGTAGTACACGATGTTCACGTCTTGTTCGGTGGCGGGGAGAAAGGCAGAAAAACTGGAGGTGTATTCCTTCAGACGGTCGGGATAGTCTCGCTCTAAGACGCAGCTGAGGGAGTTCCGGTTCTCCTCCTGTTGACACCAGCTGAAGACGCCCTGTGGCAGAGGCTCGGTCCCGATAGGAACCTTCGGGCCTTCCGAGAGGGCTGTCGGGTCTGAAACGGAAACATCACGCGTCAGTGTAATCATACTTAAAATGTTCATACAAATATACTTACTGGCAACGGTATCTGTTCATGGTCTTGCAGCGCCCTCTGGTAGTAAATGTGCAAAATGCAGATACTTAGTTGATTTAGGGAAGAAGAAACTTGACGTTGATTGGCTAATACATATAATATCACCAACACGATTAGACAAATATATCCAACCACAGATAGGTAAAACCTGAGAGACAGGGTGAAAATTACCCAAGGTGTTAATTGGCAAGGCCATTATTGGTCAACTTTGGTGACAGAACTTGAGACTCTATCAAACTGACCAATCACAGATAATATATCAAAGTCTGCCCGCTTGAAATAATGATTTTTTCCGCAAGGCGGCGCTTCAGTACCATCCCGCCATCACATCGCATTTGTTATGTTTTGAGACGACATATATAAAATAGGGCAAGAATGTGGTAGAAACTATGGTGTTATTAATCGCGACATTGGAAGTTCATTCAAGGACATGTCCTGTTTGTAACTAAAGCAAATACACACAGCTGGCTATATTAAACAATCAGTACTGTCCTTGGTGCTGAATGGTATTCTCTCACGTAAAATGACTACGTACAGACAGGGGTTCCCTCTAGCGATGTACTTGTAACTGCTTCAATTGAACGTTTCAAAGTAGTAAGCACTCCCTGTAATGATATACATGGAGTCTGCTTTTTAATTTCATCACTCTGATGTCAGATACAAAATTTCATGTTCCTTGCAAGCCCGGGCCCGGGTTGGGGCTTAATTAGGGGGTCAGGTTTTCGCTTGGGCCAGTCGGGTAACCGAAAACATGACATTTATTCCTACTCCTAAGCAAAATGACTTTAAATGAAATATCTACTACAGACCTAATTTTAATTTCCGTATCCGAAAATATTTTTTAAAAAAAGCTTCCGAGATAGCTGTCTTGTAAAGTTCTAGTACTGGACTGTGAATATACAACTGACAGCACGGCATGTTTGCTTACAAATGTTTTGGGTCAAGCCTTTCCATGACCTTACCACACGTCCGAACTGGTGATTTATGTACACGGACGTTTTGATCGATCGTTCTTCCAAACAATGTGTGCTCCATCCCACTGCGTGTAAACACTGTGCATAGTATGAGATTCTTGTGCCCTATCGACTGACAAATGACGACAGGCTTTCAGCACACAGGCAACACAATATTGAAACGTCAGCACTTTTCTATCTTTGAACTCACTCACATTCGTCATGTGTTCGTATTACAATAGCCTCGATACCAGACTCCGGCCTGATCCCAATAATGTCTATTGGGGTCTTACTCAGGGGGCCTCATCTAAAACTTTCTTGGGTGCATGTTGGCCCTAGAGCCGAGGATTTGGGTTGTATATACCATGGAAACAGTCTGGCATCCAGGCTAGTCGTACAACAAAGAACTAGAAACATTATTAGGATATTTGCACATGTGTCGTTCAAAATTCAGTTGTCCTGTTATAGAAAAGGTCGTCTTTGATCCTTGTTAGTGGTTGGCTCTCCAGAAGCACACTTGAAAATCTCATAAAATCAAAATTCTTCGATGGCATTTGATGAATGAGACCATGAGTGTCACTAGTAGCAACATTCCGTACGTATCGCGGAACTGTCTTAAGAATATTTCTGGTTGAGCTGACTGAAATCTTCTCTACACCCTCCCACTGAATTCCTTTCTGTCAGTCCCTCTAGTATGTAATCACAAAGTCGGCCGGCAGCCAATCGGACGTTTTTAATTTAGCATGTTAGTCGCGGTTGTCAGTCGCACCGTTATGTTTGATATGTGTTCAATTCATGACCAGCACCACCGTGACTTTGAACAAGGTGTTCCTTCCGACAACACGTTTGTCTCTTACCGCCACATACCGTCGACACCCCCTGTTACCATCCGCTCAACTGCCTACTTGGAGTTTTCCCAGCCATGCAAGCCCTGTTCACACCGACGTTTCCTTTGTTAATTTTGTTGTTGCGGAATTCCGACGAACTGAAGAAACAACCACGGGGTTTTCTCCGTTCCGCCCAAGAGATCTAAGTATGTCACCTGTCAGACCTTTTCTATTGAGTACTAAAAATAGCCTTGTTGACAGATAGCACACCTGAGATGCCACTGTGGTATTTTGTTGAAACTGCGACGTTCAGAACATGTCTGTGTGCCTCACGTGCGTTACTTAAGCAGTACACCAAGTTAAGCACCTGTATTGTATTGCAGCGAACAAGCGACATGTCAATACAACCCAGATGTTGTCACAACATTGTACTTGCAAAGTTTCAGTGCTTCTGTTGAGGGCCCTTTATAATGACCATTCTGGGCTAGAACGCACAGAAAGTACAGTCGAACAAAACGGTAAATTGTTAGATTATAAACCTGTCTATTTGTGTTCCCGCTAGTTGACGTCATCGTGTGAACCGTTAACTTAACCTGTTTCGTGTTATATAAATACGAATAAACACAGAAATAACATTGCCTTTCAAAGTCTTACTAGGGTCAAGAATACTTGCAGCCCGCATTGCTAAGTCCAAAAGTCAATGTGTACAAAGCCTTCGACCCAACATCTCTAAATTACCTAACCCTGCCAGACCATGAACACAGCGGTCGTGTTTTGCATGTTTTTGTCCATTTTGCAAAAACATGAACCAGCTAGAAATGTCAATAGTGCCAGTTAACCGTCCTGAACAATGCAGCACGCCATGCGGCCAGGGCCCACCGCGGCTGTGGGCCAAGAGGTCCCCGCTGGCGAGACGACCAGCAGACTCCCTGTCACGAAAACGTCTCTGTTTCCAAGGCTTTTTGCTGCACATGATACTAGCTATAATCCCTTGCCCTATCATCTGTAACCTTATCATTTATTCCATCACAAGGACACGGTAATGAATCTCTCTATTTCTTCACGTGGTTTTAATCTGAGTTATGCTGGGGTGCTAAAATGACTACACACACAAGTACAGCAAACATCGTATTTCAACTTTTTTGTAAATTGCAAATATCACAATGTCCTAGCCTAAGTCAACCTGTGGCACATCGTTTTTGTATTCATTTCTTTGTTACTGTGTTTTGTATTCAAAGATTTATGATGTCGTTGAACGCTATGTTTCATGACGTGAGTTATGATCACCAAGCAGATGTTAGGAAGAAGATCAGAACGTATTACCAGTGAAAACGAAAACGATATTCTCTCCCAACATCCCTGGAGTATATTACCTTATACCTACTGACGTAGGATTGTGAATTTGTGACGCCTTTTATTTTGGATAAAGGGTCAGACAGAAGGGTGAAGGTTAAGGTTACATGAAAGTAACCAAATTCAAATATGCAAGGAAAGTGAAAATCCACCTACCTAGTTGACATATGTACCCAGCCTTGGTGGAACATGCGAACGGCCGCCATGTGTAGGAGTCGAAGTACTGATACATCAGGATACAGTCTCGTACTTTCCTCCGTCCCGTCTTCAGCGAGTGACGTAAGTGTCTGTTCTCGTTCCCAGGACTATCATTGGGCGACTTTGGCCACACATTGTACCCGGGTTTGGCCTTGACTTTCCGCCGGGGAACCCCGACCCAGTGCGGCGTGCGGAACCTGTTGGTCTCCTCGGCGAGGAACTGGTACACCGGGCCCGACACGACAGCTAGCTTGCCCCCGTCTCGAGCACAGATGGCCTCTGCCTTCATATTGTTGACTGGGAAGTCGGAGAACATGTAGCAGTGGCGGCGGAAGTGGCGATAGCCATCGGGACATTTCAATTGACCTGTAAAGTCAGATATATAAGCGTCAGAATATACTAAGGAAGCCGTGAGACATGGATTCAGTTGCAATACAAACGACTAAATATGCAAATCAACCGATTATGCGTATTAAAGTTACAAAATTAAGAACCCCTTCTTTCTCTTTCTCTCTCTCTCTCTCTCTCTCTCTCTCTCTCTCTCTCTCTCTCTTTCTCTCATCCCTTTCCCGCCAACCACAAACAGTTTGAACACACTGGGTTAGTATCTCAGCAAATGTTGTTCAAACCCAAATTTGAGCTGATACATGTACATACAAACATTTCTAGTGATGAAATTACTTCAAACCAACCATGTGTATAATATGACGCGAAGGAATATGTACGGTTTACGTAACTGTATAGTCACTTAGTAGAAGCGTACGTGAGAGGAATACGTGATCTCCTCTCGTGTGGTTACGTCTTATTTTGGGTTCTTGAAGTGCCCTTGTAGGCACTTGTAACTGTGGTTATGTTTTTAAAGTCGTGTGGCTCCCCTGATATCATGTAAGGACGAGGGGTCAAGAGGACTTCTGTGCCGTCTTAGATTACATCAAGTAGTTTCTTCAAGAATGTCTGTCCTCCCTTGCGTGCAGTGTTGTGATTGAATCTCCGGAGCAATTTCTTTTAACGACAGGCGTCCATGCTGGATAAGAGGCCAATTTATCTTTCTATCAAAGAAGCGTTTCTCTGGCGTCTTCTGACTATACGTGTTTAGAAGGCTTATCAAACGCTTTCGTCAAATCTATGGTAGCGTAATTGGCAGACATTACCGTTATAGACTAGAAGTTACAAACAGGTAGAAGGTTCTAAGAGTGAGTTTCCCACGAAACTATTTCAATATTTGTCTCTCCTGGTTATCATTTTTCATTTCTGTTTAATTCTTCTATCAAAGAAGTGTTTCTCTGGCGTCTTCTGGATATACGTGTTTAGAACGCTTTTCAAACGCTTTCGTAAAATGCATGGTAGCATAATTGGCAGGCATTACTGTTACAGACTAGAATTTACAGACTAGTGGGAGGTTCTGAGATTAAGTTTCTCACGAAACTATTTCAATATTTGTCTCTGCTTGTTAAGTTTTCATGTCTGTCCTTCCGGCTCTAGTGGAAACGTTCAAAGGTTGAGACCTATCGTACTGTGGCGCACGTGCTCGTCTGGGCAACTTGATTGGTGGGAATCAGGCATGGGAAGTATAGCGGTCTCTCACTGAACCTTCGTCACTGTGTTTTTAATTAGTTTTGTAGCAGTTCACTTTGTAAGTGGAATATGATGCAAAACGTGCAGGTATGACTAAAAGGACAACCACACAAACCGTAATTTTTCATCGATGAACTTGAGCGCTGTGTCAAATCGTTTGGACGAAGCGAAGCCGAAAACGTACCACAGCTTCGGTGATAACGTTAGATACAAGCACTGACCCTCTGTCAGTAACATAAATGCTAAAAAAAAGCAATATCAAGTATGTACTGTTAGAAATATGTTGTTAGCTCATGACACAGTAGAATTCGACAAAGTAAGATATTTCATGATCTAAACAGAGATAGGCTTGCCGCTTGCATATGTCATGTATTCTATCTTACTTGGTAAGACAGAATACTTATTCTGTCTTACTGTCTAACTTATGTACATACTTGGTAGTTATATCTGCTTGTATGACTTGTCATCTTCGGAACTTTGGATACATGTGTATGTTCCTATATCTCTTATCAATAATCAATAATACATATCAAATCGTATAACAGATGATTAAAATTCAGGAAAGTCTATTAACAGGAATATGAGCTGGTGTATGAATACAGATTTGTTTTAGCGAATACATGAAACAAATTTTTCTAATCAATTTTCTAATCACACTTGAAAAGATCTCGACAAATGCCAACATAAACCCAACTGTAGCTGGCAAGTAGATTTCTACAAAAGTGGCAGTATTTGCACTGGCGTGACAAAGTGGATGAGTCCAGATGGTTTCTAAATCCCCACGCATTTGTTGACGAGTCCAGCTGTATCTTGTACCTGGTAGATGACGGGGAATCAAGACGTGTTTACGTCGGTTTCTTGTACGATTCGACACATTTACTCCAAATACAGGAAGTAACACCTGACAAGACAGGGGCCAGCCGTCTTCATAAGGCGAATTTCTCCGTTTACGTTGCCGTCAAAAACCATAAAAAGGACACTCCTTTTTGTGTACATCCTGCAGATTAAACTTTAAGAATGAAAGATATTTATTGTACATTTATGCTCTAACAAGCCAAGTACAGGTCATAGCGCTAAGGCATAATTTTGCTGCAAGACAATGGTATATTACTGCATGTACAGAGACTAATATCTACTACTATGTACAGGTTAACTTAAGCTTAATTGCACACCTCATTTGCCAGTGCATTCCGTGCAGTTAACCGAATGGTGTAATACGAATGGTGCAACAAAGCGAAGTTATTAAGCTGGATGGCACCACCATGGGGTTTGGGGATTTCGTGCAATTAAAAGAAGTGTGCGATTATCCATTGTGCAATTAACTGGCACAGATGACATCAATAATATTCAATACGATAATATGGAATTATTCAATTGAATAAGGAATGTAAATTTTTCCGTGCTATTCAAAGAACAACGGTTCAACTTTGGTCATCATTGTGATTCACTGCTTCCGAACTACAGAGAAGAACGGCAATGAAAAACCGGGGTTATGAAATATCAGGACCTAACAAAATCGAACTTGAATCACTTTGCCAAATTAGTATTAATCTTCTCGCAAAGACTTTCGAGAAACATCTTATGTTCCATATAATTCTTATAGGGTTTCTAAATTCGTTCTCATGAACGTTTTCTTACACCCTTGTGATGACAGGGTCACTTACGTTATGGCTAGAATGATGTCGTTTGGTATGACGTAATTCTTTGAATGAACCATATTCACCAACGTAAGAATTCGAAAGTTAGTTTAAAATTTCCTTCTAGCACCAAATGGGGCATAGTGCGGCGCCCATCTCCATTTCTGTAGCTCTAGGCTACATAGCTTTGTGTAATCACCACAGTAAGGGGCTTGTCCACTGGATGTTTAAATTTGGATCGGTATTCGCTAAACTGTGCTGTATAAGATGCAACGCAGATTTACTGAAGTTTGCTCTTGCCTGACAGGTGGCCTTGACCTAAAAGTCACTTGACCCCCTTTTCGGTCTAGATTTTTTTTCTCAAGAAATTTCCTTTTTCTTTTGTTTTGAACCACAGCAAATGTAACGTAAATGACAGGTCCCGTGACAGCCGACCGTGTTGTCCCACTAAGTGATTGATCTCGACCTTCCTGACGTAAAATTGGCTGCAGTCTAAACTTTGGCACGACTGCTGACACCGTCAGTCGTGTTTTTCCCGCGCCTGATGGAAGACTGACGAAACTGTCGACATCTGCCCAGGCGTCATTGCCAAACGACCACACCCTCGGGTAAATCAGACGACATTTCGCCTGACAGACATTTGGCTGACAAGCTGGAGTATCAAAGGTTAATAAGCGACTGTTGGGGCTGATAAAAACGAGAAAAACAACTCAGATGAGTAGCTATGAAGTAATTTCCTTCAAAAAAGGAAACGACTTGGCGATGGTTGAACAAGTTTCGAAACACCCTTGGAAGGTCACATGTTTGGGGTTGGAGCGTAAGCCAAAAATTTTATATGTACACAGAGGTTGGAGGAGGAGGATGGGGATCAGAATATGATACCACTCTCGTTTGTAACATATCATACTGCGCAGTATTATTAGAGTAAAACTATTATACGGTTGGTTCTTGGCCATCTTCTGCCAAATTTCAGAGAAGCAAAACACAACGAACTGTCCCAGTCAAAATAGCACTATAACAAGCCTACAGCCCCATTGTCTGATACATTCATATTCTAACAAAGTGTCGGAAATTCTAATCCTTGGCCGTGAGAATATCGGGGCTTTCACTCATTAGGCAGTTATAATTAAGTTTCAGCTCAACATTGAACTCTTGATTCTCCGGTAGGTCCCAACAGTGAATACTGTATATATAGCAGTGGTCTAGGGAAAAACATGTCGCACTGCGTAGAAAATTAGATTACACAAAGACTGTGGTGTATGTAAGGTAACTCCAGGGCCACTTGTTTGCGTGCAAACCCATCGTAAATGCTGGCAGCACAGCTACAGGGTGTCCCTTATGTGTAGGTGTTTTTCTGACATGTCTACCCTTGAAACTTTCAAAATTGTGACCAACTTATTTTCAAAGTAAAGTCTTAGGATGAGTTCAACGATTTCGACAGTTCTTGTGACCTTCCTTGGCTATAGCCTTGCCACTGAAAAAAGTGGCGAGCTTTGTGAATGCTAAGTTAGAGCATCTAGAACATACGTGTTCTAAAGACCTCCCCAGTACCGTATACTAGTTTTAAAAGTCCCCACGAAACAGTCAATTAGCAATCCACAGAAAAGTGTCTGACAGATGCCCGGCCCTTTTACCGTTTCTCGGATACGGATAAAAGGTAGTAAATCGTGAATAAGTGCGGGAGGCCATATCTACATAATGAGTTCCCTCCTTTTTATGTTCACCTCCTAATCTAGGAGCAACGTAAACTGTAAGTTAGCCCATATTCCTGTTGGCAAGGAGCGTATTCATTTTGGCAGCCTCACGTAAACATCCCTTCCATCTCTACACTATAGCTGACCTGCCCGGTGTGTCTGCGTGTACAAAGAGACTTAAGATGTTCGTTCAAGATAGGACAGGGATCTCTTGTGTTTGTCAGCGTCTTCGAGTCACAAATCTTCGTGACCACTTGGCACGTAAACATCTTGGGGAAGGCACTGGCTATCCCGGGCTATCGATGGCGCCTTGTCAGACGAGAATGCGGATTCGTCACGCGGTTCTCCCGCCTGTCACGCGTGAATGTCCGCACAACCAGGCCGGTACCCGCTAGTCTCTACCGCACAACCAGGCCGGCTAGTCTCTACCGCACAACCAGGCCTGTACCGTAGTCTCTACCGCATAACCAGGCCGGTACCGGCTCGTCTCTACCGCACAACAAGGCCGGTACCGGCTCGTCTCTACCGCATAACCAGGCCGGTACCGGCTCGTCTCTACCGCACAACAAGGCCGGTACCGGCTCGTCTCTACCGCACAACCAGACCGGTACCGGCTAGTCTCCACCGCACAACCAGACCGGTACCGGCTAGTCTCCACCGCACAACCAGACCGGTACCGGCTAGTCTCCACCGCACAACCAGACCGGTACCGGCTAGTCTCCACCGCACAACCAGACCGATACCGACTAGTCTCTACCGCACAACCAGGCCGGCTCGTCTCTACCGCACAACCAGGCCGGTACCGGCTAGTCTCTACCGCACAACCAGGCCGGTACCGGCTAGTCTCTACCGCACAACCAGGCCGGTACCGGCTAGTCTCTACCGCACAACCAGGCCGGTACCGGCTAGTCTCTACCGCACAACCAGGCCGGTACCGGCTAGTCTCTACCGCACAACCAGGCCGGTACCGGCTAGTCTCTACCGCACAACCAGGCTAGTCTCTACTGCACAACCAGGCCGGTACCGGCTAGCCTCCGTTAGTTGCTGGAAAATACTAGAAACTGGCCAAATCGACAGAATAATATGCCAGGCCATAGAAACACAGTTTCCAACATAGAGAACTGTTCTCCTATGGCTGTCTAACCCCTATGACATATCATTCAGTCCATTTAGCCAATTCCTAATATTTTCCAGCAAACAATAGACTCTCACTCTGGTATTAAGGACCACAGGCTCAAGGTCTGGCCCAAACCGCAGCCAAATATATTTTGCAATTTGAAAAGGAAAATGCAAACGTCTTAGACTCTAGCTGTTTCTGTATTAGGCACAAGATGTTGCAGAATGCCATTGTAAGTTCGGCCACTGTATAATGTCAGAATGCGCGCCGCAGCAGTTCCTCCCTTGTTTAGTGTTCGTTTGATTGTTTGTTTGTTTGTTTGTTTGTTTATAAACAAGGGATGAGCCATCGCTGTGCGTTAGACAGTGTTTTCATGCTTTAAGTGTGTATTTAAACAAGTACAAATGTGAATAAAATTAATTTAGTCTAAAGCTGCATATATAACTGTGATGATATGTATAATCAATAAAGAGTTGTAAGAAGGAAAAGTGTTACCTTTCCTACGCACCTTGTATTTTGATTTTTAATTCTTTGAATTTCTTCCCTTTGAACAAGAAAAGCTTAGTTATTTTCCGTGTTAGTTCAGGTTAAATCGAATTTTCCATGTCACCAAACTCAATGATCAATTTGTGATTTGAGCTTCAATTCAGCAAAGGAAACAGTATTGCAAATGTCAAAAATTCCATTAACTTCTACTCCCGTAAGAACCAGGAAAGCACAAAGATCAATACTGGATACGTTCTCCGTTATTGACATCAGGGAGAGTTGGGGTGTCACTCGCACACACACACCTGCATAGGGTTATCCCCTATCCGTGCACCTCTCAATACACAGGGGTGTTGCTATGACCCCCTTGTCTATGGCTAAATAAAAAGCATTGTTTTAGACCTTATCAATGTTTCAGTCGTAAACAAACAGAAGATTGATTTTCTCTTGGAATGTTTGGCGTTACTGGGTATGTGTTCCAGACAAGCAGTCCCAGTTTTCTGTCTACAGTGCGAAATATAACCCAGTTATAACTCTTTCTCAATTTGTGAAGAAAATATTGGCATCGCTCCTACACTTCCTTCAGCCTGAGAGAACTCAATGCTTGGTGACAAGTCCACGTTTCGTCTGACGTTTGTTTATTGTATTAATTTACAGTTGTAGAGGTCCCACGGTCTTGAGTGGTTGATTTTTAGCTCTGCGCCCCTAGATGGTATTGACGTGCGACCTACTCACGCCAGTGTAGAAGAAACATCGGCCGGGATGTTTATATCTCTCTCAGGAAACCGTTTATCACCTTCCGTACCCTTTCCCTGCCCTTGTGGCGCAGGAAGCCAGGATAACAAAACAATATTATACGAGCGAGAGCAGGAGCAATAGACGTGTACTGGGATTGAATTTGACCCAGACAGAACCGGCTATCACCAGTCCTTAACGCCATTAAGCGTCAAGAGAAACAACTTAATTCAATTCTTCAATAAACATGGCGATATAACCACACGTACCTTGTACTTGGGTGCTGACGCACACGTAGAAGGCCAGCAGCAGCGCCGTTCTTACGGCAGGGAGATCCATGGCAAACGTCAGCGGGGAGACACCGCAGTGCGCCCGACCGCGCGCTGTGGAGCAGGACGGACGGCGCTTTTCCTTCTTTTCAGTCTCTGCAGTCGACTGTGAAGTGTGAACGCAAGTGAATGATGGCACAAAGCTCCGACACGAGTCTTTAGGATTCAGAACCAGTTCCAGTTCTCGCCAACCAACTTTTACTCTGACCCGGCGACGATCTGAGCTTTCATCATTTATCTGAAGAATGCAAACAAACTGGGAAAGTCTCGTGTCAGTTGGACGGACTGGCCCCTATCGCAACGCCTCCAGAATTTTTCTCCCAGAACTTCAGGCCAGCCTGCTACCCCCTTACCCCCCGCAGAGTTGGCCCGGTTCCGGACTCGCCGATAGTGTCAGTTTCTTAATCCCAGAAGACAATGCGCTAACTCTCTTATCAGTGTCGTATCGGAGGGCATTAGCGAAGAAAGGAAACCAAACTTCGTCCGAACTCTTTCAATACACTTCTAGTGAGTCGTATCTCATTCTCTGTGATGAATGTGTGTTCTATTTTGGTTTGCGCCCGGTCCTTTGGGGAGAGACCGTAGACGTGTCACCACAGGAAAACCGGCAGGTAATTTGCGCCAATTGGGGCGTATTACCAGAGGTGCACGACTCAATTACTCCGCTATGATATACGAGCCGTGTGGACTCTCCTGCCATTTTCTCCAATTAATCTCGCCATCCGTCGTGTCCCGAGGGGTCGACATGTCCGTGAGGTATGCAAAGGTCCTGTCGAAGTGTGTTATCTTAATGGGTCACTTGAGCTTAAAACAGCAAAACATGGGAGGGAGAGTGAACACAATACAGCTGAGCACCGCGAACAACAGTCCACATTCTCTGTCCCAGGTCACCCGTGGGTGGGGGTGGGGGGCACTGCTGATGGACGTCTGATTGACAGCAACGATAAGGAGAAAATTAATTGCAAATTGCGTAAGACAAAGAAGAAATCAATCTTGAGAAGTAAAAACCACCCAAGAAGGCCGCGCTTTTGTTTTAAATACTTTAAACTAGTGGATAAACTTGTTGCATCAACACAAGAGGTAGAAAGGTCGCGAAAGGGGTGTACTTTTGGGTCAGTGATCCTAGGGGGGTTAAGTGTTGGGCCTCTCACGCAAAATGCTACTCGCTTCACAGTAACTAGTATTGGAACTATTAGGATGGCAGTGTTCGTGCTTAGCATGCGGAAAAGTACATTGTGGTACCGCCCAAAAAAATTTGCAAAAACAGTCAACCGCGAAAATGTAGACCCAAAATAATTTGTCGAAAACCGTATCCATCAAAAGTCCTCCGTTGTACGGGAGGTATTGATGACCAGATTGCGTTAGGTATCAGGTTGACACGAAACACAGCATCTGTGCACTAGATAAACCGATAACGTTAGAGATCATCAATCACTAACTTCTTTGTTCGACTTCGTGAAAGGAGTGTTGAAGAGCACACACGTTTTCATCGGCGTACTCTTTTCATTCATTTCGTGTTGAAGAATGTTGCTCGGTACACATGCTTACAACCTATCCTTTACCTTAAATATAGAGTCCCCTTGCGCAAACGTAAAACTTTAAAGACGCTAAAGTGACTGACAGTTTCTTAAGATCATGTTGCGTCTGAAGTATAAGATCCTATAAGCGGGGGTGTTGCATATAAGCAGCCGTTATAGGTGTTTGCAGGAATATAAAAACACTTGGCATGCACCCAGGCACGCACGAGCCTGTGTTTTAGTGTTATTGACAGTGCCGTGTTGGAAAACCACCTGCCGTATGTTTGTTCTTCATCTAACAGTTTGTCCAGGCGACACCGAAGCTGTGTAAGCCATTATACCATCTGGGATACTGATAACAGCCCAGGGTAGTCTCGGAGTGAGTCGGATAGCCTCGGACGCAGCCGTATCACTTTGGGCGCGAGTACTTCTTTCTTGTTATAACTTTGAAAGTCTCAAGAATCAACAAGTTAGTTGAAGTTGGACTTTTGGACAATTGGCGGACCGAAATTTCCCCACGGCTGACTTTCGAGACTACCGGTTGGTACACTATCAGTAGGGATGCAATCGAAGGCCTACTTTCTAGGCTATGATAGGCGTTCTTTAGTAGTTTGATGGGTCGTCATTCGTACGAAGCGATATTCTAGAACAAGAGAATTGTTTTGTTTTCCCTTCTTCTCCTCTTCTTTGTGATTTCAAGCAAAAACGCCACTAACGGAGGTGTGATTTTATTATCTTTAGGTCTTCGTGAAATCACAGTGCTGTTGACAACTTTGTTAGCCGATTTCGTGCACTATTTCACTCTGCAAATCCAGTATTGCTCCGTTCTTTTGAGGTCCAGAGCGCATTCTCGAGTAGAACATGAAGTACGGTTTCGTAACGTAATGGAACGTTGTTTCCCCTGTGACGTCACAAGTGCACGATAGGAACGATTTGTCATTTTGTGCCAATAAACGAACAGGTTGTGTTGCCCTGAAACGGGCCCTAAGGCACAATGCACTATTCTAGGTCACTGAGAACGTGTAGACACCGCCACTACTGAAGACTTTCACACTAGCTCCTGATAATATACGACACCATGTGGTTTGGAAGTAAATCCGATCCAGAGCCGATGATCGAGAAGATTCGAGACGATGTTCGTCTTAGGAAGAAGCGGGGTGAGGGAGACTTCGCGCCGTGTAAGCGCGTGCAGGGGCTGGTGGCGGAGGGGTACGAGATCGGAGAGGTCATCGGAGAGGGGCAGTTCTCCAAGGTCAATCACTTCATCTATCCACCTCTCACTGTGCCGCACGTGGTCTGGCTAACTGTTCACGATTCTTTCTCTCCCTGTGATATCTTTATCTCAGGGTCGGCATGAAACTATATCTAGCAGGATTATCTTTTGATGATTTGAGTCACATGCTTTATGACGTTTTGGTGCATGGAAATCAAATATAACATTGTAGGAGGTCTATACTGTATAATTTTAGATCGGAAAAAAACTGGTTCGAGGACCTACTCTAAACATTTTACAAATCTATGACTCATAGATAAAAGACTGCAACTTATAAGCAGTTTAGGAAGTCTCTAAAATCCAAGCAGATGTAAAAACCTACAAATCGTACATTTCTCAAGCTCCCGGGCTGGGGAAAGAAAGGCGCACTCATCCACGTAACTTGGAGCTTGAAAAACGTTACAATTTTGCCATCCTATATCTGCTTGGAGATTCTCCCATGTAATACTTATCAACGCAAGCATCAGCTGAGTTAATTATGTGAGAAGTGTAAATGTATGTATGTGTTGGCTCCTAATATATCCGCTAAGCTGCCCAGGTTTGCCATGTATTGCGTTGCCTGCAATTTCTATAAAACTAAATGTAAATCATTCTCACCCAAGGTGCGGGTAGCCTACTGCCCCAAGATGAGAAAGAAAGTCGCGGTCAAGGTCATCTCTAAGAGGAAGGCCCCAAAGGATTACCTCCGCGACTTCGCGCCCAGAGAAGTCTCCATACTACAGCACCTTAACCACATTTATATGGTGAGTCGTGGAATTACGTTTACGAAGTTCAAGTTCACAGCAGACGTCAAAGGAGCAAGTAGGTGTCAACATGCACATTTTTCTCTATCCCCGGCCGCAGTGGGTGGAAACTGTGTGTTGATACTGTCAAATACTCTCAGAGACGCATCGGGACTAATATGTACGGGTGTGTAGATTGAAACGTAAAGAATTTAGCCCTATCCCTTTTAGAGATGTACGTAATCTATACTTACTAACCTTGGAGATTGGACAGCAGCGTAAGAGATCATGAAGGCCACTCTATGTCTCTACTAGAGTAGTCGTCACATGGCTACAAAAAATACACTATAGCAATCGACTGGCAGCCTAGCCTGGAGTTTAACTTCGGACTAGACTTAAAACAGTTCCAAATACGCACATGATTAAATGCTCTAGTCCTGGATGCAAAGATCTATACTTTGCACCTGAAAATGAAATTTTTGTGATGTCTGTTTGACTAATAAGCTTATTAGTCAAACAGACATCACAAGACCTCAGATCACAAACACGGTTGTATGAGAAACAGGTTGGCGCGGAAAACTGGCGCGACTCAGTCGGTCACGGTTGTGTTTTTACCCGATACAGATTGACATCTACCGGGCCCTGGAGGACAAGCGCAGTGTGTACCTGGTGATGGAATATGCCGCCAACGGAGACCTGCATGACTACATCAACACGAAAGGTCGGTTGTCAGTGCCAATGTCAACCTGTGTGGGCACCCGCAACGCCTCCATGCGATCAGAACCTACTTGAGTGGAACCAGAACTTGTTGACTCAGACAAACACATTTTCTATGGGGCGAGTTTGGTCGGTGGAAATAGATACTGGAGTGACAAAGTAGCCATTTTGCTCCGTTTGATAATGAGTGTATTCAAGCTTGTTTGTGTATTTTGCGGTGATGCTTTGAGGAGAGAGACAAAGGTACTTAGCATGTATCGGATGTCTAATTCTGTTGCAATTTATCAATCAAAATTTAAGTGAGTTTCATTTTTCTAAATAGCCATCCTTTATCACTGTTCTCTTAATACAAACACTGAAATATGAAGGTTACACGTCTCCTAATCTAGTATCCCGGTAAGGGAATACATATTGTATTTGTTGATGTGTTCTTTTCTTTTTCTCCCTGTAGCCAATCAGAGCATAGTTTAGACATTAGCTGTTATTCTAATTATAAGCGTTTTTACTAGCTTAACAAAAGGCTACTGGGAAAACATTCTGCATTTTCGCGAAAATGTTGCGTTTCTAGTTTCTCTCTCCATTTCCACCCCAGGCCATCTGGATGAGGCGGAGTCCCGTGCGTTGTTCCGTCAGCTGATCGAGGCCGTGGCGTACCTACACAGGGCCCGGGTCGTGCACAGGGACATCCGGCCCGAGAACTGTCTGTTAGCCGAGGGAAACCAGCTCAAACTAGCAGGTCTGTTGTCACCACCACCCCTCCTTCAAAATGTTGTGTTGTGATCACTGTTACTTTTATAGCAAACGGTTATGCTAGGGTCACATTTCCCACCGGGACCCGGCCGGGCTGTTTAAGGAAATTAAAACTTAGTAAAAGAAAAATCAAAATTATGTCAAATAGGTATGTCAAAATTTATTCAAAATTTATGTCAAATATGTATATCAAAATCTATATCGAAAATCATGTCAAATCTATGGCAAATATACAAACTTTATGCTTCCCATGAAGAAATAAATGTTAAAACAAACAAATATACTTCATATCGTATTTTTCATTCCCAAAAATTGCCGGGCGGGCCACGGATTGGAAATGTGACCCTAGCGTGAGACAGGTCCATAAAATAACAGTCCTGTCCATCGTACCACCCTCTACCTATGAGGTTCGAAACGTCTAACAGTGTCCATTTCCTGGCCTGACACCTAAAATACTACCAGATTGTACACATGCCATGTCCAGACAGTGTAATCACACGTATCCTGTCAAATGACCCATACCGCATATGTATGACATCTACCCTCACCTATGCCAAGGCTGTAGTCACATAGGGAGTTGCACTTTGCTTCATAAGGTGGGTGGCCGACACGCTTCCGTAAGAAAAACTTCCACAGCGTAATTGATTGTGTATACGACTTAACGGGACACTTCACTGACCTTGACCATGCGATAGGTTGGGCTGGCCTTGGGTGTTAGGTTTGGATTGGTAGGGATCGTACTCAAACAGGTGGAGGAGAGAGAGTGAGAGAGACAGTCAGAGGGAGCAGAGATAGATATCAGAAGAACTTTATTGCACGACAATTGTACATGGTACAAAGTATGGCAACAAGTATTACATAGAGTACAAAATAGAGGTATAGGATAAAGCTTAACATCATAGTTAACATAACAATAAGGGCTAATATGCATAATTCATTCATATAGTATCATAATGAAGTAGGCTAATCATTAGCTTCAGTATTCTTTCTAATAGCAAAGCAGTCCTTGATGTCTGAGAGATCTCTCACTCCCCCCCCCCCATCTCTCTGTTTCTGTTTGTGTATCTCTATGTGCTATGTGTCTTGAGGGCTTGTTTACTATAATTGCATAGCAGGCATACTTCAAGCAAAACAACAACAAACCCTACAACATAAATACTGTAAATCGGTGTGAATTTCGAAGCTCCATTTGGATGATTTACGTTCTTCTGACAAACGTAGTTGATAAACACATTTATCATTATCATTCATTTAGTCAGTTCGAATTCCTGTTGTGTATGTTGTGTATGTTATGTCAGATCCTTGTTTACCTGTAAAGACCAGGTGAACCTGAAGAAAAGCAACATCATCATCATCATCATTACAACGTCATTTTCTGTTTTGTTTCAGACTTTGGTTTTGCTCGATGGAATCGGAACAAAGATTTCCTGACCACGTATAGCGGTTGCTATGGTTACGCCGCCCCGGAAGTAATAGAGGGCGAGGCTTACGACGGAGAGAAAGCAGACGTGTGGAGCATGGGTAAGTTTCACCTCTGTTTTATCAATGCTTTCACACATGTCTGTGTATACACGTCATTGTACAGCCTGAAAATTGCAAGCGATCGCCTTCATCTATATGTCGCAACTTTTTATTTTATTTTTTTATTTGCCTTTGGACAGACGAGGACGATGTGGCACTGCACTCAAGTTTCTGTAACTTATATTAACAATGCCACATACACGGTACAGACAGAAGGAAAGTCGTGTAAAGTGCCTTTCCCAAGGGCACAACGTCGGGGGCACGGTGGGAATCGAACTCAGGACCCATAGATTCCGAGCCGAACGCTCAACCAGTTACGCCACGCCCGACGCCACTCAACTTTTGTTGCATCTTCAGATGAAGGGCACAGAAGGGTGACCAGTTTCCTTCTGAAGAAAATCGCTATGTTTTGGTCGCTGTATGAAATTTAGAATGTTTCAATTTGACAGACACGAGGAAAGATGCTGTGGAGCGTGTAAATGTTTTTCGGCAGGAGCAGGCACGAAAATTTGCCTCAACATAACTTGGAGCCATCGTGTCATGATGGATCATAACGTGGGATACACACCCCCGGCCAGTACATTTGGGGATACCATACCCCCGTTATTGAAAGAATGTTACATTATATTTCCAAACCGGCGCCGACCGGGCAGCTTTCGAGAATGAAAAGTATGGTAAAAAAGACACCAAACTACATAAGACGTAAACAGAATAGTCGTGGGCATTATCTGTGTACTAGTTATGTATTTTTACGTATACATTTCTATTTTTCGTTTCCACAAATAGCCCGGCCGGGGCCCGGTTAGAAAATGTGACGTGGGGTACCCACATGTACCACGCATACCCCCGTTACCTGTGGGACGCATACCCCCTCCCACGTTTATAGAGTGGGTACGTCTTCGCATTTGACCTCTGTAAAACCAGGTTAACTTCAATGTGATGGGGAAACTATTCATTACAGAAGTGCGGTAATAGTAATACCCTCCTCTTCCAAGTAACACATGTTTGTTTGTAATTGACGTGAGGTCAGCTTCAGGGTCAAGTCCAGTGCCGGTCGAACGCTTCAATCGGTTCCGTCTGGGAAAACTTTTGACCTCTCAAACACATGGCAGGAACAACAGACTGTCAGGGATGGTTTTGTCTCTCTGCTCAGGTTTGGGCAGACTAAGAGATTTGAATGATACCAGATGGCGGCGATTCCACAGTCCGAAAGTTTCGTGTATTGTACTCTATGACCTCTATACCTTACATCGTGACACTTCAACCAGACTAACATCAAAGAAGCTCCTATATGGGGACATTTAGCAAGATATGATATAAAGCAGACGTGGACTGGCGGCCACAATGTAGTCATTTCACGTTACAACATTGATGCAACAAAATAACAAATACAACAAGGTTTATTGACACGACAAAAAGTACAGTGACGTTTGTATGTTCCACTATAAACTACAAAAAAAGAAGAAAGAATACAGAATAGATATTAAAATTCTACTAACTAAACAAAATAGGATAATGAAATTATACAAATCAAACAATATAGGATATAGAAAATGTCCATACAATCAGGTGGGGCTAAACGTGAGAGTCACTATATTTTCTAAATACAAAGCAATCTTTTACATGTGCTGACTCGTAGCTGCTGCGCACAGTTCAAGGTTCAATTTTTGAGTTTTGACTCACTATGTCTTTGATTAACATCATTTACCGGTTGTTACAGTACTTACAGCACAATAATGATACTATCAGTGTCACACCTTGACTGGTAACGTTAGGTTTTAGCCATCGAGACGACCCATGTTTATTTATAGACCAATCCCTGCGCCACCGTCCCAGGTCAGTAGTGTCCCGGCTGCTTGTGTTTAACGTTACCCCCAAGGTCCCGGTGTTGAGAGACATGTCTACTTAGGAGATAAACCAGGCAGTACAGAAGACAACCCGTATAGGCACAGCTTGAGTTACTAACTTAACAAAGGAAACAAAATAAATCTTCAAAAGGGGCGAAACGCGTGTCATTAGAACGAAAACGTTACAAGATAAACATCGCTGTAAGAATGAACGTTACTACAAAGTTGGTTATCCTCCTTCCGAATATCGTTAGTGTACTGTAGTAACAACGCTAAGCCTGGTCAAGCTCTGTCTACATCGCGCTATCTTTTAAAAGGATGACGATTCGGGCCATTGTGCAAGTGGGTCATTCGCTGACATTGCGAACACCCCCTCCGACCCTAAAGCGACCTGTAGGCACATTATATTACAGTGTAGAATTCTTGAAGAGTTGCTAGAATTTATCCTACTTTACAGGTATTAAACCAATGTAAGCCGTAACATACTGCACCAGTGGAGCACGTAATACTGGATTGTATGTTCTTACAAGATACCAAAGTAAGGTTCTAGCGATTGTTTCTACAGGTGCCACACTGTTTGCCATGCTGAACGGACGAGAACCCTTCCCAGACTCGGGAGATATCGGCATCCTACTCAACTCCATGGCTGAAAAACTCCGATTCCATCAGAAGACTTCAAAAGGTTCTTGAATTTTTCCTTGTCCAAACTCATATTGCCATTTTCACAAGAAATTTAAAAAAAAAATTAAAGTTATCGAACCCTCATTGAAACAAAAGATACATTTCATATTGATATTGTAAACGCTCTTCAGTTGTTAGAACATTGTCATGTGCAGACAGTTGCATAGATAGACTTGTATATTGAAAATGTATGTGCGTGCATACACAATAGCGCTCTCTTGCGTGTCTCTTCGGTACAGCATCTGACGACTTATTTTAATAGGTGCATATTACCACCACTGATCTGTGAACTTGGTAGTAATAAACTTCCGACTATCGGAATATTTGTACCGACAGAAGCACGAGTTTTCGTACGGACTATGATGAGCCTGGATCCCGACGACCGCCCGAACTCAGTCGACCTGCGCAAAGACGTCTGGATACAGAAGCCCTGTCAAGTCACAGACACCTACTCAGAGAGCTCCGTCACGTCAAGTACGTATCATCGAGTCGGCGTAGTCGTGACTGAAGTCGCGGTCACATTGGTCGTGCGATTGTCGTACGATTTTGATGCCATTTTGAGGCCGTGACAGGACCAACCATCTACATAGACAAAAAAGGACGGGGCAGAATCGCTATCACGGCAAACTCCCTTTCACAGCAAACTCCCTTCCTTGGCAAACTCCCTTTCCCGGCACAAGAGAACCCAGCCAAAGTTGAAAATCGCGAACCAACGCCCCCCCCCCCCGATAAAAACCAGCCCCGTTCAAAGACTGCAACGGAGTTTAGACAAAAACGGAATTTTGTGTACCAAGACAGTTGAGCTTTGCTCATAGGAGATTTAAATGATTGTCCTCCAAAACGCCAGAAGTTAGCGATCGTACGACGTACATCATAGATCGTACCGATGTCAAGACCTATGTGACCACACCCTTACATGTAGCAAAGATTCGTAAGTTTAAAACCCATTTAGTGTGCCATCTCGATCTTGTGTTTTCTTCAAAGATAAAAAAAAGCTCTCCGATGGAACAAAAACATGCGTTAAAATCTCTTAGATTCATATTGCAAGAAGGAATCGTCGATAATGCGGTTATTAACTGTAATTTTCCATAGGTGTCTGGAAGGCTGACCTTGACTTAAACCAGGAGCACGGACTATCTGCTGGTCAGCACGGCTTTGAAGTCCCGCCAAAGACCGTGACCAAACTTCTCAAGTCTGTGGCGCTCAACAGTATGTAAGTAGAAGCTGTCAAGCTTAAGAAAAGTCCTGCCATTCGTAATACAAACGTATTCGTAAGTCCATTCCTATTAGCTTTCCCGTTTATAACATGGATCATTTCATCAGTAAACAAACTGACTTTAGATGTAACAAACGGTAGGGTTTAATAACAATTTTCTAATTTCTTTTATGTTTACTTTTTTCAGTGATGACGACGAAACTTTGGTTCGGGTAAAAAAGGGGGTGGCGAGGATCAACTCCCACGCGATAGGGATCAGTGGTCCCGCCGCCAGGAGGGTCAGTGTCGCCCTCACCAGTAACGTGGACGGTAAGTGTACAATGGCCCGGTGAATACAATCGTGAACTGTCCGTATTATCTGGATAGTCGATAATGTGTCCTGAAATGTCAACTGTCTTGTTACGAAAAAGGCTACCTCGAATCCTTGCCGGCTGTTGCCTCTGTTATAACCTAATAGAAAATGCTGGGACATCAAAATCGTATGCCGGCCTTCGACGGATGTGACAATGTTGTAATACAAGAATGGAAAGCCAAGCTCTGATTGACACTACAACAAGGTTTCTGCAGAGTTAAAAGCATATTTGCCTTCTTTGTTTAAAAACTTCGAGCTAAAGGGCTAACGTTTTTTAGTCAATTTAACTGTTACATCAGTGTCTATAAGAATGTCATTCAGCACCAAGGACAGCACTCATATATACCTCCGTTGCGAGCTATTTCTTCAGATTATCAGTAGAAACCACCATGTATCAAACTCGTCAGGGATTCATTTTGTTTACATTTGGTTCCAACAGTGAGCAAGATTCCTGTCAAAGGTTCCGCCTCCGGCCAATCTCTCGGGCGCAGGATGAGCTCGATGTTACGGCGTTCCTCTAGCGTTTTGCGCTCGGGCTCCCAAGTCCAACTCCCCGGCTGGGAAATCATGGACGCCATGGTAAAACAGCGCCAGGAGGAGATGGAGAGGGACATGAAGAGGGTACACACCAGTTTCGGGGCACACTTCGCCGCTGCCGCCGGGAAGGCCAGGAGACAGAGCATCGCCGCCGACCGGTTCGAGTCGGAGTACGTACAGGTACTACACGACAGTATCTATGAGAAAACCGGCTACGTCGTTGGATCAGCGCACAAGAAAATGGAGCGGCTACGTGGAAAGCTGGAGAAGTTGGCTGCAGTGGAAGAGACCCCTAGCGAGGGGTGCTGAGATCGCACCATCTACAATAGCTAACTTCATCTTAAACCAGTCCTGTTGATAACCCAGTCCTACTGGCTTTTCAGTACTGTGTTGGTGCTCGCAAAAAAAAAAATACAACTGTTTACACGTACATGGAAGTCAAAGGATGACAAAAACTACATGCGTAATTTTAATGGTATCTTTACTGAATGAAAAACTGCAAATATTGAATAAACAGATATAGCACAGTACAAGGTGTATGTGGTTTCTTACTCAGCTTTAAGCTAATACATGCTTTTAGCGATCTAAAACCTTTAAACGAAAACAACATAATTACGCACCATACTTTTATCCACATCCTGTGGTACATTTGTTACACAAGAGCTAACGATAGTGGCCATCTATATACACATCCTTAAGTCTTAACCAACTAGACATACTTGACACTCTAATATATGCCACAAAACAGAAGTACACGACTTTTAGTACCACCCATTTTTGCAGCGAAAGATATAATTCTGTATACAGGTCATCTGTAACTATACTGGTGGTGCCTTAAAGTTACAACCCTATGATAGTTATTCTCATGACATTGCAGAAATAAAAATGACAAATTATGGGTTAAGATGAACTAATAATCGACACCATGGTCACATATACAGGCTATTGACACCTGCAAACACATGCATGGCAGAAAATGACACACTTAATTATCAAAGACCTTGCATATTTGGAAAGCTTTCTGACTTGATGTTGCAACAAATATAAGCGAACTAAACAACTAGAAGTTGCTAAAAGGATAAAGATAAAGAGAGGAACAAAGGTCCTCTCCAAATGCTTAGCAGCTAAATACCATCTCTCTTGATTGTAATCTTATTTCAAAACAAAAGTACAACAACTATGTCCAAAGTTGTTAGCACAGTTTTTGTACTGTAAATATATTTCTAGCTCCTTTTTTCTCTTTCACTGCAGCATATACAAGTAGATCACTGAGTGCTTGTATACTCTATAAAACGTGTACACACACACACACGTACCACATAGTTGAAAAGGTATAAATTCTATCCGGGCCCCTTTCAGCGGTAGGCTCCCATACATATTTACTATTCAGGTTGGCATTTTCAATACCTTATTGCTTTCACTTCCTTCAAAAATACATAAAATCTTTTTTCTGATTACGTCCCAGCATGTAGCATACTTGTACATTTACACTTGTAGTCTAGTTTTACTATCAATACTACAGGTTATACTTACACATGCACAAATATGAATTATTTCCTTTCTACAAAGCGCCACAGCTTCTTATATATATTTACAAGCAACAATAACAATCCATGACTGCAGTCATATCACTGTTTCTCTTCCAAGTACTGCTATCATTATCAAAACACATACGAATCATATGCCATATGTATAAAGTATTGTAGCTGTCAAGAAGATTTCAGGCATGTATAAAACAGGACAACTTTGTTATGTCTTTGACCACATTGATGTAACATTGGTTGAAAAGTCAATTCCCTGAACTTGATAAACTGCATTGTTTAGAAGTGATGATGCATCATCAAGAAATGCTACACAAGATACAGGAGAACAAGTTGTTATAATGACACTGGATTCAAAACAATTCCTGGATATCAGACCTTTGGCTATGTCATCTGGATGTAAATGCTTTAGAAGCTGACATACATCTATACAGCACAGCACAGCACTATACAAAGCATATATTTAGAGTGGTGTCTAAAAGACAGCTCTTTCCTGGGTATAAGTATGGAAGACTGATAGCGCTATTCTCAATGGCACTTTGGAGCGAGAGTAAAAAGCTGCCTGATAGTAGAAAGCCTAAGAAAGCTGAAGCTGCCAAAGACATTAGCTTTGCATACTAAGATTGGGGAAGGTGGGTAAGCACTCTTGATGAGGACAAGTCAGAAACAGACCATTTATACAAAAGTAATGCCTGTTGCTGGAGGATATATAAACGTATGGACATCATGCACAATTGTACATGTGAATGTACACTAATTGATATTGTTGGATTGCAAAGATTTCTACGTATTCAATCTATCAAATGTTGAAACCAAAAATGTAACATGCTCCAAAGAAATCTATATGCACACATGCACAAACCTTGTCTTAATTTCAAGGTGATAAATTTTTACAACACTTCTTAATCCTATTCTCAATGATAACATACATGTGATTCTACTAAACTTTGCTCTTATTTCAGCTATAAGAACCATATAGAGCCACCTTGTACCTCATCACATGCTTCCATACAGGATTTCTTTTTGTGCTTTCTAATTTTACGATAACATAACCATGTATATTACAAAGCTTCACTCTTTATGTACAACTTTCTGTACATTCATGGAAAGTAAAAGAAGAACTGGGCTAAAGAGGCCATGCTGTAATCTTTATCTGAAATGTGAAAGGAAAAGTATCCATCACTCAAAAACCTGACAAAAATGACATTCTCTGTGCCCTTCTTGGAAAAAAGATTATGACAGTACAATGAAAAGTCAAGGTTGGTATTGTCTTTAACATTTAGCTGATTGCAGCTAGAACCACACTCATGCACCTTTCCAAAACATGAAAAGGAAATAATCAACTAACAAGTGAAACCATGGTACTCAGAACAAAAGAAAATGTTGCTATATGTTTGATGCTAAGGTCACATTTCCAATCCGGGTCCCGGCCGGGCAGTTTTGGGGAACAACAACAAAGACACAAAATGTTCCCAAAATAATTCAAAAGCAAAACTTAGTCATATTCATTGGTACAAATCTTAATTTTTCGTTTCCGCAAACAGCCCGGCTGGGAAACTTGACCGTAGCATGACGTTTGTTCCCTGTACATGTTCTTGACATCTCATTCCTCCATCTCTCCCCAACACTCCTCAGCAAACATGAAGTACTTGCTGGCCAGACGACCCTTCATGGCAGCCATGGCCTGCTCTGCAGCATCATTGTACAGCTCCGCTGGGAAGATACAGGAGAGATGTTAGTTTTTGGAAATCACTACAGCAACATTGATACAAATTAATACATTTGTATATGCAGAGACAAATCCTTCAGAACTGCATTGCAGTTCCTTCCATAAACAGAGAGGTTTTGTTTTAATTGTGATAATTTGTGTGTCTGTAGTTATTTGAATGCAATAGAATGGCTTTTCTACATGATAGGTATATGTTAGTGACCCAGACATGAAGTCAGGTCAAAGGTCCTAGTACAGTGGAAGCCAGTTAATTGCACAACAGATAAACACACACTTCTGTTAATTGCACGAAATCCCCAAATCCCATGGTGGTGCGGTCCAGCTTAATAATTTTGCTTTGTTGCACCATTCAGATTGCACGAAATGCACTGGCAAATTGGGTGTGTATCTAAGCGGCTTCTACCGTATAGGTTATCTCATTTCCTGTCTTCAATGTCCTGCTGTATGTCATTGCATGTTTTTGAGCCAGTGGGAAAAATGCATTAGACAGAATCAGCAAGACATATACATTGTATATACAAGAATTTATAAAACACAAAAACTTCACAGAATTATGACATCTTCAGAAAAAGGAGGATTGACTCCTTACCAGCTCTTTCAGGGTCCTTCTCCAGCCCATGTCCACCCTCCCTGTACAGCTCAGCTTCTTTGGCCATCAGTAAGTAGGCTGGTTCCTCCATGGTGGCATCGTAACAACCCTCCTCATCCTCACCTGACTGGTTAACTGCCTGGCTGTACCAGCGGGTGGCTTCTACCCAGTCTATATCTCTGGAAGAACAGAGACAATACAGCTAGGTCACATTCAGCAACAAGATAAAAAATAAACAGCTTTAATGACAAAATGAAGCATCACTACTTTTTCTTTTATCCTGGACACGTTTTTGTTACAAAAGCAGAAAGAAAGGAGATATGTTCTTCTTATCATCATCATAGTAATAGAATCAGAATCAGAATGATTTCTTCAACAGGGCTCGAAATACTTTTGTCTGCATACCTGCACATTTGCAGGTAACATTGGAAATTACCTGTGCCAGACACCTGCACCACTCAGAATTTAGGAAGTATGGATCATACTAAACTCTGTTCAGAAACCATTGCCATTATTTCTTACAGTCAATGCAGCTAGTAAACATCCACATCATGAAACACATAAACCCAATACATGCACCAGTGCAGGTTAGCTGCAGGTAGATATCAGAAATACCTGCACAGCTTTAATTTCCCCTGCACTTACCTGCAAGTTGTATTTTGAGCCCTGTTCAATAACCTGTGGAAAAATGATGTACGTCAAATATTAAGATAGCAGGATTGAAGTGGTGTACCTTTCAGTTCCCAGGCCCGAGCCGGTATGGTAGGCATTTGCCAAGTAGATCATGGCACCGCGATCCCCTGCAACCGCTGCCATCCGCATGTAGTCTACACCTCTGTTGGTGTTTTCTTCTGTGTTCTACAATTGTAATGGTTCTACCTTCAGTATGCTATAGGTACATATTACTGTAAATTCATTTAATATCACAGGGATTTAAATTTGCGGTTGCGGGAAAATGAAGCGTTCGCAGTGGTTTTGAGTTTGCTGTAGCGTTATCTACAGTAACTGTAGTCACATACTGCCATGGAAAAATATATGCGGTGGTTTTAAGTTCGCCTTGAATTGGCAACGCGAAAACTGGAAACATTTCGGCATTTTAAAGTGTGTACATTCATAAAAATGCACTATATCACCGCAAATAGCATATATAGACTGGTACAGTCTCTCACACATGGCTAATAGATCATATTTTCTAAGGGAAATTCAACATCATCCCAGCAAAACATCCCTTCCTCTTGAGCACTTATCTGCCCTCTCACTTAACTCAACATGAGCTCCCTCTAGCACATCATGAAGCAACTGCAGGCACTTCAGATCAGCATATTTTCTATGGGATATTCAACATCACCACAATAAAATATCCCTTCCTCTTGAGCACATATCTGCCCTCTCACTTACCTCAACATGAGCTCCCTCTAGCACATCATGAGGCAACTGCAGGAACATCCTGGCCAGAGCCACTATGGCTTCCAGAACTCCACACACAGCAGCCTTCTCCAGATGGAAGATGGCCGAGTCCCAGTCCACCTCCTCTTCATGCAGCATGTTCAGTCCTTGCTGTGGGGCGAACCTGCCGTTCTCATGGTATTTTGCCATCTCCAGATGCACCTATCAAAGGTGGTTAAAGAAATGGTCAGTTTGGATATCTACACACAAATCTTTTGAACTGTTAATCATTAAACTGTGTTGCATTAGTAAGTTCTATCAATCCCTCGATAACCTTTTCCAATTGCAGAGCTCAAAATTCATTTATGGAAATAGTGCCCCCAACCTAAAATTTTAGGACCACAGAAAATTTTTGGTGTACAACATATATTTCTATAGATAACTTGAAAAATTTTTAATATGTACAGTTAATACATCAAAAATTGAAGGTTTTATGCGTATTTCTGACACATAAATTCCAAGTACATTCTGAGTACTGGTGTAAAATAGTACCTTCATAATAGTACTCTACAACTTACAAAAATATCTAGGTGCACAGGTACACTCACAGCCAAAAATTAAGTGTAACTATACAGCTCCAAATTTGTGTGCAAAAAGGTGCACACATGTACCTAGTATTTCGAGCCCTGAATTGTGTAAAATCATGACAAGATCTGATGTCACACAAGTAGTCAGGAGAGAGGAACAGCAGTTGCTGAAAGTGACAGTTTCCAATCAATAACCATATTGACTCTCCTCTTTACTGTTATTAGTAGTTTTGTGTGTACAAGGACATTTTACAATGTCCTTGGTATGTACAACAGCTGCAGTGGAGTACACAATAATAACACATTGAATACCAAACAATGCTAATAGTACAAGTACCTTTTGTCTACAATACAGAACTGTTGTTGGAAAACCTTCTCTGAAATTCTACAGCGAACAACAGCCTGTGCAGTCTATGCAATAACAACATTGCACATGCAGTGTCCTACACCTTGCTGCCCAAGCTTCTTGAAGCAAACTGCCCTGCTTGAATTAAGCAGACCAGCCCATGGGTCTATAGAGGGAATGATTTTCCATGCGTATAGAGGACCGGTACGCTGTACCAGTGTTCACCCGTGGTACGATACACACTCACCCGTCCTAGTATCGACCCCTCCGTGCAAACACGAGGGTTCCTCTGCACAGGGCAGCAGGTAAACAAACAAACAAGACAACACAACAAACCTTAGTACATGCAGTTGTGTTGGATAACTCAATGGGGAGCAGGCAAAGTTACAACAGGTGTATAATACAAAGGCAGGGGCAAGAACTAAAAAAACAAAGTTTTCAGTGTTCTTAAGTTGGTCTGTGGAAGAGTTAAGATAATATGGACATGCTTACTAGCCATACTTGACATCATAAACTGCAGTGAAAATATAGGAACATGTAGATGCATAATCTTATTACGCTGTGGCTGAAAATTGGAAAACAAAATGCTGTAACAATTTGGAACATTGCAGTGTTCTAAATGTTCTACAGACTTCATTTTCATCACATGAAACCCATTGCTGTCAAACACATGCTGGTTGCAGCATACATTTGTAACTCACTGTTTTTTGCCACTGTCTGACTCTGAGGTTAGCAATGATTTGAGCTCCCCTACTACATGTACCTTTGAATAACTAGTGTGTCAACATTTTTTAAAACTTGTGAGTACATATGGGTTGCCTTGCCTGATATGTTAGTATGCCAGTGGTTAAGACACAGACTTTCTATGCTATCAGTTTACAATGGAGATATAAATCCATATGTAGGAAAGTAGCAAAATGTAGCAAACATTAAAGACTGGCTCATGGCTCTTGTACTTTAGAATATCAATTCTAAAGAGACCTAATAAATAACTAGGGGATTTGATAGAAGTGTGTAGGTGACTTAGTATATGATGCTAAATGATGATGAAACTCACCTAACAATATCAGTTAACAAGGGATGATTCAAGATTGAAAATCTGTAGCACACCAATATTATAAAATGTTGAAGAATAAAAGAATACAAAGCTGTATCTTTCACTCACCTCTCCCAGGATAGAACCTCCAGTCAGCTGACCTTGAATCAAGGACATCCTGCGGAAATTGACCTCCAGATTCACGCAGGATGGTCGGCTCACTTGGCGGCGGGCAAATTCCTCGTGCTCCGCTTCCTGTACACGCAAAATCAGGGGAATGATTGATTTTCTCTTCTATGTTCTGTTCTATTTCATTCTATCCTAAGCTACTCTATTCTATCCATTTTTTGTCACAATGTAACCTTTTCTCAGAGCTGAAATACAATTTTTTACCTGACAATTTCATCCTTATGAATCATTTGAATTTCAAATATCATGAAAGTGTACTTTACCTACACTGAAAGAAGCTTTGAAAGATAGAATTAGAACATTACTGAACACTCATATCAGATTACTTACCTAAATTAGAGTTCTTTAAACAGATGATTGAGCATTCAGCATGCTAGCCTACTATTTCAACTTATACTATTTATAGCGTACCAAAACCTCTAAAATTTATAATCTTTAAAGCCAAGCCAACAGCAAGAACTGCTACAAGAACTACATTCAAGTCTAAGCTAAGAAAGAAAAATGGATTGAATCTTCTATTGGTACCTCCTCTGGTGACATGGTGTCATCAAAACAATCACTCATTTCACTGTCATATCGTACACGGCCCTGTGGTGCAAGTGAGTCGGCAGGTGTCACATAAGAGCATAAAAAAGTACAATGGCAGGGAAAGAAGAGAAAAGTTAACATCAAGGAAAGAAGTTGCCTGGGTACCATCCGGGTAGTACTTTGCTCCCATGTTCACTTCTGCTACCCGTCTGGAGAACTGTATATTCAATCTTTTGGTGGTGACGTCAGTTAATGAGCGAATTAAGGAATTGGTTCTAGAGCACTCGTTCGATGACAACAGGCCCTCCAACAAGCGGCTGGTCGTTGGAACGCCTGTTTGAACGAGGCTTTTCGGTTGTTAGAATGCTTGTTCAAACGAGCGCTTGAACCCATCCAGTACTTTGCTCATACGTAGGAACCAATCAGTGCCCTTGTCCAAAATTTGAACGATTCCATACGTTAGGGATGTCAAGGCTCCCAGACGGAATTGCACAGAAGCGATAAATAAATATAATAAATGTTGGAGCGAACTACTATCTGGATGGTACCCAGGCTAGAAAAGAAGAGAACAGAATGGGCAAAGAAAGAACATAATATTATATTAAATTGCAGTGAAAGTTAAATTGTGCACTAAAAGCCCACCAAAGCAAGAGAAAACACACAAAAAGGAACACAATAAACGATTATGAATGAGGATACAGGACAAACAAAGTTCCAGGACTTACCCGAGTGATAGAGCTGTTTTCAGAGTCGGATCGAAGGCGGCGCAGACTCGGTGGAAACGGGTCATCATCCAAGAAATTCACAGGGGAGTACGGCGGGGAAACAGAGGATGACATCATGTGGACATCCTCTGATTCCGACACACGCGGGGAGTTGCGAGGACTCTCGGAGCGCTGGCGGAGGAACAGCGTGATGTCGCCTGTATTCTTCAGCCTCGGGTCGATCACGATTTCCTCTGATCCACGTAAGATTGTTTTTGATGATGTCTGAAACAAGACTTACTATTTAAGTACTGTAGCAGATATACAAAGAGACTAACAATGGAAATAAATGGCAATAGATTTTCCTGCAGCTGGTACCTAGCATTATTCAACTTGTTGCCCTGCCTCCAACTGTGACAGGTAGCATACTGTTAGCAACCTTGATAATGCCCCTTTATCATACATCCTTCCCATACTGCTGCCCCTCTTTCCATACCCCTACATTACGACATCCTTACACAAGCGTTCTGCTTAGACCCCATTCATACCTGGATTGGCTCGGTCGTAGGCTTGACCTTGATTCGGTAGAATGGGGCTAATCCCTCTTGGAGCCAGATTTGTAACGTTTATACCAGGATTTGCTAATCATGATGAATCCCATGTCTGGGTGAATACCGTTTCATGAATCCTGGTATGAAAAGGTTTTAGGAGGCATTGGAATATAGGATTGTTGGAACATAGAGGTGTCCGAACAAAGGGTGTCCAAACATACGGGTGTTAGAACATAACCAATGCCCTACCTGTATAACCTGTGCCCTCTCCAGGTTAGCGATCTCACTGTTGGACAGGTCGAAGGCGGTGAGGTTCAGGGCCTTACAGATCCTGTTACAGGAGTGGGAGTGGAAGTACAGCGCCATGCCCTTGGTACCCAGGTTCCCGTCCCCATAGTCCGTCCCCTCCTTGGTGTGGATCTGGGGGTCGGTCCACAGGTCCCCCACCCCCTGGATGTCCACCACGATGATGTTGTGGGACGAGCGCTCGAACGTGAAGTGACTAAATGCCTGGAGAGAGCGATAAAAAACATTGCATTACATTACACATTGACAGTCTGCAAATTGTGATGTAAAATGTGTTTTTCACTAGTGTAAATTGACAGACACAGTTAACATGCATGTAGGGTCAACATATATATTGGGAAAATTAATAATCATTGTATTTAACTCTTTAATCTTCAAAGTGTCAATAAACAAGATATAAATAGCTGGAAAGCAGCCACAAAATAATCCTCTTGCAATGTAAAAAATTTATTTGACTGATGAGTCTGTAGCCTGATTAAATCTCGCTTATAGCAGCCTGCCCAACATCCGGTGGCCTTCGGGGAGGGGCCGGTTATAGCCCCAGACAGCAGAGTTTGTGTCACACAGACTAATGAGTCTGCAAGCCCCAAATTACATTTATGGTACGATACCCGTTATTCTCTCATAATTGCATGAGATTGGCTGGTACACAGGTTCCCAAGCCATTTCCAATGTGATATAGATAGCATAGATTTTTAGGTGATTTACATGCTTGAGAGTCTGGCAATTTTTAAAAAATTCTGCAACAATTTGGTGATAAAAAATATGGCCAAAGCTATTATGCCTTTTTATCATGCATAGTCTATAGATATGTAGTGGAACATCAATTTTTTTACCATTGTCAAGAGGTTTATGCTTTTGGTGCCAAGAAGCTGTGAACGGATAGTTAACAATATCCCATTTGGTACGTAGCCTACATACAAGGTAGGTAAAGGTAAAAGTTATTGATTTTGGCAAGAACTGGTGTAACCTGTTAAAAACATTTGCCCCACCCTATGACAAATGATGGCACATTTCTGGCAAACATCCAACTACACCCATATCTGCATATATTATATGGCCATCTGCACACATTAGGACACACCTGACATCACCTGACACCTGGGACCCACCTGTGGGGTGCACCTGAGTGCCTCGTCCTCCACAAAGCCAGAGTTAGAGTTGTACTTGATGTACTTCCCCTCGATGAAGTGCTCCAGGTGGTACAGAGGAGAGCCGGGTCGGTCCTTAAACTCCAGAATAACAACCTGCATAATATCCACCTGGGAAAAGTGATAGGAAATACATGTACATGTATTAGAACTTTGATCACAGCATGGCACTTTTTAGGTCAATCTGATATCAAATATAGTCAAACCTACCAAAGAAGACCATTTAGGAGACTAATATTATATACATGTATAGTAATAGGTCTGGAATGACTAGTGGTCAATATAGGATTCCAATGATTGTGTCAATGGGGAAAATTATTTAAGGGACCACCACAAAACTGTCACAATGGCCAGGTGGTTACACGAGAAGGATGGATATTGTTATACGGGAAAGCTTTATTAAGGAGTATAAACTTATAATGTTGAATTTAATACTTAGTTCTAAGGCATATTAGTAATATGCAACATGTTTTGTTAATTTCATGGTCGTCTTCTTGAAAAATAATACAGACCAATCAATCAAACAATCGTGTGATTTCTACCACTAAGTTTTCACTTCATCTTGATCATTATTCTGTGTACCCTATGCACCAAACCCAGCCACATGCTGTAGTCATGTTTCCTTTCAAGTAGGTACTACATGTACATGTATATAGTATTCCCAGAGAAATAATACCACCTCTACAGTATGTATACTGTATACTGAGCTTGGTCAATGCCAGCCTAAGTACTTCATGTATCATGTATTCCTGCAAAGCAACCATCCTTGCTCCAATGTCACCTCCAGCAAACAGCATTATCCACACAGCTCTGTACATGTATGCAGACCCATGCTTCCATTATGTGATGCTGAAAGAGTGCTGCTACTATTTGCTCAAGACATAGTGGGGGAAATGCACTGTGCTGACTTCCTTGGCACTGCTACTGTTATTGATTCACTCTTCCGACAATGCCAAGGTTAGCAGTGTCAGCTGAGGAACTTTGTATTTGCCAAGGGAACCATACTAGAAGGAAAGGCATGTGACATTGAGGACTAGGATGGTTTGGGTGACTACTGTATCCCCCTGGAGATAAGATATACTGTCATTACCATCATGATATGAGCAAACACAATAACAGAACAAACTCAAGTCACGTTTCAGTAGTCTAGTCTTTTTAGCTATAGATATGTAGTGGAACATTATTTTTTCACCATTGTCAACAGGGTTATGCTTTTGAAGTCAAGCTGTGAATGGATGCTTATCAATATCATATTTGGCATGTGGGTAAAGGTCAAGTTTGATAATGAGCCTTCTAGTGTCTTTCTACAGTACTGAAGTGGAACTCCTTCAACAACACTGTCAATTCAAGAGATAGCTCTTGTTTAACACTGTAGTCCTATACTGTATGGCATGTTATGTACAGAAATGACGCTTTCGCGGTTCAGCATACACATGTACTGTAACAATTATAAAATGCATTACAGTCAAAACTATTCCCATGCTTACGTTTTGATCTAGAGTCTTATCTCTGAAGTTATAAGCTTGACATTTTTATACAAAGAGGCTCTCTTCAGTAAGGCTTCACAGATGCTGGATGGGTGCTTATTCCCCATGGAGTTTTGAAAGCTGCTTTTCTATCAAAATGGAGGTGAGTGCAGGAGGTCATGTAAGTAACTCAGTGGTACTTAATGGTATCTAATAGAGGAAATGTGGTAGAGCAGACAGTTGTCGATAAAAGAACATGGCCTGAAGACTGAAGAGACAGCATATTGAGAAAAAGGATGATGTACTTTATTGTACATACATGAAATGATTTTCTTAACAGTAAATTTAGTATTTGCTCAGTTAGATAAATCTGACATTTGTCAGCACTATTATCAATTTATTTATCAAACCAACAAAAATTAAAAATTGGAGACAGCCATGAAGAGCTCTTTTTTCACAAGATCAGTACACAATTCAAACAGCCTATCTAAAGGTGGTATCTCACTGCACTTGGGACACCAGAGCAGCACTGCGGAGTTCGATAGATTACTAATAAACGAATTTCACACATAAAGAACAAATTTCATTAGGTGTATTTTGTTGTCTTCTAAGTCATACTTTTAGTTTACACATTACACAATATCTGAATTGTAAAAAATCGGCAAAAATAACACAACAATACTAGTGCCGCATTGAACGAACCCCGCAGTGCCGCACTGTGCCCCAACTGCAGTGAGATATCGACCGTTGGTGTTACTTCTCTTCTTACCTTCTTCGGAGGGTCATGTCGGTTGAACTCCTCTCCCCACAGCTTAGCGTCCATCTGGAGTTTAACGTCCTCGAAGTAGACATCCCTCTCCACCTTCTCGATGTACCGTTTGGCCACGTAGTTCGACGCACGGTTCCAGTCTAGGGATCTGGAGAAGTTGGACAGCTTCTTTCTGAAAAAAAAAAGAAGAAAATTGACGTCAGCTTTTTTAAGGTGCAGTCAACTGTCAAGACTCAACCACATGTAATTTTTTCGCACAACAAATGTGATAAACCCAGTAACAATTACAACTATAACTACCTATTCTACCAAAGCAAGCTATCTTTTTGGCTAAATAAAATTGTCTGTCCAATGTTAAGTATATGTATCAATAATTTTACCTAAAAACTTAAACCAAAGAAGTACCATTGTTACAATGATAAATGTCACTGGCACATGGGGCCTCACACGTACACACAACCACAATGATCAACAGTTAAAATCAATGCACAAAGCACATGATTCTGACTCATACAGCACTGTGTTATCATGGGACCTGCTGCTTCCCTATTCAAAATACAAATCAAAGGAAATACTTTACTAGTAGTCTTCTGCACTGTTTTTACCTTCAACAAGAAGGTTATGTTTTTGTTAGAGCGTGTGGTTTTGTGGGTTGACAGCATAATTGAGGTGAGCCTATTTATGGATTATGATATTTGATATGTCAGTAGATATCGACAAAACAAAGAGCAAGTTTGATTAATGGTCTGCTATGTAATAATGATACTAGCAATGCATGTATATCAAACTTAATCATTAATGCTGTATAGTAACAATGTAGTTATTTCATAGGACTTGGAAGCCATTTAAAATCTAACAAGTAACAGGTTCACTGTTCGAAGATGTTATTGTTTGCTTAATAGAAACATGGAAATCTATGAATCCAATGTATTGGCTACAGGCCATTTTACACAAAAGTTGTGCGTCAGTGTTTAAGTATATTTTAGGGTTTCATATTCACAGGGATGAAAAATTGAAATCAACATCATATAGTACATATGGTTTATCTACAGACCCAGACTGTTAACATTCATGGCAGCTGCTCAAAGTAATTTATCATGCTTTCCTTCCCTCACCATACCACAGGAGACCCTAACACCCTTCAGACATTCTGTACGTGTTGCAGACAAAATATCCTTCCCAATGCCAAGCCTACCCTAGACTACACTACTAATCACCCCGTTTGAACCTCATGCATCACAATGACATTGGACAAGACTTAAACAGGCAGGAAAACCATAAATGCAGGCCACACAATGTATCACTACAAATACGTGACCAGGAGGCCATTACTTTCAAAGGGTCTGATCGTATTACCATCGGAAACCATTCGCTTATCCACGGTTTGGCATTACACATGATCAGGTCGTTCAACTCAGAGCATCTCTAGGAAATCAATAATACGAAAATATTATAATGTGTTGTATGTTTACATGTTCTCTCTCATCTGAAAGACAAAATATATATGAATGTTGGACATAATATCCATCTTACAAATAGCATTTTAAAATTTTGAGCTTTCAGGGGTTTGGTACAATGTAGATATAGTCTTGGGATCTGGCATGACAGTGATGTGGTATTATTTCTTTACCAGAAATATACACTAGGGTCAGGCTCACAGTCACCCTAGAATATCACTTAGAAACTGCTGGTCTCTGGACAATTTTAAAGCACTGTAAGACAGAAGCCACGGACATTCGTCGTACAATATAAACAATAGACTACTTTGGCTATAATTCATCTCTTGATTTGTTGAGATATGTACAAAGGTCAAGGATTTTATTCATTTTGTTTCATGTCTGGGGATCAAATCAAAATGTTGCTGGCTTCATTTCTACCTGAATTTTTTTTAATGAAAGCTAAGCTAATCAATATCACTGATAATTTTTGTCTCGATAAGTTTTGGATACAAGATATGCAGAAAATGTACTTAAAATGTATATATGTTACTGATTGTTACTTACATGTACTACATGTATGGTGTCTATAGAAACCAATTCTTTATATACAGATGATTTCATAAAAACATCATTGGACAATCCAAAATAAAAACAATTATTGTATGTTTGCTTCTACAGTTATAAAATCAATTATTAAAAAATTCATTTGTTTCATGCTAAGAATTCCCAAAAAACATTTATTGCCAGCTAAAACAATTTCTACTGTTTGATTGACTGGTCCATAACAAACACTGACACCATACCCTAAAACAGGCATATCAACATGCCATTCATAGGTCATTAGTTCAGACAGAGACCATTGGCTGCACAATATTTCCACAGCCACTGTTGTTATTCAGTGGATCATATTACTCGCACAAAGGTTATGTATGTTGTCTGCATGTTTGTAATAGTATATGGTAGGAGAAATATATCAGAACAGTAGAAGTGATTATGTGTGCTTTATTGGGAGTGGTGTGTCTAATCTTTCTGGCAATTAGGACAAGTAATGCTAGCTCACCATTATCTGCAGGATAACCTATATCCATTGTTTAAAAAAAACGGATATTTACGGATATCAATTTGGCGGACGGTGGTTTTAAACTGCCATATTTTAAGAATATTGCAATTTGAAAACACTGTTCATCGAGTTGATATCCCAAAATAGTCTGTTCTTGAAAACAATGGATAAAGGTTAAGCAACGAAGATAATGGTGAACTAGCATTAGGAATTGTTGCAAAACAACACACGTACGTGAGGCTCAAATGGGTGGAATGATTGCCATTCACTTACCGCCTGTCATGTGACCTAAAGAGGCTAGTATTTTCTCTAACGTGCAGCCATGCAGCTAGCTAAAACTGCATATGGATCCCCTTGGCCTATAACTCAACAGGATATACTATTTACTTGTACATGCTTGAGGACCACAAAGGGATTTTAACGATAATAGGCAGGTTACCATGTCCTCTGTTGAACCATGACAATATCTATAACTAACAATAAAAATACTGTAAGTTTTGTATAACAACTATGTGCTAAAAACAAATTATGAACATTGTCATGAGCACCATTACCGTGTAGTAATGACTTTTATGTCATACCTGTGACGCGAAAACGTTCGATACGGGTGTTCCGGACCGAGTGATAACTTTCTGTACGGCCCGGGCTTATCACACGGGCTCCATTCGAATAAATCGAACTGTTTTGAGTGGACCGAGTGCCGCGCCATCGCCAGTTCGAATACCTGATTCGGACGTTGGAACATTACTGTTGCAACGCTTTTTTTCGAGGGCAACAAATTTGTTCAACTTCTGGCGCATTTCGCATCAAAACAGTGGTTTTCTCAGGTGGGTATGACATAAATAAAATACAACACGGTGTATTCCGCATCACCCTTGGTCCCCCCTCCCGCGGGTACCTCGGGTGATACGGAATACACCGTGTTGTATTCTATATATATATTAGGTTGTACCAAGGAAGTTATGGTTGTACATTGGCATCATACTTACAAGCGAAAACACTCTCTCATGGCTCCATGGTCAAATGGCTGAAACACAAAATCATATTTGTTATTTTCTTGGCATGTTGTTTACAAAATTCAATTGATGCTAATGTAATGGCCCCAAAACTGCAAGTATTGTATATTGGCTTAATCATTTTACACTGGGCTGAAAATGGACTGAGAAGCGTTGTTGTTGGCATCCTTCTCAGTTCTGTCTGGGGAAAATGGAATTTCAGGCCATGGTCTGGTCAGTCTAGCCTGGAGTCCATCCAGCTTTGTAGTGCTTTTAGTCGCTCTACCAAGGTTGGTGGAAGCGTACGTTCGGGAACAAGGCTGAACTCCTTGCCTCCATAGCAGGCTTTCTGGGGCCTTTTTTTGGCTCATAATACAATTCGCATGTCGGCTGCAAGCGCTCTGTCCGGTAGAGATGCGTGCAGTTTATTAGCCGTCCACGGCTGGCAGGAAATTCACACCTCCTAGTTAATCGCCCTAATCATTTTTAATATCACTTTCATGCGCTGTTTGGATGCAGGCTTTCGGAGGCCTGCAATCAGAAAACGCCAGCAATCAGTGACCGAGTACAAATAGAAATGGCCAGCAAAAGTGTATTATGAGCCAAAAAAAGGCCCCAGAAAGCCTGCTATGGAGGCTACTGAACTCCAGGCTAGAAGAGTCTGATGTGTTATAAGAAATTAGCAAAATACCTGGACGAATACTGTTTTTTTCATCTGGACACAATGTACCAAAATTTCTGAAAAGGCCCAAGGGGACACATCTCTTTAACATCCTGACTTGGTGCAATGGTGCCTTTTTTAATTTATTCATTATTACCTGGCAGAGCAGTGCCTAGGACCTCTTGACCTTTTTCTAGTGACACCATAGCCCCATGACCTAATAGTACCCAGGGTCACTGTCCCCCAAACTGGACTACATCCTGCAGCTGCTCTTTGGTAGTATGAGGATATTTCTATTGATTCACTAGTAACTGAGAGGCTGACTTGAGAATGAAGTGTGCACCAGTCAGCATAAATACACAAGGGGGCGGGGTCTGTGGGACCTACATGTAACTTGTTATATGGCGGAGCAGGAAATATGGCAGGGATGTCCATAAATGAAAAATGTTGATGTTATTCTTTGTTTTCCACATTAATGCATTTTATCACTGATTTTGCAACAACAACAACAAAGGAGTATTTTGATCGTATAGTCTTGTATTCAAGTTTAATGAGAATGTCGTTAGACATTGCCAAATATTTCTCTATCACCTGTTAATCGACAGAAAATAAATATTGCTTGTGGTGTTATTTCGTAGTGATGGGTTGAATGACCCTTGGCGTTTTTGGCCTAACCACGCCCCCTTCCCCAGCGAGGTTAATACCGATATTAAAGTGCACATGCTTGTTTTGTTTACCTCGTCCTCCATCTTGACCAGAACCGTGTCCTCCAACCATGACTTTCTCAGGGCGTTGTACCGATGTCTGGTGGCCGTTTCCGTCTCGTGCTTCTCCAGGCCGAACTTCTGCCAGGCATCGGGAGTGTTCCTCACGAACTCCCGAGCCTTCCTGATGGCGATCCGCCAGTTTCTCACGGGAATAGAGACCGGTTCCTCACTCTGTTTGGGAACTTTTTCGCGTTCGGGTATGGCGATGGGCTCGGAGGCTGGTCTCAGGGACGAGAGAGTGCCCAGTGTACGCTGTCGGCGGATGGATGCAAACGATACTCGCCTCTGTTTTGACACTGAACGTGGGACTTCCTCCGCTGAATCTGACGACGTTTCCTCCTCTTCCACAACCTCTATCTCCGTCAGAGGCAACATATGCATCCAGTCTTCGTCCATATCAGACGAACTCGACACAGAAGACATTTTGTCTTTCCGGTCGTCTGGTTTTGAACAAGTAGATTTTCACCCACGATAATAATAAAGGTTCAAGACTGAAAATCTGCGTCGTTTTTCTGAAACGAAGAGTACAGAAATTCACGACTGGTACGCCACTGGTATTTACTGTTGGGGTCTGCGATCAGAGACATCGGACAGGTTTTGGTTGGTGCAAGAAGTGGAGATGCCGTCAGAATGGTTGGGAACTTTTTTGGTAACAGTGGAATCATAATAATCGGGCGTGTGCAGTGCTTACGTGACCACCAGCACACTGTCAAGGTCCTGCTCGGGAGGCCTGGTACACACGGGACCACGGGTCAGTCTTGACCGGCTGGACACCACCAGACTCAGCAGATTATCACAGCTGACCTTTCCAAAACTTAGTACACAAAGCTGTAGTTTACGAAGTTTTATCTTTCTAGACCTTTCCAAACTACCTGTCCTCGCCAACTGCGTGGTATGATTGATATGGGCTACCCAACAGGAACCAATAATAGAATTGAGACTGTACCATTACAAACGGGTTGTTTAAAAATCGTACTTGTATTTGAAAAAAATATATCACACCATTGTGTAAGTTAAAATTGTACTATATTGATAAAAATTACGCTAAATTAATATGTGTGTGTATCAAAATTATTTTTGCGTGCTAAAAGCTAAGTAAATTATTGATGGAAATTATTTTTTTTAGGAATAACCCCCCTCGTGAGGTCTTTGGACTACTCTAGTCACGTGTCTATCAGGTAAGCGATCCTGCCAATGGTCAGCATAGCACACTGTGTGTGCAGCTTTACTGAAGAAATCATGCGCCTAAAATTATACGAAGCAATTAAAAATCAAAGAATGCATCGAAAATACATTAAAGGGAGCTCAGAAGTTGCTGAAATGTGCATTTCAGTTTATATGCTAAAAGAATAGCCTGGCAAAGCACAAGGTAGCGTGGCCGAGTGGTCTAAGGCGCTGGTTTTAGGCACCAGTCATTTCGATGGCGTGGGTTCGAATCCCACCGCTGCCAAGAACTTTTTGTTTTGCCCTCAACACAATGAAACATACACTAAATATGCAACCGTACAGCGCCCTTATTTCAATAGAAGGGACAGATGGAAATCTTTGTTGCTTTATGATTTGCTTCCATAAATTATGGGGCAATGGCCTCCGTATCAGTTTATGTCTGTTCAACCTGCACTGTAGGTCTGGTTGGTTGGAAACATTTTGATTTTGATGCCATCATCCTGCAGGCAGCTCTTCCATAGTTCCCCTGCAAGGTTACAGAATGTAACAGGCCGTTTTCACAAAGTCATTTATATCAATGTTTCTGGCCTTCCCACTTTTCTGGCATAACAGTTAACATCTGCTTGGGCAATTTGGGATTATTGTTATTTGTAGATCTATTACTTGCTCCAGGTCTATTCCTTTATTCCGATACCCTTTAGCCCTATTTAGGGCTAGTCTACCAGGGTTCATATGAAACATACATAAACAAACGCAAATATATACACAAACATACATGTATATAATACAAACAGATGCTCATAATAATAGATACACAATCATTAAAAAAAAACTATTGGCTTGAGAAGACTTGATACATTGCCTTTTAAAGCGTGAGATGTTGGGCAGGGATTTGATGTATGGTGGTAGGTCATTCCAAAGACGGATGGCACTAGGTCTATTTATCAAATCAATGAAATTACATCCCCATACAATATTACTGGTCAAGTCGAGTACTTCGACTACAATCTGTCCATGGTATCTGAGATTCTGAACATATGAATTTTTGCATATCCGACAAGTTCTTCTTCTTCGTTGCGCTCACTCACGTAAACTATTCGCAAAATAATACTTTCTGATTGTAGCAGTTATTTAGTCTCCCCTAGCCAAATATTTCCCATTATTTGACCAAATTTTACTATTTTCTTTCATTTATTTTGGTCGCTGTGGGTGGAGACGGTCTTGTGGAGACAATGGAAATTCCGCTAGGGGTCGTTTTTGTCAAATGGCAGGGCTGTGGTATAGTCACGTGATCACACGGCAGCCATTTTGATCTCCAAGAGGTGAAGTGAAATCATTTCTGTGTCTAAAACCGCCAACTTACAGGTAAGTACCAGGGCATACGAACTATATTTACCTCTATTATGTTTAGATAAGTTCCTCCTAACGATAATACCGTACATTGTGGGGTAGAACTGGTTTTATTCGGGTTAAATTTCAGTTTATCACACAGCAAGGTCACCCCAAGATACCGGTTGGCCTTACGCTGGAGAACAGTCCTCCATTTTCTCTCCGTGTTCTGTCACGTATTCTCTTTAGTTCAAATGTTTTCCATGCTCATGCTACATTCACGAGGTCATATATATTGTATGTAAATATTGATGAAATCTAACGTACTGTAATCATAATAGCTGGTCCTCTAAAACCATAAATTTACGTTCAGTTTTCCCTTCTGCCCCCCTCCCCCTTGAAGTGAACTTGAAGTAAAACTTTGTATTATGTAAATTATTTTCGCAATGTTCAGCCAAGGACGTTATGCTATACGGTATATTCCCTAAGGCTTAACCGTGGTATCATCTATTGGAGTAATTAGATCTCAGCTGAACCTACTTCAAAGTATTTTAGTGGAACAAAAACTGGTAATAGGGAATTCATTGTCTAAGTTAGTTTAACATTCTTTACAACACATTGCTAGCTTAGTCTCATAAATGTATCATATCGTATGAGTATAATGAGACAATGACTGTATTGTTATCATCAGATTTGTAACTCTATGAATTCATTCATTAACAGATAACAAAAGACTACATTCTTTATCTATGCAGTTTCCACCAACTCAGCTTAGTAGCTTTGCTAATCAGAAAATTATTTTGCAATGTATCCTCATGCTAGTCATGTATTACTTACTGTAGAGTGCAGCCATGTCGGATCCAGAGCCGGGGACATACAAGGTGGCGGAGGTGAAAACAGCTCCGTTTGACGCCCGTTTCCCCAACACGAACCAAGCGAGGTACTGCTGGCAGGGATACATCGACTTCCACCGCTGCACCAACATACGCGGGGAGGACTACGAACCCTGTCAGTACTTCAAGCATGTCTACCGCGCAATGTGCCCCAAGTCTTGGGTAGGTCAACACTCAATTTTCCGTTTATAGCATTAAAAGTATACTTGTGCCTGTAAAACGTTAAGCTGTTGCATTTTAGTTTTGCCTTGTTAGACTGTATTTATGGAACTACTTTGGCTGAAATCTTGAAAAAAAAGAGAAAAACCCTACCTTCCTTCTGACCTAAATTGTTTCAGGACTGTGATCAAAACAGCATAACTTTTCTTTGGTAACCATTGAAAAAGTTGTATTAAAAAAGTTGTATTGTACTGTAAAGTCCTTTCAAACGGAGGTATGGCTTGCAGTTCTATGCCTCAGGTATCAAACCCAGTTAGATTTGCCTTCCTTGACAGCGAAAGTTGAAAATGTTTTTTTATTGCAATGTTTTTTTAGGCTGGCCCAAACTCTTGTAAGACACGTTACAGTACAGTTAAATGATTTGAAAAGTAAATTGAAATGCATGAAGACAATTGTCTTTCAATGTCAAACTTTAATCTTGTGCATAATAGATACATTTATCATTCATTGGGTAGGACAACCAGTGTTTTTACTTCAAAAGGAAGCTATGTGACTCCAGGGCCTACCCCCAAAAGTCTAGGGTCAACAGGTTTTTCTAGGGTAGGTAGGGAAACAGGAAACAACTTTTTTTCCTAGGCCTTACAGAGTCCTTATACTTAGTTATAGTTTCCAGTACCTCATGTGTAACTCTTCTCTCATTCTGCAGTCGGACATGTGGGATGAACAGCGTGAGAGCGGCACATTTGCCGGGAGGGTCTGATGCTGCTTCACCACAGAGAACCATCCTTACCTGCTGTGTTCCTTCATGTCATACTAGAGGATATTGTTGTTTAAGTGCCCCTAAATGTCTACTCAAACCAGAGGAGAAAAATGTATTGTACACTGATCCAGACAACATACCAGAGTGAAATGTTTTAAAACTAGTAATATGTAGTCTTGACTATGGCAGGGTGAGAATCACTATTGAGTTAAGTGCTAACTCTATTCAATGGCAGTAACTAAATGTCTGAATGGTTGTAGTGCCTGCTCTATGTTAACTCTTGTGATACCTCAACAATTGGCACAAATTACAACAAATGTGACCAATAGTTACCCCTTAATTCCAATGTCAAGCCAAACTGGATGATAACTCTCATTTTGGCCATTGTCAATACAACCAGTTGAGTGGCATGTGAACTAAAGTTTATGGATATGAATAAAGTGTTTAAAAATCCAATCTTACCTGTGATATGTTTCTTTTATCATCAAACATACCTTTGCTTCCCTCAGGGTTTCTCTTGCAATTAAGTGAGGTAACTGACACTCTCTTATTCAACTCTTCTAGTGTTTGGGAGAGTTACGATACACAGTTTTGATATGATAGGGTTCAAATTCTTTGCTATATGCCAACATCACTCCCCAATGTTTTAAGTGTCCTATCTTTATAATCCCTAGCAGTATGATTGAAGCCTACCATTAACTCCCAGTTTTGGATGTGACAAGTTCTGGCCATTGGTCTGGCATATTGCTATTATGTTTGGCCATTGGCATTGGATTTTGAATACTGTTCAGTACAAGATTTATGACAACTTAGCTTTCCTCTGGGTATTTATGAAAGAACCTTGCCTAAGTGCCTAGACCAGGGACTGGCCCCTTGCTCCTCTCCGTTAAAATTCTCCAGGTTGCACGGTCCTTTGCACTTGAGACTCCGACCAATATCCTTTGCAGTTTGATCCTTCCAGCGCTTCAGAGGTCTACCCTGTGGTTGTCTTTTGAAACTCCTGGTAGTATGCTTTGTGGACTAATGTACTAGTATTTGGTGGTCTCCTTACTACAACCTTAGTCTTCTAAGCCTGATGGCATCGACAATGGATTGAAAGAACCAGTGTATATGTCAGTGGAGATCACGATCCAGTAGAATCACTGATTCTCCTAGGAGAGATCGCGATCGGAGCTGGTCTTAGGGCCAACTCTGATCGGGATCTCTCCTAGAAGAATCGGCGATTCTACTAGTACAGATTGTGATCAGGGTCTCTCCTAGGGCCAACTCCGACCCAAACTCAAATGATGCTAAGATGTAGGAAACAGCAATACTTTTTTTGATAAACAATGATTCTACTGGATCTTGATCTCTTCTGTGACATGTCATATATAAAATATATATGTCGCAGTAGAGATCACGATCCAGTAGAATCGTCGATTCTCCTAGGAGAGATCGCGATCGGAGCTGCTCCTAGGGCCAACTCTGATCGGGGTCTCTCCTAGAAGAATCGGCAATTCTACTAGTATAGATTGCGATCGGGGTCTCTCCTAGGGCCAACTCCGATCCAAACTCAAGTGATACTAAGATATGGGAAACAGACTGCGATCGGGATCTCTCCTAGGAGAATCAGCGCGATAAAATCATTGTTTATAAAAAAAAAAGTATTGCTGTTTTCTATATCTTAGCATCATTTGAGTTTGGATCGGAGCTGGTCCTAGGGCCAACTCCAATCGGGGTCTCTCCTAGTAGAATTGCCAATTCTCCTAGGAGAGATCCCGATCGCAGTCTGTTTCCCCAAGGAGCTTTTATCAGGTTTCCCATATCTTAGTATCATTTGAGTAACTGTTTGGATCGGAGTTGGCCCTAGGAGAGACCCCGATTGCAATCTATACTAGTAGAATCGCTGATTCTCCTAGGAGAGACGCCGATCGGAGTTGGCCCTAGGACCAGCTCCGATCGCGATCTCTCCTAGGAGAATTGACGATTCTACTGGATCGTGATCTCTACTGTGATATATACATGTACCTGAAAAACAAAACCCAGAAATAATATACCTCCAAGTGAAATCGCTTCAAACTATATCATAGTTACATAACTAAGCAAAATATTAAATACAGGTCTCGTTTAGCCAAGAGCCCTGAATGTGTGCACTCTCAGAGCTCTTGTTGCCCAGACGGCACCATTTACGAGGAGGCGAGACCAGTCACCGTCCAACAGATGGGATAGACAGACAACCAGGTTCCCTCAACAGCAAGAAATAATAAAAGGTCTTCAATTTTTTAGTACTAAACAACTTTTAAAGAACAGTTTGAGATGTTTTTGCACATAGCTTATTGACAGCCTGAATGTAGACATATCGTATCAAATTTTAATGAAGTGCAGCAAGTTTTCTTTCAGGTGTAAATTTCTCTGATATATTTCACATTAAGTTATGCTTCTTGAAGTATCTTTAACAAGAGAAAAATCTTGATAAAATAATTTCTGTTGAGAGAAGAGACATAGAAGATGCCCCCACACCTTTCATGTCTACCTGGCAAAGATAAAAAGTAAAAGAGAAAGAAACAGAAGTGAAGTGATGACCTATACAATTGAGTGTTAAGTTATATTTTACATGTACAAATGTATTTTATAAGACTAGTTCTATACCTTTACATGTACCTAGAGTATGTTGTACTCTGCCTGACTGACTGCTTTGTTGCTGGGTTTAATGAACAGATACTAGAACTCAGTCTCTATAACTAGGACCAGAGCTGTGGTAGAGTGTAGAAAAAAATTGGTAAAATGTATTGCTGGACAGCACATCCTACATCCTGGCTTGACTGACAAAATCCTGGAAAAGTTTCCTTCCATTGAATTCCAGTATCATTGGTGAACTTCTCAGCAAGTTGAAAGTGACAGGAGTCAAACGTATATTTGAATATAATGGTGTTCTCAGGAAAATATCACTTCAGCAGCTGCTAATTGAAGAGAAAAAGTTGGACATTGCAAATCCAGTTTACATCCATGTGAAAAGTTATACAGCTGCTACTGAAGAGCAGAGGGCTGGGTGGTCTGAAACAAAGAGAAAGAGGCAGCCAGTGAGAATGTCAGCATTGAATATACACTTTTTTACTTCTATCAAATTCCAGAAGACTGAAATCAGAATAAAAATCAACAATGGTAGCGTAGTAGTGTACTGGTATAATGTAAACAACCATTGGAAAGCATGGTTGCATCAAGATGTATACTATTAGTCTTAGGTTTTGTATTTTTGTGGATCAGCTGTTACCAGAAAAAGCTGCCATGGATGTAATGACTTGTTTCATTTCTAATGAATGCAAATTTGGAACTGATACAGCACATATGAATGTTCACGGCTACACCCTACACCGCACCCCCTTGACTTTCTACGACTCTGGGGTCTCCTCAGGGGGCTACCTCCCTGAGACTAGTCCAATGCTACTGGAGCAGGCACACATACTACCTGTACCTGTGTCCCCCCATGTTGGCCCTTCCGAGCTGCTGTGAGATGTCCTTACTCTAACACTTGTGTACTAGGGAGGTAAACATGAGTGCAGGGCTCTATAGTAGGGAGGAGTGGGGTGTGCAGATAGAAAGATGGGTCATAGGTCAGACCAAAGTCAAATTCAGTACCATTTACCACTGCTGATGCTTCAACTGATAGTAATTTGAACTATTAAACCATTTTCAGTGTATCGTGCAATACTTTCACCATTACAGAGTTTCACTACGTATAATTCTAGCGAGATGAATTTGCTGTGATCTGGCCTTAGTGAAGAAGTGGGCTCAGCCAGGGGAGGTGTTGAATGTGCGGGTGTGTAGAGTGTAAACTTCTTTTATTTTTTCCCCGGCACTACCTTTTCACAAAGGAGCCCGCACGGTCACTGTCGCAAAGGTGCTGTCTGAGTGCCCAGCAGTAGGGTGCAGCACTGATATCACCTAGCAACCAAATTGTGTTGTCACTTGTGTGATATCACAATTAAGGCTTTGAAATTACAGTGTACTGTTTTAACTACATATTGAGAACAGAGATTTGATTGCCTCCGATCACTGTTTCTGAAAGTAATGATTCGTTTTTCTCAAGTCTTTCCATTCTGCCTAATTTCACGTCCACAGAAAGTACTGACCAGGTAGGTGAATTTGGTATCATTTGTCTATTGGACAGGAGCTGATCAATACATTGACTTTGACTTAAAGTTTCTGGACTTAAAAATCATTTTTGGCGGAAATTCTATCATGATGCTAACCATGCATTCCAGTGCAAACCAAGAACTCCAAGCAGCAAACACTTGTACCCATCGCTTTTTACGCTAATTTCCCTGACGTTTCCCATGGCCCTGTCAACATTTTTTGTCATAACCTTAGAAGTAAAAACAGAGTGACACATCAAGATAAAACTGAAAACAAATAAGTTAATATTCCGTGCAACTGAAAGAAGGGAGAGGTCAAAGTCAAAGGGCCGCGCGCGCGTTCCCACTAGCATGTTCCTGAACAGGGCCAGAACGAGCGAAATATCAACAGCCACGAAGCGCCAAATTGAACGTTCCTACAACTTTAACTACCTTTCTTCTCCTTCCTAGCCCGTCTTCAAGCCTGTGAAGCTCAAAGTCTCACATACTTCATCGAATTGCCGGAAATTTTGAAAAGGCGGCTCCCGCTGTCCGGACAACATGTCACAACTCACAACATACACTTGAGCCTACAACAACAACGCGTGCCGTTGCCAGGCGACCGTTTAAACATGACCTGGGATGACCTCAAGTACAGGTTCACATTTTTTGGCAAATCGTTGAACACATTTTAAACGAGTCACAAATGTAATGAAAGTTTTAGTTCACAAATGAGTGAATATCGAGAAACAATGTATGAATAACTTCAGAGTCAAAATAAAACTTCTTCCCAACGTGTCAATGCTCAAGTTTCATATGCACGGACATGAGTTTTTACTAATGCTACACAGGCTCAAGTTCAATGTTCATATCACTAACAGTGTTAATAACGTTATCAAAGGATTAGGTAACGTTACATCCCGTTTTGACATCTGTCAACCTCATGCTCGCAAGCTATCGTCGGGTTACGGCAGAAATAAGATCAACAAACAACGCGGTTGAACCCCTCCCCGGCCCCCAGGACTTGCTAAATCATAGGCGGTAGGCCATCGTTATGAAAACTTTGGTGTTCATTTAACCGTCATTCACTGCAAATCAACACTCAGAGCTCCATACAAACCTTGCCTACCCTTTCCTTTTGTTGTAGTCCAACTGCCAACAACAAAGTTGTCTGATATCCCACATCCACACCCTCCACCCTCCCTGCGTTTTGGTGGTCTGCCAAGTAAACATTGATGACGTCACTAAACGAATTGTCTAGCGACCAATAGGATGCTCGGTAACATCCGTTGTGTTAATGCTATGCTGATTTGACCAATCAACGCTCATGTACCATAGGGAAACGTTTGTGATTACTACAATGTATGACGACATTTCATTACAATTTGTGGGAAACAGGGGAACTTTATGATTGCACTATTCTTGCTCAGTTATGAATATACATGAGCTGTTTCTAAAGAAATGCATGTGAAATGATGCATTCCATCAATTAAGGAAAATGTATAATTCATGTAACAACTACCCAACCGACTTGAAAATATCAAAGGCAAGCAAAATCAGGTCCAAAACAACAATTTGACATTCGCTTGTATTCATATGACCAAAGGTTTTGTTTTCAGTGTGCCTGCGTCTGCTGTCCTTTAGTTTTGTGGTTACGCAAAACTCAGCTGCAAGTAAAGGACATATGTGTTTACTGGTGTGTGTGTTCAGCACCAAGGACAGCATGCTTGCATATGGGTATATGGGTGTATGGTGTTTAGCGCCAGAGACAAGTTTGTTGACTGTGTGGGTGGTCAGCACCAAGGACAGGTGCATGTGCCATATATAGACAATGAAAGGATACAGGAATCAGCAGCAACACCTAGCCGTGGCAACTATAACGTTACAAGCAAGGCAATCCTGCTGCGGTAAACACGGGTAATCTAACATGGTTCGCAAGATTTAATTTTGCCCCCACCCCTACCCAACTAGCGCAACTCTGGCGGCAGCAATGAAATAAGCAAGCCATAGCTAGAATAGACGGATACCCAGTTTTAGCTGGATTTCTCACGGTCTCACAGTGACCCCTGGCGATCAGAAAGCAAAGTACAGATCTTTAGATGAGAGAAAAGTTGACGTTATCTGCGATTGGTCAATGTGATAATGTCTGGAGCATTCTCATTCGTAGAGATGCTAACCACGTTGACTAATGGCAGCGTATATCAATTTAACATCTGCGGTGCATTTTACACTTTCTATCAAATTCACCTGTCTTCCATTGGTTAGAATGGTCCAATCCTATTAACGATAGACTCCGCATTAGCCAATCAACTTCAACTTTTCTCTCCCCTATGTCAGCGAAAGATCTGCATTTTGCTATCTGATCGCCAGGGGTCACTGTGAGACTGTGAGAAATCCAGCTGTTACTGTGTCGTGAAAAATGCTTCAATGAGACCGAGGTGGTTCTAAATTTAACCCTCCTGAACTTTGTTGTAGCACAGTTCGTGAATAGCAGGAAATCCTTCTTTTCTAGCTCTGGCTGGCTTCTTTGATCGTCTACACAAGGCAAATTCACCTGTCATTGGTGCTGAACACCCAGACAAACAACAAGCTTGTCCCTGGCGCTAAACACCATACACCCATATGCGAGGATACCTGTCCTTGGTGCTGAACACATACCAGAGTGTGGCGTAACCACAAATAAAGGACAGCAGGCGCAGGAACACCGAAGACAATAGAATTGTACCTCCGGTCATATTAGTATGAATACAAGTGTGGTAACGTTAGGACATGTCAAATTGTGGTTTTGGATCTGATTTCAGATTATTTCACATGTATTTCTTTTGAAACACCTCATTTATATTCATAACTGAGCATCAAGTATAGTGTAAACATAAAGTTTCCCCAGTTTCCCGCAAAATTGTAATGAAATGTCGTCATACTAATCGGAAACGTTTCCCTATGGTACATGAGCGTTGATTGGTCAAATCAGTAAAACATTAACACAATGGATGTACGTACCTAGCATCCTATTGGTCGCTAGTCAATTCGTTTAGTGACGTCATCAATGTTTACTTAGCAGACCACCAAAACGCAGGAGGGTGGAGGGTGTGGATGTGGGATATTAGACATCAGATTGGTTCTTTCTTCTTGGCAGTTGGACCACAACAAAGGAAAAGGTAGGCAAGGTTTGTATGAAGGTCTGAGTGTTGATTTGTGAATGTTGGTTACATGAACGCCAAAGTTTTATTTAGCAAGTGCAGGGGGATCTTGGGAGGGGGAGGGGTCCAACCGCGTTGTTTGTTGAACGGTAATGTCAATGGCTGATCATATTTCTGCCGTAAACCCGACGATAGCATACGAGCATGTGGTTGATAGATATCAAAACGTTATGTGCCCAATTCTTTGATAACGTTATTAACGTTAACACTGTTACTGATATGAATCTTGAACTTGGGCGTGTGTAAAAACTCATGCCCGTGCATGAGTTCAAATTGTAAACATTGGTGCGTTTGGAAGAAATTGTACTTTGACTGTGGAATTATTCATCCATTGTTTTTTGCTATTTACTCACTTGTGAACTAAAACTCTTGTGACATTTGTGACTCGTGGAAGAAATGTTCCAAGATTTGCCAAAATAATGTGAACCTGTACTTGAGGTCATCCCAGGTCATGTTTAACGGTCGCCTGGCAACGGCGCGCGTTGTTGTGACAGGTTCAAGTGTTGTGAGTTGTGACATGTTGGCCGGACAGCGGGAGCCAACTTTCACAAAGTTCCAGCTATTAGATGAAGTAGGTAAAACTTTGAGCTTTACAGGCCAATTTTTGAGAACTTGACGAAGGCTTAGGAAGGAAAGAAAGGTACGTAAAGCTGTAGGCTTGGCGTTTCGTAGCTGTTGAGATATTTCGCGCGCTCCAGTTGCTGCCCTGTTCAGATACATGTTGCAGGGAACACGCGCGCACCCCTCCCCCTTCTTTCAGTTTCACGGAATATTGACTTCTTTGTTTTCAGCTTTATTTTGCTGTTTCTTCCTCCCTTAGAAGAGAGTTTTGATGTTAGTGTTGTGAGAAAAAGACTGTCTGTTAGGACCGTGGAGAACATCCAGGAATTTAGCTTTTAGGAGTGGTAAAGAGTGATGGGCACAAGTAACGTTAGGTAACAAATGAACGTTGGTGCTTGTTTGCAAAGACGTCCTACAGGAATGCATGGTCAGCATCTTACTGAAATTTCCGCCAAGATTGATCAATGTAACTCCTGTCCAATTGATAAGTGATACTATATACTAAATTCACCTACCTGGCCGAATACATTTTACCCTTAGGCTAGTGTTCTCTACTTCACTCTACCACACCTAACGCTATTGTGTGGACTAAAAATTAGGCAGAAAAGAAAGACTTCAGAAAAATTTGAAGAACGAATCAGTATCATTACCCTTAGAAACATTATGATCGGAGGCGATCCATTCTCTTTTCTCAATATGTAATTAAAACAGTACAATGTAATTTCAAAGCCTTTCACTGTGGTATTGATACTGACCACCAAACAGTTTGATATCTCAGGTACTTTACACTTTGGTTGCTAGGTGATATCACACTTTGGTTGCCAGGTGATATCAGTGCCACACCCTACTGCTGGGCACTCAGACAGCACCTTTGCGACAGTGACCGTGTGGGCTCCTTTGTGAAAAGGTAGTGCCGGGGTAAAAAAAATAAAAGAAGTTTACACTCTACACACCTGCACTTACAACACCTCCCCTGGCTGAGCCCACTTCTTCACTAGGGCCAGATCACAGCAAATTCATCTCACTAGAATTATACGTAGTCCAACTCTGTAATGGTGAAAGTATTGCACGATACACTGAAAAGTTACATTTGTTCTTCTTTTATGCACTCTTGCATACTGTAGTAAATTATTGATAGTAACTGAGGCAATATCAATATTGAACCTATGGTTTAACCTACATTTGGCCTATGGTTTAATAGTTCAAATTTACTCTCAGTTGAAGCATCAGCAGAATGGTAAAACTGAATTTGACTTTGGTCTGGCCTATGACCCATCTTTCTATCTGCACACCCCCCACTCTTCCCTACTATAGAGCCCTGCACTCACGTTTGCCTCCCTAGTACACAAGTGTTAGAGTTAGGACATCTCACAGCAGCTCGGAAGGGCCAACATGGGGGACACAGGTACAGGTAGTATGTGTGCCTGCTCCAGTAGCATTGGACTAGTCTCAGGGAGCTAGCCCCCTGAGGAGACCCCAGAGTCGTAGAAAGTCAAAGGGGTGCGGTGTAGGGTGTAGCCGTAAAAATTCATACGTGCTGTTCCAAATTTTAATATTTGTATTTATTAGAAGTGAAACAAGTCATTACACTGGGTCATCCATGGCAGCTTTCCCTGGTAACAGCTGACCCACAAAAGTACAACACCTACAATGATATACTTTTGCCATTCACAGCTGATTTTGCCATTCAAGTCATACAAGAAATATCATTGATTCTTGTCTCTAAGGACAGTCATTCACAGATATTGGAGATAGACTGAAGACTATACATTTTGATGCAACCATGCCTTCCAATGGTCATTTATGTTATACACTGCACTGCAATGCCAATGTTGATTTTTATTTTCAATTTCAGTCCTCTGGCATTTAATAGAAGTCAAATATGAATACCATGGCATTAGTGGATAATCATTGCTGACATTCTCACTGGCTGCCTCTTCCTCTTTGTTTCAGACCACCCAGCCCTCTGCTCTTCAGTAGGAGCTGTATAACTTTTCACAGGGATGTTCACAGGATTTGCAATGATGTCCGACTTTTTTTTCTTCAACTAGCAGCTGCTGAAGTCTGTGATATTTTCCTGAGAACACTATATTCAAATATACGTTTGGCTCCTGTTGCTTCCAACTTGCTGAGAAGTTCATCAAAGATACTGAAATTCAATGGAAGGAAACTTTTCCAGGATTTTGTCAGTCAAGCTACAATGTAGGATCTAGGGTGTGCTTTCCAGCAATACCTTTCACCAATCCTTTTCTACACTCTGCCACATACCTGGTCCTAGTTACATGTATAGAGACTGAGCTCTAATGTTCATTAAACCCAGCAACAAAGCAGTCAGCTAGATAGAGTACTACATACTTTACGTTGAGGTATAGAAATGGGCTTATAAATATGTACATTGTAAGTAAAATATAACTTTAGACGTCCCTTTGTAGCTTATCACTTCACTTCTGTTCCTTTACCTCTCAATCTCATCCTTGCCAGGTGGACATAAAAGGTGTGGGGGCATCTTCTATGTCTCTTCCCTCAACAGAAATTATTTTACCAAATTTTTTCTCTTGTGAAAGATACTTCAACAAGCATAGCTCAGTGTGAAAGATATAAGACAAATGATTTCACACCTGAAAGAAAACGTTCTGGACTTCATTGAAAATTCAAATCTCAAAATTCAGGCTGTCCATAACCTCTGTACAAAAACATTCCAAACTGGCCTTTAAAAGATGTCAAATACTGAAAAATTGAAGACCTTTTATAACTTCCTGCTGTTGAGGAAACCTGGTTGTCTGTCTATCCCCTCTGTTGGACGGTGACTGGTCTCGCCTCCTCGCAAATGGTGCCGTCTGGGCAACAAGAGCTCTGAGAGTGCACATTCAGGGCTCTTGGCTAAACGAGACCTGTATCTAATATCTTGTAGTTGAATAAGAAATGGAGAATACAATATAAGCAATTTCAGAGTATCTATAGCAATTTAAGTGCTTAACTATCATGTAATTTTTTAAAATCTGTATTTCCTTTTGACTGTCTCTACCTCATTGTACCTTGTCACAATGTGTCGACAGACTTACGACAGAACTGAATTTGTAGAATGATACTTTAGAATCTCTAAAACATGGGTCAGGGTTGGACAATGTCATTGGCCAAATCGCCCCGGGCAAATGAAATCTCTTATTATTAACCAAGTGGATATTGTCCTGTCAGCCAATACAATGTACTGTACACATGCTTGTAAAGAGGCACACAAAATACACAATTCCATACCAGTATTGATTGATCTGTTTATTGCAATCCCTCAAGCTGGGTACATTCATGGAATGCAAGCATAAAGTGTTGACAGTATGAATGGTGGTGTAAACAATTCTAAATGAACTGTGTACAAGGCACATGTCTATCTCCTAAGTAAGAAGTGATGAGATTGTTATTGCAGCAAGATTACATGTCAAAACAATTGTATTGTGAAGAGCTGCCAATGGTCTAAAACATCATACACACAGTGTCATGAAGAAAACCTATCTACTACAGTAACTATGAATGATATTATGTAAGTACAAATGTATAGGGTGGAAAAATGGGCATTGGAATATTGTACATGTGTTGCCAATGCAGAGTTGTGCAAGCATGGACAGAAAAATTGTTTCACAGTGAGAGTAAATATCCTATTCTATACAAAGATACTGTGAAGTACATTGTAACAGCCAGAATTATACACTATGATGTGAATACACATTTGTATCACAGGGAGAAATTACAATGTATGTCAATATAACACAGCCTAAAGATAATATCTGGTATCCATAAGACCTACTGTCTATTATTGTTCTGACTGTAACACTTTCAATGACAGTATACATTATATACATTTTAGGTACATAGTAGGTACAATGTCCATCCTATATTTCAATCTAGCCAGTAAAACAAGTCTACTTGTCAGGAAAAGGGCATCTGTTACTATCTTCTATGCGCACCTCTTCCTGGTCCTGTCACCGAGGTGGTTGGGCGTAAAGCTGGGGAAAACATGGAACAAATTTAGAGATGACTTTTTTGAAAGTACCAGTTCCAAGGCAAGCAATGCAACAGCAATATTTGGACAAACGGGTGACACCAGAATTATTTTCAACTCTTCAAAAGTACCGGTTATGTCAGCATGCACAGCTACTGGTAGTAGTTAGCAGACTGAGGCAGTCTTTGATAGGTAAATTCCAAATAGCATACATGTGTACCACAAGTAGTAAAGTACATGTATCACCTCACACATAATTTTTGTATACACATATTGCCATTATTGGCTGCCATGTCATTTCTTTAGTAAGCTAAATATTACATACATTCATCACTTACCCTGGTCCACTGAAGGTTTTTTGGGCTGCCTGTGATGTGCCATGACTCTGTTATCATCTGTCATCTTCACATCCTGGTCATCTGGTACCTGGTTACTGTGAGGGAAGATGATGAGACTGTACATTTACTCTCAAATATCAACATTACATCTTACAACACATGTAGCTTACTTTATAAACAGATAGAAAAGGCTTGTTAGGTACCACTATGTTTGTACTGCCTTTGGACATTGGAAACATCATTACTTTGTCTATTCCTAACCTTTTCCTTGCTGCCCAATCCCATAACCAAGTCAAATTTAGTGCCAAATTGGTACACCTTCAACTTTCCATGCATCATTATGTGATCAAAGCATTCCCTTATTTGGCAATATCTTGATGATGTCATATCACCAGTCCTTATTCCCTCAAATGCATTATAGAAGCTGGAAGAAAACAAGGCACAAACTGTGCTCTCACCCATGTTGTAAAAAGAAAGGATGACTAAGAAGATGAGGAACTGGCATGACTGGATAGAAGTTTGGGTGGAAGTACCTGGGTGTGTTAAAGAGTGATGTAGAAAGGAACGAAACACAATCATGTATTTACTCCATGAGGAGTGAAATTAGGTATAGACAGGTGTACAGAAAAGAAATGAGAGAAGGAACACTGAAAGAAATTCTAAATCAACAACAATATTGTGTTATCTGATCAGTATTCAAAGGAGTGATTGACTGTATCAGCAAATATTCATTAAATTGTTACACAGGGAGGTAGCAAGGTTACAATACACAAAGAGAAAAATGTTGAAAACTCAAAAGATCTTTAAAAATATCATGGTGGACGCATTAAATTTCTTTGCAAATACACATAGTTTCTATTCTGAGCACATTACTAAAAGATGCCACAAGCGTATACCTGATGACAGTATGTCTCTCTCTCTGAGCAATGGCATCGTCATCGGTGAAGAGGATTGTGTGGTAAGGTGTGGGAGCATCACATGTGGGCAGGATCCCACGTGTGGTCGGCACCATGCCCAGGATACCGTTGTACACAACAAGGTCATCCACCAACACCTGGGGCAGAAAAATGCATTTGGCAGACTAAGTACTGACACTTCCCATTAAAATAATTCCCCAGCAATATAAAATACATCATTGCATTATATGAAATGCAAAAACAAAATGTTTTGTTTTGACTTAACTTAACAATCTAGCAATTATACTTCTGCAATATCCTTTATCTTCAAAGGTTATTATGGACGCACATTCAAAGCGGTTTATCAAAGGTACAAGTAGTCTTACCTGCTATAGGAAACAGTATCTGGCACAATGATTTGTACAACTTTGGAGATTGTATATTCATTTTGGTCAAGCTAAAAGATTTGTGAGTGTCTATAGTTCCACCTACCCCAAACTCCTTCACACCCCTGGTTGGAGTCTTGCTGTAGTTCCACAGTTTAATCATGGAGACTGTCTGTGGCTGGTCAAATATCACATACACTCTGTTGATCTGTTGGGACAAGGATAAAGCAATTAATAAGATGCTTAATATCCATACTTAGACTTCGGGTGATATCCCTAATAAAGTGAAGAAGACTGGTGATCCAAAGTCATTTTGGTGAGATGTTTTGAAACACGTGTTCTGCATCACCTTCAGTCCGAACCCTCCCCCTTTGGTTTTCTGGCAATCCTACCCACCATCGGGCTCGTGGCCTAGGTGATACCGATTATACCATCATGATGTTGTATTCTACATTTGTTGCATGCTATGTTGACTTACCACCCCAGGTAGGACAGGTGCTATCCACATGTTCTTGCCATCGTTGGTGCAGTTGTTCCCATCTATCAGCTTGTCAGGTGTTCTCACGTCCCCCTCCACACCTGGCAGCACGTTCACACTCTCAGGGTAGGCGGCAATGTCTGTACCATCAATCAAGGGGCTGTACCAGCAAAATGTGTAAAGATGGAATGGAAAGCAGACTGAGTGTCTTTCTGTTTTGGCTGTACCAGTAAGCTGCATATGCCACACCATATCATACTGTATGTTATTACAATTATCAAAAAGAAGCTGAAATTCTATTATATTTAACTTTTCAAATTTTGTCAAGTCCTTCCCATGCAAGATGATACACAGCTAGGATGGTGCCCATCTCCATTTCTGTAGCCCTGGGCCACACAGCTTTGGGTAGGGGACTAGAGTAGGGGATTAGTCCACTGATAGTGGTCAGTAAGTTTAACTACCATACTCCAAAATACTGAGTGCTGAGCAGAGAAAGCAATAAGAACCCATTTTTTAAAAGTCTTGGTGATGACTCTGGGATTTAACACATAACATGCCAGCTGCAGGGCAAACATTCTGCTTACTTGGCCATTGCACCAGTCACAGAACTTAAATCTCTGTGAATTTTTGATGTCTGTATATAGATTAGTGAAAAGTCATCTGCACAGCCATGCTCAATGTAAAGGATACTGTTCTGAGTCAGCTGGATCTGGTCTCCATTCTCATTGTAGAAGTCCAGACCATTCAGTCCAACATAGTAGGGGTCACCCCAGGTCGACAGCAGCTGGAGCTCAAACACAACTGGGCAGGGTTAAGGACACAACATATAGACTTTTTATAATCATAGCATCTATTATATACATGTCATTGTGTATACATAATTACAGAAGTCATATAATAAACAAGCAACTCTGTAAACAGCACTGACCATAAGGTTTTTTGCCTTGCCGCGGCAGCGGCATGGCCTTGTGGCCACTATTTTCTTGGTTGGATGGTTGGATGCATCAATGGTTCAAACAATGTTAACCCAGCCCTTCCAAAGGCCCTTCCGAAGTCCCTTCCCAGTTCTCTTTCTCGTGGACAAACTTACGGCTTAGGCGACCAACAGTACATCCCCGTCAAGATTTATACCTCCGTTTTACATATTTGATAACAGTTGTGGTCGGTACTGAAAGCCTCTTAACATCTGGTTACATCGAATGAATGAAGCGTTGTATGGTGATATTTCAGATCCATTGTAGTAAAATATTATCAAGTGAATTATCTTACATAACAATTTGCATTAGCTATTCATAAAGATGAAATAAATGCCTAATCAGACCAATGCATTGTATGTGAATATATAAGTAGGCAATGACGTCATTAAAACGTCTCAAGAACGTATGACCGCAGCAAAATGCTAACTTGAGTTCAGTAGAATGCGAGCTCAAAGCGTTACACGAAAAGTCGTAATAAATAATATTTGCGGGTCACTATTTACATTTTAAATACTAACCCAAGTCCTGTCGCAAGCAATAATTGTTTGTTTGCAATGCATTTTCTGTATGCGACGCATTTTCAGAACGCGTGCCTGCTATCGGTGAGAAACTCCAGTTAGAGACCTCTGGCCTGTGGTACGTACTAAATTTTCTAGTCTTCATTATATATCCTTTCTTTAAAGTTATCGGGAATTCAGAAGGAAAATTTAACGTCTTAGAATATGTAAGATAAAATTCTACCTACTCAGTATGTCAAACTCCTAGTTCTATCGTAGTGGTTCCACAAATTATCGTTTTTATTCGGTGTTTTTGTTGTGGCCAGTCATCATCTTCCGTAGATGACTTTGCTTTGTGCATTGTCGGAAATTTTTGTTACCTTGATGGTACTTCCCTGACACTATAGGTTAACACATTATTGAGAAGGGTAATAAATGACACTGTGGTTTGTCCGGCTGTAAACATAATTTCATAAATTTCATAAAACCGAAAAGACGAAGTGAAACAAAACCGCCCCCCTCCCCAGTCTTTCTATTTACATGCGTGTCTTAGTTTCTTGCTTACCAACTAACGTTTGCCAATCTTTAAGTGTCTTCTCGGGACTGTTTGTTGTAATGCCTTCATTTTGGTCACAATGACAAAAAAATTAAAGCTGTCGGTGGAGGAGGGTAGCAGATCCCCTCTACCACAAATTGTGAAGAATGTAATGAAATTTAGGGTGCTACCCTTCAGTCATATGTTTAGAAACACCTAGTATTCTATCAATCAAAAATGCATACGCTCATTCCGTTGGTTTTAATGTTGACACAAGAAATTTAACTAATTGTTCAATCTTACCATAGTACATATACCTGAACTGCAGTCATTCATATAGTACCCTCTCAACTTACCACAGTACCTCAAATTGTGCATGCAGTACCCACTCAGCTCACCACAGTACCTGGACTCCTGCTGTGCATGCAGTACCCACTCAGCTGACCGCAGTACCTGGACTTTAGCTGTGCATGCAGTACCCACTCAGCTCACCACAGTACCTGGACTCCATGCTGTGCATGCAGTACCCACTCAGCTGACTGCAGTACCTGGACTCCTGCTGTGCATGCAGTACCCACTCAGCTGACCGCAGTACCTGGACTCTAGCTGTGCATGCAGTACCCACTCAGCTGACCACAGTACCTGGACTCCAGCCACGCATGCAGTACCCACTCAGCTGACCACAGTACCTGGACTCCAGCCATGCATGCAATACCCACTCAGCTGACCACAGTACCTGGACTCCAGCCACGCATGCAGTACCCACTCAGCTGACCACAGTACCTGGACTCCAGCCATGCATGCAATACCCACTCAGCTGACCACAGTACCTGGACTCCTGCCATACATACATTACCCACTCAGCTGACCACAGTACCTGGACTCCAGCCATGCATGCAGTACCCACTCAGCTGACCACAGTACCTGGACTCCTGCTGTGCATACGGTACCCATTCAGCTGACCACAATACCTGGACTCCTGCCGTGTATGCGGTACTAACTCAGCTGACCACAGTACCTGGACTCCTGCTGTGCATGCAGTACCCACTAAGCTGACCACAGTACCTGGACTCCTGCTGTGCATGCAGTACCCACTCAGCTGACCACAGTACCTGGACTCCTGCCGTGTATGCGGTACTAACTCAGCTGGCCACAATACCTGGACTCCTGCTGTGCATGCAGTACCCACTCATCTGGCCACAATACCTGGACGCCTGCTGTGCATGCTGTACCCTCTCAGCTGACCAAAGTACCTGAACTCCTGCTAACCATACAGTACTCACTCAGCTATCCTTTCACAGAAATGAAATAAATTAAAATTGTTACTGTATATCCTTGAAATAAGGTCTAATTATTTCATATTTATTAGTTGTCGAGGGTCAGAAAATGCAACATCATATTTTAAGACACCTACATATATTTACAACAAGATTAACAGATCAATACAAGGCTTTGGCTACCATAATACGTATTTAGCAGACAAGCAAATTATCCCTACTGCACGCCAACGCACAACATTTTGCCTTGCCGGGCTTGAAGTGCCGACCCGCTTTTTCCTGACGATATTCCTACCACGCGGCAAGGCACAGCTTTTTTGAAAAGATTTCTTGTTTGATTAAGCAAAGCAAAGGAAAACATAGGTCTTGTACATGCTTACAACGTGTAAAATTGAAATACAAAAACATGAACTTGATTGAAACATTAATAAGCAAAATTTAGCTTATTATACATAAAAGATAATGGTTCAAGAACAGCAGAGGATACATCCACACGGCATGATGAGTGGTTCGTAGTCCTGGCTAGCCTCTTCATTCATCAGCTTACTCTGTCTGCACATAACAAGAAGTACTCCATAAGTACTCCATACAGACGACAGCCGTTATATGTTGTACATCACTTGGGAAACTCACAAACAGTTTATTTTCCAAAGAAACACAACAGTAAAAGCTACAAAATCTGTTGTCATCAATTGAAAGACATCAATATCATGTTAAGATAAACAAAATTCAATGTAAGTTCAAACAGCCTTAGAACCCTGTTTAATGTCAAACTGTAAGTCTTAGATATAAAACATTGAAACAATTTCAGGAAATAGCTCTGCTTTCTTGTGATGCAATGCACAAAAGAAAAGGTGGTGATGAAAAACATATATTATGCCAACAAGTACAGAGCACTCAAGAACCAGTTAATTTGTTAGTAGTTTTAGTGGTGCCCACTCCGGTTCACCTGATTTTATCTAACCACCTGGTAGGACGTCCACCATAGCTGCTGTGGATTTGAGAAGATGACAAAACTGTGACCCTTATCTTTTGAATGCCAGCAGTATTGGTCCGCATATAATGTACAAGATTTACAGTATTTTGCTTCTTCTAGAAATAATGGACAGAAGCTCTCACATTAAGAAACTTCTGACAACAAAGTACAGTGAAAATACAGATGTCGCATCTTATCATGGACAATGAAATATGCCATTGGGTAACTGCTACAGGACAATTACATGAATACGATGGTATGACACTGTAAAATACACTGTCTCGTATGTGTCATTGCATGCAGTGACGAGAAAATCATAGACTTAGTAAAAATCTTTTAGCAAATTTTTGGTGGTAATGTTAGATCACCTTATCCACAGTACACGATGGTCTAAAAGGCCCTGAAAATCCTATCTTGTCAATCAATGTCAATCAACCATTTCACTAATGGCAACAATAGCTGATTGGTTCACACCTTTGAGGGCGGGAACTAGAAATGTTTTGGTCGCACCTAGACTAGCAGAATTTTTCCCGCGAACTTCCCCATTCAAATGCACGCCTGTCTCCGCCCCAATTGTTCCCCTGTTTGCATAGTAAACAATACCCAAGCTTTTAAACCAGTCATTCCCACGATGATGCGTCTTCCTGATACAGCCCGCTCAGTCCTTCTTTGCTACATTTTCGCCTATTCTGCCACCAATATTTATAAAATACCGAAACTAAGGTCATGCAAGGAAATATCAGTTTCCGACATTCCCCGGGGCCTTCACCGCGCGGTCGCCGGGGACGCGCGGAACCCGTCGCCATTTGTAAACAAAATCTGCGCTACGCTAAACACACGCGAAATTAACCGACAGAGTACGGATAGTTTGTCGATGAAGTCGACTTTCTATATATATTTTGTTTTCAAAACATATCCATGGAAGCAACATATTGCTACATATTTGCGCCCTTGATTGAGAAATGTGCAGATTAAATTACCGGCTTGACTCTGGCCCTGTCCTGTTCTATCAGTAATCAACGCCTCGGAAATATCAACCTTCGCTTTCCGATTCAATAACGTATTCTTTCTAATAATTCATTACACCCATGTATTTCTATAATGAACTACAGTTCGTGATTCAATACGGGCGGTAACAGACTATGCACAAGCCGCTGTTTGATGTGTCGGCTTGTGTTCGACATGCATGCCTTTTGCCAGTTCTGGCGTCCTTGATAGGAAAATTGAAATAATAAAAAAACTACATCTCTGTAAATATAAATGCAACTTGTAATAAAGCACACAATGAAAATCAAAGCCTGGGGAAGAAAGGGGACTATTTGACGAGGGAGCTGGATTAGACCGGTCGGCCCTCCAGTTTGTTTACAAACCCACGCCATGTATGAATCAATGTGCTGAATGTATTCGGCTTTTAATACGTGGTAAACTTCTGGAGTCCTTTTGCTTGAAATGGTACATTACAGAAAAGATTTGAATTTTATTAAAACACACAGAAGTAAATCAATTTAGTTAAATGTGAAGGAGGGGGGGGGGGTAAAGAGAGTGTTGTTGTTTGATAGCAGACCGGGTTCCTTTGTCTTGTATACAACCGACGCCATTTTCCCGTTTGTCTCCTTGTTCAAGTTTGTCACATTACTTTACCGGCATGCATGTATTTCTAATCACAAGAGGTACAGCCCAGACGTATGTTATTCAAGCATCTTTCAACGTTTCTAACTGTACAAATTCTCCCGGCCCGTTGAAGCGGGTGATAATGTTTCAATTCCTCATGCCGACACAAAGTTTTCGTGAAATTTTGTGAGAGTCTCCTAACGATCACAGGTTAATAGCCGGAAGATTGCATAATGCCCTACGACTGTACAAGCTGGACGGTGGTGCCCATATACAAAAAACTTGAAAACTACAGCAGTTTCTGAATCTCGTTTCCGAGGATTGGATAAGAAATTTACTACAGAACTCGTTCAGTTAAAAATCGCGGGCAATTATCTGGCTTGAGGCGCTCAGCGAATACAATAGAAGTATTTCTCACTTATTTGCATCTTGTATATCTTGTCTGCTTTGATTAAGGCCGACACAGCTCATTATAAGTCCCAAACAAACCCTTACAGCCATGTGCACTGATTGAAATAAGCACAAGCTTCATATTTTGGCCTATATCTTTTGATCTTCGTGGGATTTTTCGGCGAAAACAACATGGGCCTGGAGAGCGAAACTTCGCCGCCATTTTGATGACGTCGTCTGTTCGCTCCAATCAGGCTCACGGGAAATACGGAAGGGAAATGTGAGGAAATGTGGCCCAAAATTTGGAAAATAATCTTTAATTTCACAGACATCGGCGGAAAAGGATTGTAACTAAAAAATTATCGCTATGAACATTGACTACAACTTCAACAAATGTTTAGTGCGTAAATTAGAAAAATATCCCTTGAGGAAAATTTGCAAAGTTCAAAGTTCGGTCACCTATAGTAACCTTTCTTACGTTCGTCTGATTTGATAGGCTATTTTGAACGCAGTGTATAAGTGTCACTTTTGTACTTGTATCAATTTGAAAATTCAACATATCCTCTCTGTAAGTGAGTTTTGCTGTTTCTTGACATGACTACCATACATTCGTTATTTTGAGAAATATTTAGCAATGTGTATCAGTGTGTAGACATGGACACAGGGCCGCGGTTGGCACCCCGCGGTGCCTTGGGCGGGGCAAATTACCCTGACAACGCGGACAAAAGCATAGCAACCGGACCACCGTGGTAACCTACATCTCTAGTTAATTTCTGTTGTATTGAAAAACAGGGTATTAACAATGTAGGGATATCAAGTTGACAGACAATGGTTTCAGATTGGAATATTCTTAAAATATTGCAGTTTGAATCCACCTCCTTTGACCTGATATCCTGTTTTTAGATACAACTGATATAGGTTACCCCAAAGATTTAAGGTGAACAAATGCTACGAGGGGCGGTCAATAAGTAATGCCCCTGACCCATTTTCCATTGCAGGAGATTAATGAAACTTGGCACAGTTATTAGTCTTTCTCTTCATAGGAACCACCCAGAGTTATGCATTTCTCCCATTGTTTGATGCAGCTCTGGACACTGTTTTTGTAGGACACCCCAGGTTGGTCCTCCAACAGATGCCTCATCAATGGCAGAAGAGGGACGACCAGGTCTGGGAGCTGTTTCCACAGACTTCCGGCCATGTTTGAATTCAGGATGCCAGCGTTTTACAAGGTCATATGATGGGGCATCATCACCATAAGTTTCTTTCATTTCATCAAAAGTCTTCTTTGGTGTGCGTCCTTTCAAATACAAAAACCGGATCACTGCGCGACACTCAACTGGTTCCATTTCACACTTGGTCCATTTCGCACCTGACTCAGTTCAAACACCAGTAAATCAGAAACCATAATTAGTTCAGAGCTGTTTTTTGCAACATAACCTATAAAGATATGAATCATTACACATACAAAATTTCATCTAGATCAGATGACTGGAAGTGGGTCAGGGACATTACTTATTGACCGCCCCTCGTACCAATCACAGTTCATCCAAGCATTCCTGTCTTACCTAACAGAAAGCTCCAGGGGTTGTGATGACAGTTTGACAGGTTGTGAGGAGACAGGGCTCTGGGAGAAGCTGATGTCCTGTGCGTAGTCATAGTTACAGTTCCCCGGAGCCTTCCTGATCAGGTACCCTTGGGGTGGGGAGATGACCTGTCCATCCAACACCAGGTGGACAACCTTGGCCTGCGCACAATCAAAGTTTTTGAAAAAAGGTTACTAGCAATACTATGCATGATCCGCAACCCAATGTGAAAACAGGTAAATGCTTGATATTGACATTAGCATGATCATGATATACTGCAAAATGTATTCAAGTTCGCAGGGATTTAATTTCATGTTTGTAGGAAAAAGGACTGTTCGCTGTAGTTTGAAGTTTCGGTAGCACCATGCACTGTAGTCTCTAACTGCCATGGAAAAAATATTCGCGGAGGTTCGGCAATGCGAAAACCACCACAAAAATTTCTGCATTTACAGTACCTTCTAGCAGTGCAGTAGAAAGTAAGAAATGGACAAAAATATATCTAGTTATGAAAGAACTGGATGTCATCCAATTGGCTAGACCCATCTTCATCACTCCCTCATTCTGATTAGAGTGGGACTCTATGTGCAACATGTTCTAAAAACTAGACTTACTACTAAAGAAAATTTTCAATTCAATATAGACATGCAACAAAGTATCAACTTTATATTCCACCCAATGATGTAATGGTCATACCCCTCTGTAAGTGTCCTCACGGCCCTTGTTGTAGTTCCAGAACCTCAGCCCTGTCAGGTACTGTGGCTGGCCCAGGTCAACTGTCAGGACATGGCCGTCCCCCTCGTTAAATGGTATCAGCCACATGTGCTCATCTGCTGTGGTCACATTGCAGCCATCCACCAACCTAAAAAAACAGCAAATATCAAATCATGACATATCAAAGCAATGCAATGCCCAGTATTGTTCCAGATCTCTAATGTGGGACCTATCCTTCAGGCCTACGTTGCATTTTCAAACTGAGGTCTGGCCGAGCCACTTTCTGGAACAAAAAAGTATATATAAAAGACACCAAACTATACAAGACATAAAGAGAATAGTTGCGGGCATTATTTGTGTATATTTTTATGTCTACATTTTCCATTCTTCGTTCCCACAAACAGCCCGGCTGGGCGCCAGTTTGGAAATGTGATGTTCACAGAATATAGGATAACACAGTTTGAAGTAAAAAACTACAAACTTTGAGGTTAACTTACTTATCCAAAGTCCGGGTGTCATCCTCATACCCTGGAAGGACTGTGATGTCCCGAGGGGTGGCACTGACCATCCTGGGACTGAGAGTGAGAGGATCTCCTTCCCAGCCCAGCACCTCCAGTCCAGTCAGCCCCAGGTAGTGGGGGTCGCCCCAGGTCCCAGTGAAATTCAACTGTAACACTAGTGATTGAAGTATCTTGCATTAGTCTAATAGTAGTAGTAGAATCCATCATTTGATTATGCTGCTGCTGGTGTCCCAGACACAGGGGTAGGCAGCAGTCTCCAAGAAAAAAGCAAGAAAGTTTTCCAATATTTTTCCTGGTCATGCATGGTAAGATCTGACCTAAATCTACAATTGAAGCTAGAGAATCTAAAAAATGTAGACCTTTCCAAAATGATTGATCTAAAAAAATTGATCTTACTAGTAAAGAAAAATAAATATTACAGCCTCGATGACTGTTTTGTGCTACAGTACCTTGTCCCTGGTAGGCATCAGGCCGTGGTTCCCCCACTGGAACCTGTGTTTGTAACTGTTGTTGTTGTTGTTGTCGTTGTGCAGCCATCTGTCTCTCCGCAGCTTTAGCTGTTGTGAAAGGTCGGTCCCCTGTGACAGTCTGAACCCGCAACAAACATGAACACTGATTAAAGTTGGTTACGTGCTAGACAGGTATAAAAATGGTAACAGCCTAATAACCTAACACTTCTATTTGAGCAAATTTCATCACTGGTGTCCAAAATGTGCTTAATTTTCATACAGGAGTACGGTAGAGGTATACGTTTAACCATAAAGCTTGTAAATATAGAATACAACACAGGGCATTCCATTTATTGTCTTTCAAGGTATGGCCCTCCTGCAGGTTGGATTGCCAGACAACCGATGGGCGATCCAACCTTTGAGAGGGCTGGGCAAAGAGCAATACAGAATACAAAGTGTTGTATATTACCAACAAAAACTTGGTAATGGACTTGAAATTGCTGACAAAGGTTTTGCCGCTTTTGCATAGAAATGCAGACTAAAGATGCATTCGTATGAATCTGTAACTAAAAGGCATTCACCTGTTTCCCCTTGTCTGCAGTGCTTGGTCTCTCAAACGGTGCCTCCTCCTCTTCATCAAAGTCTTCCACATCCCCCTCATACGTCTCATCGTACTGTGCCATGGCCTCCAGTATCTCCTCATCCATGGTGAACAGTATGGTCTGTGGGAATGATACATGTACGTCAGTTAACTGTTCTCATGTGCAGTCAGGGACATTGCAATCTGTGATCCTGCTAAACAATATTTCCCCCCCCCCCTCCCCTCTAGCACACTGAAGTTGCCGTTTGGCCGCAAATTATCAATTACGTAATTATTCAACAGGGAGAAGGTGAAGGGACATTGTTTTCTTTGTCACAGATCTTTATCTTTAGCTCCTCAGAATAGGACAAATGATTACTGCAACTCATATGGTATGTCTTGATATCAATGATTTTACATCCATGTGATCCTGTATCTACAATCACCTATCAGAACTGTTACAATACTAATAATGTAATGAAGAAACAATCTTACATCACCAAAGGAGTCCAAGTCACCCTGCAGCAGACCACTAGCTCTGTAGTAAAATTAAGTGATTGCAAGAATTTCTAAGAGAAACAATGCAAACTACCTGAGGTACAAAAAAAAAGCCATCATGATTGACCACTCAAAGTCAAATTCAATACAGAATAGGAAATATGTTTCTTTTTTTTGATAATGACAATAGTGTAAGAAAGAAAATTCTCAAATAGTTGTTGTCCATGGTGCTGAAAAGCATTCACATCAACATATCTGGACATAAATGTTGTACATGTCTAAAATTGAAAGGATACCTACTTTGCTATTTCTCCCTTGAAAATTAAACTTTTATCTAGCATCATCTCAATGTCCCTTGCTCCTCTGAATGAATGAATTCTGGACTTGTTGTAGTTCTGAAAATCATAAAAGACAACAATCAACTTCTGTAAGTAAATACTTACATCAATTTAACATTAATGCAAAGATTATCTGTATCATTTCTCTTTATGTTGATATACCTATTCCTAAAACAACATACTACATGTATATTAGGCATAATAATAGACATATAGTATGTTCTTAGTAACGTTTACTTACTAGTTAACCTTTATCTGCGGGGTAACCTATATCCGTTGTTTTTAAAAACTGGTCATTGGGGGAAATCAAGTCAGCAGACTTTGGTTTTATAACTGCAATATGTTAAAAACATTGCAGTTTCAAGCAACCATCTGTCAACTTGATGTAAATAAAAAAAATCCTCTTTTTGAAAATAACGTATAACGGATATCCCATGGATGAAGGTGAACTAGCATTAATCTACCATACAGTAGTATAACTGTGCTTTGTTCAATACAATGTATGGCTATGAACCAAACATACCCATATTCTAATCATGGCGACTTTACAGGGCTGTTGGAAGGTGAGACAGATGTAGTGGTTGCCGTTTGGCGTGTAGGGAGCCAGCCACATGTGGATGTCATCCCGCGTACGGTTCACGCCGTCCGTCAGGTTGGTGACCACGCGAGGGTCCGAGTTGTAATCGGGAAGGACGTTGATATCGGATGGGTCTGCTGTTATCTGTTCATGTCAAGAAAAATATAGTGCAAAAAACTTTGCTTTCAATAATGGAGTGTGATCTTGAATCATAAAGTTTAGAATGGCACCTACTCTGTTTAGAAAGAAGAACTACCAAAGCTGATGCTTTCTAAATATCAATCATTAGCAACAGATGAGGGTCTGCATGGGGGGTCCTAACAACAATTTAGGCTAAATTTTGGATGGCTGACAACGCTGTACGTTAAATTCACGAAGGATACCAACGCTTTACGCTTCATCCCACTAGGGATTACATACAATAAAATAGCTTCCCTACGAATTACGGGAAATTAAAAAGGCCTGCCTAGGCCTTACGGAAAAGTGCATGCAGACCCTCACAGATGTACCTGACTTAATTTTTCAACTCACAATGAAGGAATTAGAGCAGGCAAGACTTACAAGTAATCATTTTATAACATTCTCTGAATGATACATACATGAACATGACTAAACAAAAAAGGAATGGCATAATTATAACCACAAGCAGCATTGACAGACTGGAAACTACTATAATTAATATTATTTCTGTCTCTTGATATTCTACATTATGTACTAGAGAGTGGCAATTCAGAGGACAGATAGAAAAGTTGTTTCCAAACCTTGGCAATCTTTACTGGCTGTCCTGTGCTGCTGAAGACTTCAATCCCATTCAGCCCTACATAGTGCCTATCTCCCCATGTTGTCCTGATGTTGATCTTCAGTTCTCTACCTTGAGGCAGTACTGGGATCTCAAAGATTTCTCTGCAAACAGATGGATGTAAAATCATTAGTTAATTGTTACAATGAAAAAGCTGTAACAGTTACTACTCACCCTAAGTCTGTTCTCATTCATCTTACATGTAGATGCCTCAGAAGTGGAGAAGATTCCCAATCAAAAAAGACTTTACAACTAATACCATTGTCACCAAAAACTGTCAATAAAGAGATTATATTTAGAAAATACCTACATGTACCTATAGAATATAATAAAACACAGTGAAAAACAACTCACTCCATAGTATCTGGAACTTCCTCCTCTTCCTTTGTGGGCTCTGCTGTTTTACTTTTCTTGTTTACAGACAGGTACTCGTCAAGGACATCACCTACATTTGTAGTCAAGAACACAGTGTGGTTACGTTAATACTGAATCAAGGATATCTACTGGACTTTTCTGATAGATCAAAAGCACTAGAGGATGAAGAATTGTCACAGTAATTTTTCTGATAAAAAATGATATACAAGTGCTCAATACATATACATGACTGTGCATATATCTCAAATGTATGATGCTCCTTATTTGCAGAGGAGATACAAACTTCAACATAAAATCAATAATTAAATGTTTCTTTCAGCCCATTGTCAAGATTAAAACAGGGTTGTGTCCAACATATTACAGCTACATATTACAGCTACTAGCTACCATCCTGTATTACCTTCCTGGTCCATGTTGGTGATGCGCCCCCTGTGAGAGTGGTTAAAGAGAGACAGGGAGTTCCATGACTCCTGCAGTTTGTCAGGACGAGGTTGCTGTACGCGCTGTTTCGGGAGTCCTGCCACCTTCTCTGTCTCCGGGTCGCTCGACTCGAAGGACAGGGCGCGATTCCGCCATCTTGCTTCTTCTCCTTCATCAGCAACAACATCTGAACAGCAGAAGAGCACACTCAAATTATTATAATACATACCTTCTGTTGCTTTGGAAAAAGCATGGTTCAGGGGTATAAGTATACCAGACTAAAATGACATTAGGCCTTATATCTTAAAAAGGACAAGGTAAATATTACACTTCAGCAGATAGACAATTTAAATTCTAAGCATGAATGAAAGCATTTGGACAGCTTTCCTACTGATTGGAAATGATCATAAAGTAGACAACATTATGTACACCAGAGTGAGATTGAAAATACATATTACAAAAAGAAGACTTAGTACATGTAGCCTTCAGGTATGATCTAGTTTTTTTCTTATCTAGCTGCCACGCTTTTTTGATATTACGTCTCAGGTAGTGATCTTAATTGAGCAACTACATGACTTTTTTAAATCAAGATCTTGCAGCAATTGGAACTATAATGTAGACAGATGTGTTAATAATGCATGTAATTTTATGGGGTGCTTACCCGGAGTGTGTGCAGGTCTGTCCTTAGATGACCTGTTCTCTGGTGTCTGGCCTCTTCTCCGACCACTTCTTGGTCTCCTCTTACTGTCTGGTCTCTCCATGTTGTCCAGTAAGGTAGGCAACTCTGGAACACTGCACCAACACAGATGGCTGTCATACAACACTAGTGCTGTGACAACACAAACTACTGTCAAACAACACTTAGTCTAGCAACTGTACCAACACAAACTACTGTCAAACAACACTGTACCGACACACCCTATGTCACCAAACAACATCCACAGCTCTGGAACACTGGACCAACACAAACTACTGTCAAACAACACTAGTGCTGTGCCCATCCTGCAAACTACATGTACATGTCATGTACAGCAGTAAAATTCGTCAAGTGGAAGAGTAAGTGTCTGAGCTTAGCAACAAAAGTATTACAGTGCTATTCATCATCCAACAGACAGAGAAAATGAACTACACAAAACATGCTGTAAATTAACATTCAAGGCCAGGTCTGTCTTGACTGTCAAACTATAAATTATTTCTAATTGATCGACACCCTTCACCTATCACATGTCATCATACAGGTAACAGGCATTCATACGAATGACATCCCATAATATAGGTCTGATATTTCAACAGTTCAAAATATGGTGAGTTGTTTATTTTTGTGTTGGATCAAATTAGAATCATAATAATGTTATTACCCTTTCTGTGGCCAATGCACCATCTTGTCCAGGGTAGTGTTGAGTCCTGTGTCCTGGACTGTGGGCCCAGGAGAATCTGAGCTACTGCCATCTCTTTCTTCTGTTTGATAAATTAACAAACCAGTTATTGATTTTGGTTACCAATACACGTAAACTATATTGATTAAGATATGAAATAAGGACAGCTCATGCATGCACTGAATGGTAACAGAATTCTTAGAATCATATGATTCAATCAAAACAATAACATTTTTTAGCAGTGTCTCTAACATTGATTCTCTTTTTAGCTGTAAGTAAATGTATAGAAAACAGCTCCACACTTACCTTCCGCCTGCAGCCACAGAGGCTTGGTTCTTGGCTTGGCTTTACTTCTGCAAAGAACATCATGAAGGTTAGGTCAAAACAGCAATACATACAGCTGAAATATGTATCTTGGTAATTCCAAAGATAAAAATCAAAAAGGAACTGAAAACTAAAACAAAATTTCTTACATTGCATTTTCACTATATATTCAGAATTTGTTCTGACAAAAAAAAGTAAAACCATGATGCTGTTTGTATAACTCACTGCAACAAAAATGACCCCCAGAGAAAGGACATGCGTGGAGTTCTGGAGCAGAAAAGTGTAGCAAAAGTGATGACATGAGAAGAGGAATAGTATAAGTGCAACAGATAGACTTACTGGTCAGGAGAATGTCTGGCTGGCTCAAACCAGTCTTGTTTACTGCCTCTAGACACAGCCCTGAACAGAGTTTTAGAAGAAGACTGCTTTAATTGTGTCGTTATTATCATTACCCAACAATGGTAGACTACATGCACAAGGTTACAAGAAATACATGTACAATTTATGGCCCATAACCCTCCTGGGTGTCCATTTCCCACCCACGGGACAAGATGATTCTGAACAAAATTACATGTCAATCAGTCTAAAATCTGTATTATGGGAACACATATACCTGGCTTGTTTCTGCACTTGTTGTAATAGGGATGGTTCTTCCTGGCTTTCTCTTGTTCTGTCTGTCCGTGCACTCTCTGTCCCTAGTCCTGAATCCCTGTCATAGCTGCAAAAAGTAATTTTCTTTATGATCATCTATCCACTCCTTTACATGTACAACATGTACTTCTTTTATCTTCAAATTATGACAAAAAGTATTTTTATTGACATTATGTTCTTTGACGAATTTTAGACTGTTGTATTTTCACTGCATGGCCACACATAATACTGTACAGTAAATGTACAATCAAAGTTGGATTCAGCATGCACTCAAGCGAAAAAAAATGGTTGCTAGGGACAGGTGGTTGCTGAAGCCTGGGTGGGGTTAACTATGTTAAAATGGAGGGGATGTGATGCGGCTTGTGACTGGCGGTGGTTGCCTGTGTCAGGTGGTTGCCCAACAAGGTTTGACATGTAAGACATCCATGATGACACTCCATGATGTAAACACCATTCATACCTCATAGGACTTGTAGGACATGTAGGACTGTCACGAGAAGACGACGAGCGTGAAGAAGAAGACTCAGGGCTCTGGAGGCCGTCCAGCCTGGCAGCCATCTTCTTGGAGATCCGAGGTGTTCTCTGTCTCCTTCTGTTAGGGGAGCTCACTCCTGTACATGTAGTAAAATACAATCCAAAGCACAAGCCATGAAAATAACTCCCAACATTATATGAAAGACATGGCAATTTTTTTAGCATCCATACTAAAATAAAGGCTGCTATTCCTAACCAACCTGGATTCCCTATAGTAGCTGTAGAATTGAGCAGTACTGGTCATACAGTTAGTAAAATGATTAATGAATAGAGTACCATATGATATAATAAACAAACAAACTGCGCTTGACCAAATCTAAAGCAGCAAAATGATATCCTTGTAATACAATAATCAGCCTACACATTTCATGATGTCGGCAGGAGTATAAGATATTGAAATCATTAATTATTCATAAGCCCCACTGGGTAATGCCATTGTTCACTGCAAAAGTCATCCAACTATACATGACCACCTACACTGCACTATCCTTAATGAGATAAGAAAGGTTATCTCAGTGGGGACATACATTGCACATTATACGAGAATTAGGACAATGACCTTGTCAAATGAAGCTGTGTGCTTCCTATTTTGAATATTCTTAAAGTATTCTTAAAGTTGTAGACAGTACAGAGTTGTATTGCTGTGTATCTTATTCTGAATTGAAGTGTTACAGAAACTTCAACTTAAACAAAACAAAATACAACATCTTTAACAGGTAAATTGAAAACGAATTTGACCTCTTGCAGACTCCTGACTCCGAGGTGGTTCCTCCTCCACTTCAGGCAGCTCCAACTTGGCATCAGAATAGTTAATGATTCTGGTCTCAGACCGCAGTTCTGGCTCTGATGTGGGCTTGGTCTCCTCCTGGTCTCCCACCAGCACGGTGGTGCTGTAATCGAACACCTGGTTCCCACAGCCTTTATCAACCTCGCCGTTGAATACCAGGTCAACTCCAATGTACAGCCTCATGTGTCGCACACCAATGTCTAGTTCCTGTAGAAAGGTAAATAGTAATGTCATTATTACTACAGCATAAAAAAAATTGTACATGACAAATGTTTTTCTGATCTCATGCCGCCATACAGGCATGTACTTTGCGAAGTCAAGGATAATTTTATGAGAAAGTGATGTGACAGTGACCTATATCTATATGAATGGTTTATCTAACATTTACATCGCAAACAACACATCACACTTGCAGTCATCAGACTGAATTGTGGCAAAAAATACATGAATACAATTATCGTAAAGGGTTGAAAAGGGTAATTCTGAAATTGGTAGGATTTGGGGAGTTTTTTGTGTAAACATGCAATACACACAACATTATAGTTTGTGATGAATATGCAAATATGTTTAACTTAACAATAATTATGCAAATAGATATACACACTAGAATTAAATAGTAACCTTCTATGAATAAGTATACTTACTGCAAGACTCTTGTTGTAGTTCCATATCTTGACCTTGGAGATACCGAAGCCCTGCTGGCTGTTAGTCTGTCCGTGTAAGTTAAACACCAGCTCTACAGAAGGGCTGTCAGGACCAAAACTGCAGCTCCACATGTGACGGTCTTTGATCGTCTGGAAAAACAAACAGAACAATTCAACAAAAGTTATTTCAAGAGAATAAAATTTTAACATACTTTTCAATTTTCTGGAGGAATGGTACTCGGCGCTATTCATCATTTTCTATGATTTTGCAATACCTCCCATTATAATAATTGTGAATTGTCAGAAGTTATGTCTTAATCATAACAGTACCAACACTCTCATATATAGAATAAATTGAATTGATGACTCAATACAAAATCTACGTTACTCGAGCAGACAGACAAGTATTATTACAAATTGTCAGACAGATCAGAAAGGGTGTCTTTTGTCAGTGACTGAAGTCTTCATAGTTTAGGTAAAATACAGTAGGACTTCAGACTCTGTTCAGTCACTGATAACAGACAGCGGATGCTATCTGAAATGTCTAACTTTTTAAAAAACTTATTCAATAATTATTGCTTCGGTAACTTGAATATCTACATGTACCTTGATGTCAAATCTATATTAATGACACATACAGAGGCTTCCAATTAATTAAAACTGCACTACTGTTACTCACCTTAGTTTTGCCATTGACCAGACATCCAACAGTTCCCTTCATATCCTCGGCCCCGGTTACCACAACATCAGCTTCAGATACAGGTATCTTCTTCCCTTCCAGGTCGAAGAACTCCATCTCTGTCAGCCCCAGTCTGGAGGGGTGTCCCCAGTTGGACAACATCTCACAGAACACCTCTATCGTGCCCTCACTTTTATCCTGCTTACTGCTGGCCCTGACATTATCTGTTTCCGACTCCTGCAACAAAAATAAAAATATGGCATTTGCAAAAACATACTCAGTGGCAGTAACCATACATGCACATTAAAGGTCTAGTAAAGTTTCTTTGCTGTAGTATATAGGTCTGGATAAAGTTTTTTGAAGGAAGTATCATGAAATAAATGATTAATTCTTTTTTGTATAGTATAACTAATATATAGTTTTGACTGACATCCACTTACACTAATACTCACTATTTGGTTTATTGTCTGTTTTTCCTACAGTATGTCATGAAGCTTAAGGTTTAGGCTTACAGATTTTCACCAGATTTTCACCAAGAACATACCACTTAATAGTTAGATATCATGATAAAATTTAACAGTCTTTCTGTCCAAGTATCTATCTATAATGATTTACTGCGTTATGTACATTCTACAGTTTCCATTCTTTTGGTAAATCGTAAAGATTCCACCATAGTTCAATGCCTATAATATTGGGGACATTTTAATTGTCAAAAGGAACAACAATGAAGTGCAAATCTGCCCCTACCTGTGGTATAGGCTCACTCCTATCAGTCTTGGCCCATGCTGGCGTGCCTGCTCTCCTCACCTCTCTGGGTTTCACTTCTCTGACCCGTCTGACATCAGGCATGACGGCTGTCCCATCTCCACTCTCCCTAACTGAGGCCCTGGGAGACACAGGCTGTGCTGACTTCTCTATCTTACCGAGGGCCTTCAGGAGCATCTTCTGTTGTCTACAGCAAAGACAGAATATTCAGCTTAATATCAACAAGGGGTAAACTAACTTGTATCCAGAATGTTTGTCTGGAGTATTTTTTAATTCATGATCATGAGAAGTTCAAATCAACTTACAGACCACTTTTTCATCTTGAGGCCATAAGAGCTTTTAAGGCAATGATCACTGACAGACAAAGTGCAAAATGTACAACTGTACAACAGATTTCACAATTTAGAGTTGGAAACAAACACATTTGGGTTAATTTACCAGATCCTGTAAGAATCTGTAGCAATTGGCTTTTTTTGTATATATCCACCACCTCTAAGTGCAAGTTTCAAATGTAAAGCTGTCAGTTAGGATAGGAGACCATGCTAGATGATCTTGTAAGACATCACTACATTGTGTATGAGGAGACACCTACTTAGCATCCATCTGTAGAACCTTGTCCATGACTTGAGCCAGGGAGTCCCCAGACTGTAGGAAACTGTCCTTATCTTTCCTGTTTTGGAAAGAAGCTTCTTTCCCAAGAGCCTTAAAAATAAACAAAATAAAGTTGTATGGAAAAAGGCATTTACTGCAGTAGGAGGCAGGTACACGTATACTTTATACATTGAGAATATTCAGCCTTCAAGAAACCAAATCTAAGAGTAAAATAAAATCAAAGACCTCTTCCTTCCAGTCACCTATTGGGAAATTGGTATCATCTGTTCTTGATTGATATAGAAGTTCTCTCCAACAAGATTTCTCCAGTGTTGTTGACGAAAGACGCAGGATTGTCGTCTGAAACGTCTGACCGTTTCCAAAATCATATCTGGTTGCTTGAGTACATGAAAGTAACTGCTCTTTGGCACATCTTATTACTTATTATTATAATAGCAGATGTCTAATCTTCATCAACGATATAGAAATTAGAAATTCTATGCAATGTAAAAACTATAACTGTTCTAAACAATGTTCATAATTGAACACTAAGCTTCACCCCCTACCTGATGTCCCCCCAGCCTGTCCTGAGGAGGCTCCTGTGCAGGAGCAGACCTGGTGTCCCTCCTGTACTCTTCCACCTGCTGGTTCTCAGCCTGCAGGGCTTCTAACACAGCAGCAGGGTCCTCACTGGGGACAGCCTAATCAACAGAACATGTTTTCATTAAAGAAGACTCTCTGCTTTGTATGATCCCTTCTTTACACTGTGGTTCTGAATGCTGGTCTGTCTTAATTCATTTTACCATTATCTACAATGCACATGACACAGTTGTATGTTGGACACTCTGTGCAAAACCCCAAAAAATAACATCTGATACAGCCCACCAAGTCGGCGAGGTGGTCTTGGGGGTAAGGTTGTTGACGTAGAATGTAGATTTTTTGTTGAAATCCCTAGACAGTACACCCAAGTGTTGTGCATTTGGGAAATGCACTTCACACCTCCTCACTCGATTCAGGTGAAAATGAGTGCCTAGCTGGGGATAGGGTCCCCCTTTTGGATTGGTAGTAAGGCAGGAGGCCCCATGTTAGTGGACCACCACACCTGAAGCACATATTGAAAAATCCTCACTACACTTCCTCACAGGAAGTGTTCCATCCTGGTGTAGGTCAATCAAACCTTACAGTCCAGTCTTCTGCAGCTTGTACCTACCCTTAGGCTACAAAACTCTTTTTTTACTTACTTTCTTTAAGGCAGTTTACCAGTCATGCAAAACAAACAAACAAACAAACCTTGGCCCTACTGAGTGGTGCACTCCTGGTGTCCCTCCTCAGGTTCTCCAGTGCCATGTTCTCAGCCTGTACTGCCTGCAGTACCTCTGCCCTGTCTGCACTCCAGTCCTGCTGGGGACCTGGCTGCACTTTCCGAGCTGCTGAAAGGGGGCGCTCCTTCCTTTTCACTGGTTCTGCAGTCAGGATTCAGAAAAGTTTTCTTGCTGTCATGTCCAATTTGATTTTTATATGCAGACTAATGCAAAACTTAGTAAAAAGGAGCCAGACAATGTACAACAGAAGTTGTAGTAATGGAAGATATGTAATGTCAAACTTATTGCGGTTAGAATTGAAGCAAACACATTGAAAGTTAATCTGTGTTAAACTTGGTAGAAGTCATTTGGAATCAAAGTTGAACAGTTACTGTAACTGCCAAGACAAAAAATTTGACTTATCCAAATTTTTGCCCCCAGTCTTTGTCAAGGAATGAGCAATCCACTGCTAATGTGATTTCAAGTTATACAGATAGAACATGTAACTCAGTGAACAGTTGATCCTGAGTTGCAGAAAGTCTATGGTGCCACCCGTCTCTGTATAACGTGACATCACAGAAGCAGTGGATTGCCAAGTTTTGACAAAGACTGGAGAAAAACTGTGAAAAAAAAGTGTGCATTACTCACCTGCTTCTAAAGTTATCTCCTTTTGCACCTTTTCTTTCCTGCTTGGGCTTGGGATGACAGAAAACAAATTACTCGGCAACTTCTTACTTCTATGAAAAACTACATGTAGTAGATTTCATGCAAATTCATGCATCCAATGGAAGTTGCTAGTTGGCCCCTTTACATGCTTTTTGTATCATGATAGCAAGAACTTTTTCTTATGCGCCGGCAGTGCAGCGGCAAAAACTATTGCAGACCACAGACTTTATTAGCTATAAACTCTGCTTACTGTCCAGACAAAAAACAGCATTGCAAAAACAATACCTCCATCTTCATGGAGGTAATTGTAGAGATACATGTGCATGATCATAAATGTAGTTTGTCAAAGATGAATGTTAAAGACATATTGTGCCACTGAATCAAAGACATGTACATAATTTATTCTTACCTATCTCTGTGGCTTGTTCTATTTGGTCTATTGGGCTGTATGTAGTCATCATGCTCTGTGCCTTTTCGTCTGCAGTGAAAATTATACAGAATGTAAACTAGTATTGAAAAGTGCACATTCACATGCAAATAGGACATCTCCAAAGGCACACTTGCTTCAAAGCTTAAAATATAACATCTACTATATAGCATCTACTAACCTTGCAGCTGACAGATCTCTTTGAAGTTCTGGAAATAAAATATTTCAATGAGTCCAGTTTGAATACAGCAGCATCAGTTACTGAAGCATTTATTATTTCAGTAAAAGATAAAAGACCTAAACGCAAAATACATCATCTAAAAATAACAACTACATTGTAAAGTCAGTGCATAACTTGCAAGCTGTAAAAACACAGGATTCCAAATCATAGCTTAATTTTTTTACAGTACATCAGAGATGCCTGTAATGTGTATTAAAGAACTTGCTATGTAACTTGTTTAATGGGGGATGTGAACATGTAGAAGAAATCTCACCCTTTTTACTTGTACCAGCAAACTCCAGTACAATCATATCTCCTGGTTCCAGTCCACCACTGTCTTCAACAGGTTCTTCTGAGGAAATGTGATACAGTTTTTACTGCATTCATACTAACTTCATTTGGGAAAGCTGAGTGATTATGCATGTATATCCTTTGATGCTACATTTGTACAATTTGTATGTATTATATGCTTGTATAACCTTTGAATTGTACCTTTGGTTTGTACATATGAATGAACCCTGGAAACTTAGCCCCTTAGGGGTTTAAAGGTATCATGATATTATGATGAAAGATATTATAAACTAAACTAATAGATATACCTAATATACTGGCGATCGGCCGTGAGATTCATCAATCTACTGATGAATCCAACGCCACTTCCGTCCCTTATACTGGCGATCGGCCGTGGGATTCATCGATCTACTGATGAAACCAACGCCACTTCCGTCCCTTATACTGGCGATCGGCCGTGGGATTCATCGATCTACTGATGAACCCAACGCCACTTCCGTCCCTTACACTGGCGATTGGCCGTGGGATTCATCGATCTACTGATGAATCCAACGCCACTTCCGTCCCTTATACTGGCGATCGGCCAATCTGAATTCATCATCTAAGTGATGAATATCACAGCTGTGGAATTCATCATTTTTACAGCTGTGGAATTCATCATCTAAGTGATGAATATCACAGCTGTGGAATTCATCAATCCACGGTCTTCAGATATAGCTCTGCTGCCTAAAAGTAAAACATTTTCTTACCTTTATCCTCATCAAGGCTATCTTCTTCCAACTCCTCTTCTATCTCTTCTTCTGGTTCTTCCATCTTAATGTAACAGGAAGAGGTTCTTGTTATGGTTACCACAAGAAACATAATAAAACCAGTCTGTTGTTTACTTATCCACTAACACATATGTCCATCATCTGTTCTCTATCTCTCTATAGTAGACCCCTTCTCTCACTCACTTGTTCATCACTGACATGAATATACAACATAATATACTACATTTTGACTCTTCAAGATGCACATTTTAAGACTTACTAACCTTCTTGGCAGCAGCAAGGTTCTTTTGTATACTTGAGTTCATCTCAAGACTTCTTCTCAATGTCTTCACATCATTGATGCTCAACACCAACTGTTCATTGATTTCTTCTTCCTCTGAGCTCCTGCTGTCTTCCTGACCACTTTTAACATCATGCTTCTAGATAAAAAAAGGGGAAAACTCGCAAAAGTTGGCAGGAAACTACATGTATTGATGTAATGTGTAGATGTAAATTCAACATGCATTTCATAATTATCATGAGAAGAAAATGGTGTGTTTGGCTTTACGCTAGCACAAGAAATCTAAAAAGTAAAAATATTTAGAGTTTTGGTGAATTCCTGTTTTAATCATTGTGACACTTAATATATTAATTCTATATCAGAGTCTGCATTTTCTTGCAAGCCTGTGGGAACAACTTTGGACCCGGGCCAAGCCAACCTTCCCATCATGACAGTCTCCAGTTATGCCATTTTCTCACATCCTGTCAATCTATAATATTCACATAACAATGAATGCACACCAAGACACACAAACAAACAGAAAACAATAAAATCCATTTTCTTAGGGGTTATATTTAACATTTTACCTAGCCTCATAATAAATAGATTACCTATTTGGTGCCAAATGGCTATTTAGCATGCTAAAGGTTAAGGACATACATCATATATTCACCTGTTTACTTGAGGATTTGTTCTCATATTTAGATGCATCAATCTCAATGTCACTGTTGTCATCAGAAGAATCCCCCTGTAGAACTAGTGACATGTTCCTGGCTAACTCCTCTTCTTCTTTGTCTGTATCACTGCCAGGGTCAAAGTCCTCAGAGTACTCTCCATCTATGGATGAAATCATAAAATCATATCTTAAAACAATTCTTAACCAGTATTGAAAGTCAACATCTCAACCACTAACATTGCCTGGTCACCGGAAACTTCAAGATTTCATCAATCTTAGTCCAAATCACCTAATTTTGAACAGGAATATCTTAATCCAGAGGAGTGAGAACTACAACAATACAACAATAGAATGCTATTGCCAGATAGCTTAAACATATTACAACAGTTATGGTTAAAGCTGAGCACAAAAAAGAATCCTGATATTAGCATCACTCTGATAATTGAAAACTTTCCTTAGAAATAAATCTCATAGTAAAAAAGCTGAAAGAACAAAAGAAAGAAGAAGAGCAAGATACATACAGTCCTGATAGCAGCGTGTGCCTGGAAGACAATAGTCCCTGTCCTTGGTGCTAAAAGAGGTTCCATTGACACAAGGAAGCTTGGAAGGGACAGGGCTGTCCCTTGGAACAGTGAAGGTACAGCCAAGAGGTGGAACAGAAGGGGAAATAATAGGGGGCAGCTTGGGTGAGGGAGGGACAACTAAAGGGGAAAGAAAATTAGGAGAAAGAGTTATAAAATTGAGCAATGAAAAGCAAGTGAAAATCTTGAACTCAGTGAAACTACTGTACAGTCGATTTGGAAAATTTCTCAAGTTTTGCTCCTCTTCTAACTAAACAATGTGTTCTCAGTGTAATGTGTAACTGCCTGCACATTACAACTTTGGTCAGGCCTCAGGCAAAAATGTTGTGTTTTGGGTTATGCAACTGATGATCCAAGCAAAATCCTGCCGACCCTAGCCATTTATTGGATCCACCTTTCGCAAGAGACATAAAGTGCTAGACTTGAAATCTAAAAGAAATATAGTTGATGAGTTTATTGACATCCTGTAAATGCATTTCTGTATATTTCAAATGTAGTGTAATTGTATATGTTAGATCACTTCAACCAAAAAGTAAAAAAAAGAGATAATCCCTGCCTACCAACACTTTTTTCAGGATCATAGTTGAAAACAAAAGAATTTCTCAGCGCTCATCTATTGCAGTACATCCGTAGTAACTATTGCAACATATAACAAGAACTGTCTTATTCTTACCTGGGGCTGCCACCCTCATCTTGTCCCCTATGTTTGTCCTGATGTGGACCGATCCTTGGAGCCAGTTCCTACGTTGTACCTTTCCTGGCGCTGTCTTGGCACGAAAACGTTGTTCCTCCTCTTCCTGTGCCTGCAATTCCTGAAGCTGCTGGTGGTCTAGGGTACGGGGGTACCCTGTGTCAGCAACAAACAGGTTTGGTCATTGTTTGTTTTTTTGTTTGTTTAAACATTTATTTATTCATTGAGAAGCTCAAATAGGCCTGCAGATATGTCTAGACTAGATAAACATGAATAAACTATGTCCAAATCCTACAGTTACCTACTCTACCTAATAACATCAAAAGCCAATAAGGACATCCAGATTCATTCTGAAAGAAATATCAAAATCAAACTGTAGCTAGTACAATACAGAAAGACGCTAGGAGGCCCAGTAGCAAATGTGACCTTTGTTTTGCTGCCCCTATCCACCTACCAAATTTACATCCACATTTTCTTATTTCTGCTGTCTACAAATATACAAACAAAACACAAACAACACAGACAACATGGCCTTCTCAATGAAAGCACAGTCAATAATCAGTACAGTACCTCCCGCTGTCTTGCTCCTCCGTGCAGACTTGGGTTGTTTAGGGGGAGATGGAGTCTTCCCCTTCCTTCCTTTCTGATTGGCTCCATTTACATACAAGGCAAACCCCTTTTCTCTCCTCTCTAGTTCTATCTGTTTATCATCCTTCTGTTTCAGCTTCTTCACTAGTCTGTAATACAAGGAACTTTGTATCAAAGATGCACAGATGTCAGGTGTGCCTAAGTAATCATAGGATTAGGATCGTATGTTTTCCGTAAGGATTGTATGTTTCTAGTAGTGGATGGTATAATTTCCGTAAGAATCGTATGATTACTTACTAACTTAGGCATCCCTGGATGTCAATGATTCATGGCACAAATAACAAAATAATTTTCCATAAGAGTAGTTTCACATTTGGTATTTTTACACATGCTAGAATTCAGTTCTGCCTTACAAACAAAGGAAACTATATCGGTGAAATCATGAATCACTTGGAAAAAAAGCAAATCCTATCATCATCATACTATAAGTTCATGTATTGCTGGACATACATTTCAGCGTTCATAAATTTACTGCACTCTTATACCGTATATTCTCGAATAAAGTACGCACTTTTTTAACTTTTCAAAATTGAAAAGGTGCTACAAGTTGTTGCCAAAGTTGGGGTGCGTACTTTATTTGAGGTCACTGCACAGAGAAATGGTAAAAAAAGCCTAAAATAAAGCAAGGTGGAACTACACTTCTAGTAATGTTTCAAAACATGCACATTGTTGTTGTCTTGTAGTTGTCTAAACATGAAACAAAGAAATTGTCTAAACATGATTTACATAAGATTGGCATTTGCATACAATCCTTTTGAGTTAGTGACTTTGACTTGTACAACTGGTTTTTCCTGATTTCTTCTACCAGTTCTCGGTGATTTTTATAATTTGCAGTAGGCAATTCACAAGTTCATAGAGACAATGACAGTGTAAATGCAGGTTATTTCATGCAAAATAACCTGGAGAAAACATCATAAATTTGAATTTATCCAGTTAAAGGTCTGTTAAAAATTGGTGGAGAAGGGGTGCGTACTTTATTTGAGTTTTTCCATTTTACCTTTCAGTCCCAAAGATCTGTCTAAGACTTGTCCAAAATCAGGGGTGCGTACTTTAATTGGGGTGCGTACTTTATTCGAGAATATACGGTACAAGGAAGACTTGGTCTCTATTCTAGATCTAAATTTCTATTCTAGACACTTACCTGTTTCTCTGTTGTAACAGCAGCAGGTACTCCTCATAGCTAGGATCAATCTCTTCTTTCAGTGAAGACTTTTAATGGACAAAGGAAAATACAGCATAAGTTATAAACTAACTGCTGTATCAAGATGAGTGAACAGGAGACGTATATGTTTTTGATTGTCACTCGTTATCTTTTTAGTACAAACTCTAATCATTACATGCATCATTTAGACATACATAAAGTAAGACAAAGATCTACTAACAAATAACAGGATGCAATCTAATGATCTGTGAGTACTTGGAAACAAAGCAGGAGTAGTGTACATGCAAAATATCAAGACTATGTAGTAGTGTCAATGTCAATCATACAAGCACATGCAAATTACACAATCATGCATGTATATCAAAAGTCAGTCGGTATTGTCTGAGTCAAGTATACCTTACGACGACCTCTATTATGTGAGCGCTATGTGAAGCAGACGACACAATGGAAAAGGTTACAAGAGTGTGTTAAGGTGCACACAATCTACACAATACATTGTACAGTGAATGAAACTTGCACAGTTTGTATATTCTTAATAACATAATCTTAATACAAAATGGCACAAACATAGAAAGATACAAAAGTGACTATTTCATTAAACCATGTCATGATTTTTGTCTTAATCTGTTGATGGTAAAGTAAACTATGATCTATATATTAGTACATGTGACAAACTTAAGACTTATATAAAATTGGACTCTGGGAAAAATTAGAGCTGGCAAAATCCCTGGTGACTTGGCTGAAAGGATAATGACATACAAGAGTATCTACCAGGCACTTTTTCTATACCAGAGAAAAATATACCAGTATTACCTGATTCATTTTCATATCAATAAAAGGTTATGGAATTTAAAAGAATGTAAAATGCATAAAAATCATACATATAATATTTCATTCTTTTGGAATTGAGATCATACCAAAGATTACAAACACAACTCCAAGGGCAGGATGAATGGAGTGATTAAATATTCATGACTTAACAAGGCTGTCATGACAACACAACAGCTGCAAGGATGTGGCTCTTTTCCCTTTGCTCATTGGAGCAATAGTGATTCAATTATGGGGAACTGGCAGACTCCCAGGAGATATGATGAACATTATAACCCATATCATATGTAAGCTTTACTTTACAAAATCATGATTTTGAAGTTCCCACTCTAACTTGCAAAAAATTATGGAATAAAATACTCCCAAACAAAAAGTATGTAGCTGTTAACATAACTTTGTTACATGTACATCATTCTTGCTATGACTGAAATTGCAGATGAAGATTCTCTATTCACAGATTGTTGTTACATCTAACATTACCTTACCCTAATTTTGCTGTAAATTACCGGTTCTGAATCAATACTTTTAAGAACAACAAAATTATCTAGATGTCACTACAGTTTTCTTTATGTAGTTTGACTGTAACTGAATTGTGCATATTAATGATTCTTTATCTCAGTACCTTAATATGGGTATTATGGTCAAGTTAATAATTAGATAATTGGACAAACTGAAATACTGTACAAAATCTGAGTTATAATACCTCTTCCGCGGGTTTGATAGGAGTTTTCCTGTCTTCAGTATTGCCCCATCGTCTTCTATTACTGGAGTCTGGAGAGAAAACAATCTTATTCGTAAAAAAAATCAACAACAGCAGCCGTCAACAACCCATAAACAAATGTAAGAAACGCCACATACTTCTATGTCATAGCTTGACGACGATTGCGTGGGGAGGGGGGCAGAAATAACAAACAAATCGACGAACACTCTCGAAAAGAAAACGATACAGTTTACAGCTTGTAGTTAGTTCTTAACTCTTCCAAATGGTAACACAGAGTATAAACTCACGTTCCATGACGACGACCCCCTCAGTGTAAGCATTAAACTAGATCCTAGCGGCGACTAGAAGTTATTTTTTCGGACGATTCTCGGCGCCTCCGGTAGCGGGAGCATGGTAAAGTCCCATTTATGCAAATGAACCTACCTACATATGGACACATGTTAACACATGTTAATGTGCCATGCATTACCATAGGTAATAGTATACATTAACCACACAGACACTCTTATGTACTCTCAGTCATCCTACCTGTGTATGATAGATCCTCATGCATCCCTGTGCATTCCCATTCATCCTACGCATCCTCATGCATCCCCGTGCATTCCCATTCATCCTACGCATTCCCGTGCATTCCCATTCATCCTACGCATCCTCATGCATCCCCGTGCATTCCCATTCATCCTACGCATCCTCATGCATCCCCGTGCATCCTTATTCATCCTACACACCCTCATGCATCCCTGTGCATTTCCATTCATCCTACGCATCCCCGTGCATCCTTATTCATCCTACACACCCGCATGCATCCCTGTGCATTTCCATTCATCCTACGCATCCTCGTGCATTCCCATTCATCCTAAGCATCCCCATGCATCCCTGTGCATAATTTCCCATTCATCCTACGCATCCTTATGCATCCCCGTGCATTCCAATTCATCCTAAGCATCCTCATGCATCCCTGTGCATCCCCATTCATCCTACGCATCCTCATGCATCCCCGTGCATCCTTATTCATCCTACGCACCCTCATGCATCCTCATGCATCCCTGTGCATTCCCATTCATCCTACGCATCCTCATGCATCCCCGTGCATCCCCATTCATCCAATGCATCCTCGTGCATCCCCATCCATCCTATGCATCCTCATGCATCCCTGTGCATTCCCATTCATCCTACGCAACCTCATGCATCCCTGTGCATTCCCATTCATCCTACGCATCCTTATGCATCCCCGTGCATTCCAATTCATCCTACGCATCCTCATGCATCCCCGTGCATCCTTATTCATCCTACGCACCCTCATGCATCCCCATGCATCCCTGTGCATTCCCATTCATCCTACGCACCCTCATGCATCCCTGTGCATTCCCATTCACCCTACGCATCCTAATGCATCCCTGTGCATCCTTATTCATCCGACCCATTCCCGTGCATCCCCATTCATCCTACGCATCTTCGTGCATCCCTGTGCATCCTTATTCATCCGACGCATTCCCGTGCATCCCCGTTCATCCTACGCATCCTCATGCATCCCTGTGCATCTCCATTCATCCTACGCATCCTCATGCATCTCCATTTATCCTACCCGCCACCCTGCATCCCTGTGCATCCCCATTTATCCTACGCACCCTCATGCATCCTCATGCATCCCTGTGCATTCCCATTCATCCTACGCATCCTCATGCATCCCCGTGCATCCCCATTCATCCAATGCATCCTCGTGCATCCCCATTCATCCTATGCATCCTCATGCATCCCTGTGCATCCTCATGCATCCCTGTGCATTCCCATTCATTCTACGCACCCTCATGCATCCCTGTGCATTCCCATTCATCCTACGCATCCTTATGCATCCCCGAGCATTCCAATTCATCCTAAGCATCCTCATGCATCCCTGTGCATCCTTATTCATCCTACGCATCCTCATGCATTTCCATTCATCCTACGTATCCTCGTGCATCCCCATTCATCCTAAGCACCCTCATGCATCCCTGTGCATTCCCATTCATCCTACGCATCCTCATGCATCCCTGTGCATCCTTATCATGAATCCGACCCATTCCCGTGCATCCCCATTCATCCTACCCATCTTCGTGCATCCCCATTCATCCTAAGCATCCTCATGCATCCCCGTGCATCCCCGTTCATCCTACGCATCTTCATGCATCCCTGTGCATCTCCATTCATCCTACGCATCCTCATGCATCCCCATTCATCCTACGCATCCTCATGCATCCCCGTTCATCCTACGTACCCTCATGCATCCCCATTCATCCTACGATCCTCATGCATCTCCATTCATCCTACGCACCCTCGTGCATCCTACGCATCCCCATTCATCCTACGCATCCTCATGCATCTCCATTCATCCTACGCACCCTCATGCATCCCTGTGCATCCCATTCATCCTACGCACCCTCATGCATAGTTTCATGGTGTCAATCTTAAACGATATGTTAATTGTTACGCTGGAAATTGTTATTATGCTTTCCCTCCGTACGAGTGTTTTGATTATCTGAGGAGAGTAATCCTTGTAAGAAAGAATAACATATCCTTACTACGGATTCAAATGTACTAAACAAACACTGTACTAGCACTAGAGCGCCGAGGAAAGTACATGTACTAAACAAACATTGTACTAGCACTAGAGCGCCGAGGAAAGTACATGTACTAAACAAACATTGTACTAGCACTGAGCGTCGAAGAAAGCACAGTACTAAAAAAACATTGTACTAGCATTAAGAGCGTCGAGGAAAGCACATGTATTAAAGAAACATTGTACTAGCATTAAGAGCGCCGAGGAAAGTACATGTACTAAAGAAACATTGTACTAGCATTAGGAGCGTCGAGGAAAGCACAAGTACATAAAACCAGGAAACAGTTATTTGTAGAATATTTTTTTTTCTTCAATTCTAGTGAGAAATAATTTTCTCTTGATTAAAAATAGTGAGGAAGTTATGATAGGATGAATAAGGATGCACGAGGATGCATAGGATGAATGGGGATGCACGAGGGTGCGTAGGATGAATGGGGATGCACGAGGATGCGTAGGATGAATGGAAATGCATGAGGATGCGTAGGATGAATGGGGTTGCACGGGGATGCATGAGGATGCGTAGAATGAATGGGGATGCATGAGGATGCGTAGGATGAACGGGGATGCATGAGGATGCGTAGGATGAATGGAAATGCATGAGGATGCGTAGGATGAATAAGGATGCGTAGGATGAATGGGGATGCATGAGGGTGCGTAAGATGAATGGGGATGCATGAGGATGCGTAGGATGAATGGGGATGCATGAGGATGCGTAGGATGAACGGGGATGCATGAGGATGCGTAGGATGAATGGAAATGCATGAGGATGCGTAGGATGAATGGGGATGCACAACGATGCGTAGGAAGAATGGGAATGCACAGGGATGCATGAGGGTGCGTGGGATGAATGGGGATGCATGAGGATGCGTAGGATGAATGGAAATGCATGAGGATGCGTAGGATGAATAAGGATACACGGGGATGCATGAGGATGCGTACGATGAATGGGGTTGCGCGGGGATGCATGAGGATGCGTAGGATGAATGGGGATGCATGAGGATGCGTAGGATGAACGGGGATGCGTAGGATGAACGGGGATGCATGAGGATGCGTAGGATGAATGGAAATGCACGAGGATGCGTAGGATGAACGGGGATGCACGGGGATGCATAAGGATGCGTAGGATGAATGGGAATGCACGGGGATGCGTGAGGGCGCGTAGGATGAATGGGGATGCATGAGGATGCGTAGGATGAACGGGGATGCACGAGGATGCGTAGGGTGAATAAGGATGCATGAGGGTGCGTAGGATGAATGGGGATGCACGGGGATGAGTAGGATGAATGGGGATGCATGGGAATGCGTCGGATGAATAAGGATGCACAGGGATGCATGAGGATGCGTAGGATGAATGGGAATGCACGGGGATGCATGAGGATGCGTAGGATGAATGGGGATGCATGAGGATGCGTAGGATGAACGGGGATGCACGGGAATGCATAAGGATTCGTAGGATGAATGGGGTTTCACGGGGATGCACGAAGATGCGCAGGATGCATTGGGATGCATGAGGATGCGTAGGATGAATGGGAATGCACAGGGATGCATGAGGATGCACAGGGATGCATGAGGATGCATAGGATGAATGGGGATGCACGAGGATGCATTGGATGAATGGGGATGCACAGGGATGCATGAGGATGCGTAGGATGAATGGGAATGCACAGGGATGCATGAGGATGCGTAGGATGAATAAGGATGCACGGGGATGCATGAGGATGCGTAGGATGAATGGGAATGCACGAGGATGCGTAGGATGAATGGAAATGCACAGGGATGCATGAGGGTGTGTAGGATGAATAAGGATGCATGGGGATGCGTAGGATGAATGGGAATGCACGGGGATGCATGAGGATGCGTAGGATGAATGGGAATGCACGGGAATGCGTAGGATGAATGGGAATGCACGGGGATGCATGAGGATGCGTAGGATGAATGGGAATGCACAGGGATGCATGAGGATCTATCATACACAGGTAGGATGACTGAGAGTACATAAGAGTGTCTGTGTGGTTAATGTATACTATTACCTATGGTAATGCATGGTACATTAACATGTGTTAACATGTGTCCATATGTAGGTAGGTTCATTTGCATAAATGGGACTTTACCATGCTCCCGCTACCGCGCCTCCGAAAACATTCATCATGGCGGCCACCTGTACGGGTCAGGGGTCGGGGGTCAAATGTCACAGAAAATGTGCTCGCCTTGAGGAAGTCTGTCGTCTTTGCCGGGTGGTGTGTTACTGAAGTCCTCAATTTGATTCTAAGTAGAGTATCTTCTGTTTGGGGATGTCCTGAGATGCAGTGACGATGGAGACTGATGACAGAGTTGAAGAGGAAGATTATAGTCCGCGGGTGAAGGCTGCACGTTTGAGGTGAGCTCCCCCTCCCATCCCACACCATTCAGGTTTTATGTTTCCAAAAGAAGTGTACAGGGTATTAAATCATGTTCAATAGTATTATGGCTCATTTAAATGCATAACGTAATAGAACATTCCTACCAGAAAGTATTGCTAAAAAATAGTCAAATCATTCATTTGGTCGATATTTTTTTTCATTATAAGCCATCTGACTGACAGCTCAGAAGATACAGAGAAATGCATAAATAATGATTTAATAACAATAATAATCACCAGGTATATTTAAGTATGAATAGGTGTATTTTGTATAAATAAGACTCATAGAAAATAGATTAAAGTTACTGTAAATCAAGTTTATTTTCCGATGGTTTAATTTTGTTGTAGGAATGGAAATGAGGTTTTTGTCATATTCTAATCCGTTATTGAAACAGGAAAGATTTGAACGCAAGTCAAATTATGGTTTGGTCGTAGATGTTTCTTCACATAACGTTAAAACACACATGTTGCTTGTCCAACCTTCAGTGCACAGGAACTGCTCGCCCATCGGAATTTGGACCGTACCGTTCCGCCCAGAGGGGGGACCAAGGACTATGCCCCAGATGGCAGTCAGGAACAGGAAGAGAAGCTACAGGGGATGTACAGTCTGTACCGGAGGATGCTGGCAGAGGAGAGGGTCAACAAGATGTGGGTTTTCAGAGATGTCTTTGAAGCAGGCTTTTAGCAGGCTTTTAGCTTTATTAGGCATCAATTGGAGGTACTGAGTAGCATATCCTCTAGAGCTGACAAGCATGAAATTCTGATTGACCAGGGTGCCACAGTTGAAGACTGTGACCTCTCTGACTTTAATTTGCCCCTCAGGATACCTCAGAATGCACCATTTTAACTTAAATTCTCTCAAAACAGAACCATGGAAGGTCAATAAGGTCAATGCCCTTTGACCCCCGTACAATATAATACTCGTGTCTGTAGCATTCGCCAAAGGAAAGGCACTACCTCATAAGGCCTAAGGCCCTAACTAACAGTGTACAAGATCAATTAAACAGTGGAAAATTGATTGGCCAACACACACATGTACAGGAGAAAAATTGATCGGACAATGAGTCTGCGAGCTTAAAATGACATTTTCAGCAGTAATATGATACACCCGGTGATCTTGCAATCATAGCAAAATTTTTCAAGATCAGCTGACCCTGAACCCCACCCAATGTGATAGATTTCCAGGGGAAAATGCACTTGTTAATGACAATCTTCTGGTGATCAAAAAATTCAGCTGAAGCTTGTCGAGGGTGAGACAGGGGCTTTACATGCAGAGATTGTCATGGCAGAAATAACACCAGTTATGGCAGAAAAACACACCCAAAGAGACTGAAAGAATGTTGATACTTTAATTTGAACATGTAGTTTTTCATTAATATTTAGCAATCACTAGATAGAAACTTACCAAATGTTTACAAGTCTAACTTAAAACCTGATTATGATTACATTATGTATGTCATTGTACCCACATGTTATGATGAAGGAACTCGAATAACAACTGCTAAAAGGGAACAGTATAACTTTACATGTCATGTATTTCAGATGCCTTAATATCTTGTAAATATAGCATATATAAATGTGTTATTTTTACAGTGGAAACCTGTCCACGGCAATCTGGCTGGAAGATGTGGGTCTTGCAGAAGTCACTGTAGACAAGGTACATGCATGTGATCATGAATTGTAGTTTACTGACAAACAGTAACAGCACCTTATAATCTTTTATAGACAGCCTATTCTATCAAAGGAAGTACACGTGTATTATTTAGATTTGTAGTGTAATGGATGATGTTGATCATTGTGTAAGTTGATGAAGGCTAGACATTTAGATAATGATAAGGTACGCCAAATAGGAATTAATCAAGCAACTGGATATGATTTTGGAAACGGTCAGACGTTTCAGATAACATCCATTGTTTTTCGTCAATGACACTGAATGAAGAGATCTTTTTGGAGAGCAGGCTCATCTATAAATATAGATTGATAATGCAAAAGAGATGTTTACAATGTATTGTGTATATGTATTTGCAGGGGAAGTTCTGGCATCACATAGGCCACACCAATGAAGGCAAAAAATATCTGTATCCTGAAGAAGCAGTTTTCCTCATGGAAACGGTAAGGAAAAAAACTATGAAGAACATCATCTCACTGTTCCTTACATGTATATCACATAGAAGTAGCTCTCTGTCACCATGTTGTAGTGTTCATAATTTTCCAATGACCATTCTTACTATAACTTTTACAAGTTGTCTTTCTTACTACAACTTCTACATGCTGATATACATTGCAGTACTATTCTACACGAAACCAAGGAGGTTATATTCAGAATATAACCTCCTTGACGAAACTAAATGTTACTGGTTTTACAAGCATATTATGACTACAATGCAACATGTTTTATAACATTTATACATTAATGTGTCTTTGATGTTTTATTTACTCCAGAATGCCATTGAGGTGTACTGGAATAAGGTACCATTAGCAGTACAGCAGGCCTATGCCATGATGCTTGGGAACAAGGTCAGCATGGAGCAGTACCAGGTAGGGAAGATAGGGGGCACTTGTGAGAGGTTGCTTATCATATGCAAGTCAAGTCAAGTCAAATCAAAGCCTTTATCTATCACTTGTTTGATCAGATTGTCATACAGAAGTTGTTTCCAAAAATTGGTGTCTAGACAACGTTTTTTAATGAGCAATCTTAAATACAGCTTCAGTCATGGTGATATGATACATATAGAATACAACACGGTATATTCTGTATCACCAGAGGTATCAGCCCGACCCGCGGGAGGGCTGGGACCGGGGGTGATGCGGAATATACCGTGTTGTATTTTATTTATGTCATACCCACCTGAAAAACCCATGGTTTGATGCGAAATGCGCCAGAAGTTGAACGCCCTGGTGCCCTCGAACAAAACGTGTTGCAACAGCAATGTTCCAACGTCCGAATCAGGCATTCGAATTGCCAACCGTGCCGTATTCGGCCCGTTCGAAATGGTTCGATTTACTTGAAGAGAGCCTGTGTGATACGCCTTTCGAACCTGTGCGATACGGAAGCGTACGGCCCGGTCCGGAACACCCGTATGGAACGTTTTTGCGTCACAGGTATGACATAAATTGTCTTATAACACTGGTTGAAAGTGGATAATCAAGAACTATACAATGTCTATGAGATTACCATACCATGCACATGTATGTTAATGATACTGATACATGTATGTTTTTGATGCCCACTACAGGTGTATGCTCACCTGTCCAGACTTGGTTACATACTGATGAGACACCAGTCAAGGTAACAACCTACTGCTCATTTATTCTTCTTTTGCCTATTGTTTCAATTCATGTCTCGTACTAGATTAGTTTGTTTACAATTATAGCGCATGCATGTCATTTAGAACATTGAAGCACTATTGAGGATTTTGTGCTTCCAGCTTCACATGGTTAATACAGAAAACTAGGTATATCTGTTGTGCACGTTAAACTGAAATTTTCATTACAATATCAGGGCTCGAAATTCAATTTTTGGGATTAGGTGCACTGGTGCACCCAACTTAAAAGATTGGGTTCACCAAAAAATTTTTGGGTGCACCACTTCAATTTAAGTGGAGTGTCAAAAAAACCTAATTACAAAACTTAATTACAAGCTATCAAATACTTAAACAAGTAACATAACAGACATTTTTATTATCTTTTCACACTTAGATGTCAAGAATATGATGTATACTTAGTATACTCGATATCTTTCAATACATAAACCTAAGAAAATATTTGAAAAAAATTGGGTGCACAGTTCCAATTTTGGGTGCACCTTGGTGCACAAACACCCAGTATTTCGAGCCCTGAATATGTTAGTGATACAAACCTGTCATCCATGTACAGGGAACACTTCTCTTGGTATGAACGTCAGATTCAGCTTGACGAGTACATCCCCATAAAGGAGCGGATCAAGGAAAGGTCAAGTGCACAAGTTAGGGACTGGTTTCCTCCAAACCAACAGGAAGAACAAGATTCTCCATCCTCAGGGAAACTACAGAAACCTGATGAGGTACACACAAGCAGAGACAACATTGCCAGTCAAGAAAGTGGGAAAGTGAAATCAGCATCTCATTCACCAGTAGAACATTCAACCTCAAATAAAATGCCAAGAGATTCACTTGTAGAGACTCAAGCATTAGTAAAGAAGGGAAGAAATGAACAGTCTGTAGAAGATGAACAGATGGAAATACAGTATGATGACAGCAGGAAAGACAAGACTGAGAAACAAGAGAAAAAGGAATTAAGCTCTTTGGTTTTAGCACCTCAAGAATACAAGTGGGACTTTACCAACATTAACATACCCAATGTGGGACAGGACAGTGATGTATCAGAGATCCCCATACCTTGTACACAACTCCTCCCATCAGGTGTACAGGTAAACAATGTTCTTAAGATCAGCACAGGTGCGTTCTCGCTTAACACAAAGAGAGGAAGGAAACGGAAGTCGAATTCGGAGCAGCTTTCCAAGATTGTACCAAACTTGAAAGCTGAGGATGACCCAAGAAAAGTGGCCAGGAACTGGGATGAGTATAAGAAGCTGTGTGGAGTGAGGAGGACAGTGGACATGTCAGACACACCTGTCGCACACCTGTGGGAGGGAGACGTCACTCCATTGGTCAGGCCAAGTGATGCTACAGACATGGGTAGGTCTTTCAAAAATATGCCTGATGAGTAACCATGCATTTTCACAGATAAGATGTTGCAAATTAGACTACTTTTTGTCTCAAACGTCTTTTTTTTTTACAGTTGAAGTCCTTTGATTGAATAGTTTCATTAGGTTGGTACTATATCACTGAATAACATCAAGGACTTCAACTAAATGATAACGTTTTTTATTTACAAAGAAATTAAAGAGTTACAACATCCACTGTTTTGTCCAACCGTTTGTCACCTTCCTCAGGGCAATAATGATTGGTTAGGGGGGATACAGACTCAGTCATGTTTGGAGCTATGATAACTGCACTGTAGCAAGCAGCAACAACTAACTACAGTGTGATGTAAAACCTGTAATTATTGTCCTGAGGAAGGTGATAGTCGGTCACTGAAACATTGACTGTCATAACTCTTTGGTTGTGAATGAAGACATTTTTATTCAGTTGAATCCTGAATGTAGGACATCTGGCAGTGCCTCAGACCAGCTTTGGTACTGGAATATGTACATTTGTAGTCTCACCTTTGACCCACATTTGAGTCATGGATTTCCCTGCAACCTAACCTCATGACCTCATACCTCCTACAAGGTCCACATCAAATGGGTTTCAGGTCCAGTCTCAAGAATTATGACACACTTTCAGGATCATACATGTAGGTACCTCTATGGAGTTCTGTCCCAGAAACTGGGCCTGTGACCTCTTGTTCAATTTTGTTAGCTGACTGATGAGACAGTCAACAGATTTACAACATCAGTGGCTAACACTCATTCTTCATGTGATGTTTAAAGGGCAGTCTAATCTTGAGAGAAATTGGTTTCTGCCGAGGTAACATAGCCCTTCTATACAGCAATATATGATTTGCAATATCATACAGTACTTCATGCTGAAGTATCAGCCATTACTGTTCTGATAGATGGGGGAATGAGGCAGGATGGTAGATTATGTGTTGCCTCTATGGTAATGGTAGTATTATTTTGCAAAGCTGTAAATGTGAGGCTTTGACAGTTACAAATGCATGCCATTTGTATAGCCTTATCTAAGCGCCAAATATATATGCATTGGCTAAATATAGATCAATGGGTATTTAGACTTTACTAGTTTAAGTACTTTTCCTAACAGCAAGGGGTCTTCTAGTTGCTGACAATAAATCACAGTTAAGGAACAAATTAAAGCAACAAATTATAGTTTGACAGATATTCAATTCCATCCTATCTTACTTGAGAAATTGTCCTTTAAGAAATGTCAACATCATCTTGGACAGATGGTTTGGGTTTATCTATCTCGCTACTTCAAGGTCACAGATTGATCTGAACTTTGTCCAGGGGTTACAGGGGTCAAGGGTGATCATGTTGTATTGAGTTCATCTGAAGGGATAAATGGCAGACCATACCTTAGCCACACATACAAAATGTAACGTTAACCTTCAAGCTAACTCCAAACTCGTATACGTTATGATCACACCATCCAGTACTATATCATGCTGCAACTGTTCTGCTGATATATTATAACATACTAAAATTACTCATTACAAGAAACTGAACACGTTTTTTACATTCTTTTTTTATATGTACATACATGTAAACTAGATTAGTCCTACAATCCCTGTGTAATCTATACGCATACCACCACAAAGTTTACATGCCTATCAATCTGTCCCTACAGTTTCCATTTAGCATTACGTGCTTTGCTCACGTTTTTCACTGTGATCTATATTCAGATTTCAGACATGCAAGTTAGGCTCTCAGACAGTCTCATGGGGAGCAGGTCTTAAAATACCCACACTTACTCAGACACAGATAGAGCTGTCCTACCCTGAGATACTAGTACTGTAAATGCAGAAACTTTCGCGGTGGTTAATCAAATGTTCGCTATTTTGGCTGCGGCCGCTTCACCGCAAATTTATATAAATCCACCCCAAAAATTTTTCTGTGGCATCAGGAGTCTACAGTGCATGGTGCTACCGCAAAATTAAACCACCGCGAAAAGTCCATTGTCTTGCTAACGTGAAATTAAATCTCTGCAAACTTAGATATCAAGTCAGGCAGACAAAACGTATGGTCAGGCCTAGCAGATGGAGTTTGTTTGGATGGATTGATCTGTTGCAAAATAAAAACAGAAAACTCAAATATTGACGGGCATGTAGCAACATTGGTTGAACAGTAAATCGCATGATGCTGTCATTGTATGAACTGCTAGTTGTGATTGACAGAGTCAGGATCAGTCTATTTTTTTCTAGAATCTGTTTTTCATGGTGTTTTAATTTTTGATGGGAATTACTAGTAATGAGGTGTGCATCACATAAGTCAATGTATGCAATAAATTTGAACCTACAAGGCATACTCTGCATATTGACAGAATTTAATACATACGGACTGGGAATATTATGCACTTGTGTGAACGCAACCTGATGGAACACCTCCAAACAGAAGAGAAACATTCAATAGTACACAGAGATTGTAGTACAACAGGCCTAAAAGAAGTATTTCATATCACTGAACATAAGAGTCTGTCCATATGCCTTGCAATTTGACTAAGTTCTTCTAGGTGGCATTCATTGCGCTCAGTAATATGGCAAATAACACCTTCTATTAGCTTGCAGGATGTAATTCCTTATCATTGCTTCAAACATGTACAATGTACATCGTATTCATCATTTTCAATGCATGACGCACAAGTTTCACAAACTCCTAAAACCTTAAAACTTTTTAGATACTAAGTTAGAGGGATACTATAGGAAAGATAGACAAAGACATTACGTACATTTTTGTATCATCAAGTTAATATGTCTTTGCTTTTTTTACTCAGGTGCCATCTTGAGCAAGCTGCAGGTGATACAAAACATCAGTCTGGAGAAAGAATGCAGCAGGTTGGTTTGGCAACCCTCACATCTTAATTTTAATTTTCATGCCTTTCTTCAGATGCCCCTTTTCACCAGAAGTAATGACTGCTGAGTGGGCACTGAGCAATCAAAAATTTCGGATCGCTCATCAATTTTACTGGTAAAAAAAACAAATTTTGTGCGTTGACTTGTGTTTCCTTCCACATCATTTTTGTATCATGTTCCAATTATGAAATAAGGGTCACACATTCACATTTTGTACAGTTGTCCAAGAATTGTGGTGGAAAGGGGACTTAACCTGTTTGAAAGCTACTGATAAATTTGTTATTCCTTGATATTCTTGATATATTGCTTGTCTATATCAGTACTAGTGCAATATAGTACTATTCATAACACGTGGCATCAGTGTGGCAACTTGTAGAGTGTTTGGCTCAGAACCAAGAGTTCCTAAGTTCGATACTCGCCATGCCCCCGACAATTTACATGACTTTTCCTGACGGTGGAGTGACACTAACTGAGCCTCTTGGTTGATCTGTCAAAAGTGTGCCAAAAAATACTCAGACACGGATTTGGTGCGCCAATGTACCATCATGTATATGTGCCAACATTGCCCACCACGATTTGTAAATCATTTCTTTCTTAAGTTCAGATCAGAACTGTATTAATTTATCATGGATGTGATGTAAAACCTGGTTTTCTGTTGATCTATTTTATTTGGCCTTCAGCAATGCTTAATGTAATAAACCAACTGATTAGAAATTGCAATCAGAACCAATTTTACAGTGTATTTCTGGTAAATTGATTTCTTATGTAACAGTTAAACGAAACTCAATTACTACTACAGTAACTGTAAATTCATTATTTTACTTTTGCGGTATATTTATTGTGTTTTAGGATCGAAAGGGAGGTTTTGGCTGTGCTTAATAATGTGCAGTAGTGATATACAAGTGAGACATATTCCCAGTGTCATGAATTAGCAGTGGAAAGGTCACTGGGAAACCAACAAATAAATTACAAAAATACTGGCGCAAAAGTTTCAAGATTTACAGTTACTGTATTTTCCCGGTACATTTTAGGTGTCCTGGCAGTCTGCATTAATGGATCATAACTACTGGTACAACAGAAATTTGTGATTATTGATGTCTATATCAGTGAATAAAATGAAAACATACTCGATGACAATTTTGTCAGTAAGTTGTTTAAGTTGTTAGCAAAGCTTAATGATCGTAAACAATTACTGCCAACATCAGTCAACATTGCCAAATAAGGGCCTGGCCATATTTGGGGCATATCAGGGCAAACTGAGAATATTCCAGTGATAGTCATGCATATGTCAAACAAAATTCATCTGTCTTCTTAGTTCTTACCTAAAAGGCTACTCCAGGTCTTTGCCTACCATTAGATTAGTTACAGCATGTTTCTAAATCCTATGTTATCAAAATCATATGACGACCTACGACCAATGTGACCAATGTACCATAACTATAATACTGGCGCAGGTTCTATGGCCTACCATAACATTACACAGTACATCAGTATAGATGAAATATGGAGAGAACCCACGCACCACTCCACCATGGACATTTATCATGCAGTCATCTTCTAAATGTCACCCAAGCCTGCTTGCTCCTAATCCCCAAGATACTGTCACACTTTTTAAGGATCATGCAGGCCTTGCCAAGAAAGACCTAGTATTCATCTAGTAGGTCGTTCAATCCTGTCTCCAAGGTGCAGTGTAAATGGAGGAAGCCAACTTTTCATGTATAATGTACAGTGTATCTCGCAGACTTTTAAATGATGTCCAAGGGTTATTCCTTTGATAACTTTAAGTGGTGGGGAGGGAGTATTACAGTTCTTGATATTCATTTCTTACTATAGCCTTTTATCCTTTAAGCTAAACAGTACTCCAGTTGAGTTCTTAATAGATTTTGTGTCAGCAAATGCCCCTCTCAATAGATCTAGAACAGCTCATATTGCCAAAAAAAAGCATTTAATAGGAGTCCATTTGTTTCTTCTCACTGATATTTAATCTAGAGAGATCTTGGATTAATTTTGTACTGTATTTCACTTTGATTTCTCGGTACCAAACTTTCACAGTCTGAGAAAATTTAACTTGTTCTCTGAACTAACTGTTCACGGTGGCAGCATGTGCACATAAAAAAAGTCTGTGAATTATTTGTTATCAGTAATGATAAGTTCACGTTACAGTTGTCACAGTGAAAACCGTGAACATAAAAGTACAGTGAAAAAATCAGGAATTACAGTACTTTATCACAGATAACTAATTATTTCCCCTGTTGTTGGAAGAGAAATTAGTTTTTGTTGTGTTTTTAATGCGTAATTGAAACAACTTTAATAGTAGTCACACAAGAGGTACATGTCATAAATTTGCAATGGATAAACCAGACTGAAAACTGCAAAAGTAAAACTGCTGCAAATGTTTTGCAATTAATAATAATATCTATAGTACAAGACTAAAATGTACATGTAGTTAAAATGATTACTTTTATCTCTATCTACACTCTTTTGCAAAGTTTACTATGCATGCATGTGCAGGCAACAGGAATCCTGGGAAATATGCTGAAGGTGATTTAGGCCCTCGAACATGAACAGTCTCTTCTCTGTTTACGTGCTGGGGCCTTCACCTTTGACATACTGTAAATGCATTTAAGTTTGCGGGGATTTAATTTCGCGATAGCGGGGAAAAAGTACTTTTCGCAGTGGTTTTAATTTCGCGGTAACACCATAGACTGCAGTCTAATACCATAATAGAAAAATGTTCGTGGTGGTTTTAAGTTTGCTGTGAAGTGGTCACCGCGAAAATGGCGAACATTAATCCACCGTGAACATTTCTGTATTTGTAGTATTACTCAGACTTCTTGTTGCCTGCACATGCGTAGTTAACCCCTCGTTGTACAAAAGAGGTCATTAACAAACAATGATACCAACTAGAAAGGCAACATTTTTGAAAAAAATGCAGGATGTGGGCGAAGGGAAAAGAAAGCAAAAATCGCAGGAAAAGAAGCAACAAGAAAGGCAACATTTTCGCGAAAATGCAGCAAAAAGAAATAAAAATTAAAAAACATTGTCCACGGATTCGGTCCCGGAGCGTTGGTTTACCACGCGTGAATAATCCCATTGAGCCAGTGCTACAACATGTTACGAGCGCACGTTGTAACAGGTATACAGATGTATTGCGTTGCTTGAAAAAAACCGCGAGCTTCCGCTGGCTATTTTTCTCGCTTATAATCGAAGGTATTTCACTAAAACTTGGACAGAATACTAGAATATTTTTTTGTGGGGCATTTTTATGTTGTTATTTAGCCGATTAGATGCTCTGAACTTGCTGCATTTTCAACGTTTTTGTGATACTGCGCTGCCGAGTGCCATTTTGTGACCTGTGCGTTGATAGGTTTACCCCTGACGTATCCACCAGACAGTCAGAATGTTAGCCAATCAAAAAGCTGGAAACGTGGACTGCATGCTACAGGTTCCATTTTTTCTGAGTTTTGATTGGTCGGGTGGAATATCTGTAGAGAATACTAAATGTGTGGCTTCGCCCACATAATAAGTGTTTGAAAGAGCCACTGGTGCAGGTGTTGAGCAAAAGAAACTGTGTCAATCACAATTCTTGTTCCCATGGACACTCCAATTTTTTGCCATTCACTATACTTTGATATGAATGCAGGATGTTCTATTTCGAATCAAGTTTTCTTCTTTTGTCTTGCCGAGAAGTGGATTTCAGTTGTTACTCATGCTTTAGAAATTGCCCCATATTTTCAATTTGTGAGGCATGTATTGTTTAACCCTGTCATAATAGACCAATCCAACTGTCCATCAAAAATAACCAATGAGAGAACTGGTGGCAATTAGTGGTTTCAATCAATGAGAGATATAGGTCACATGTCCATCAAATATTTGCATTGAATTTTCTATACTTTCAATTTGCATCTCTGTGTGAAGTTGGCAGGGCTGTAGAATTGGTCAGAGGAAAACTTTTAAGGTAATTTAAAACAGTGGATCACTATTCTTGGTTATGCTTATTCATTATGCCAACAATTACAAAGTGTAATAATCATATGCCAGCTGTTATTGCAGTAATACCAAGTGGGATTGGGGTGGGCAGAGTAATTAACAAAATTTAATACAGTAACTGTAATGCTAGTTCACCTTTATCGGCGGGGTAACCTATATCCGATGTGCTTAAAAAGCAGGGTATTTATTTATAACAAGTCGACGGACGCTGGTTTCAAACTGCATCATTTAATGATATATCTTCATGTGTTGAAAATATTGCAATTTGAAAACAATATACAAATGCATGTCAACTTGATATTCATAGATACCCTGTTATCAACAGATATAGGTTACTCCATGGATAAAGGTGAACTAGCATTACATGTATACATGGTATAAGCAAGTAGGAATCAAACTCTATATAGTAGCAAGGTACTGATTCACAATGAAATTCAATAACAGAGTCATGATAGTAAATAGCTACCCCGTAGTCTTACAAAAAGTAATCAGAAACAACAGATGCTGTATAAAATTGAGTACCAAATAGCAAAATGATTTTTTTGAATAACAGCTGAACAATTTTGCCCGCACCAGCTGATAGGTGTGTGCTTTTTAATTTTTAACATTTTATCTCACATGTTTCTGTACTGAAAAGATTGCTAAAGCTAAGGGCACAACCTGCGGTGCGTGCAAATACGTGCTGTCTACGTGCCAATACGTAGGGAATCCGACGGATTTTGGAGCACACAGACACGCCGTATAACTTAACATTCAGACAAAACTTTGTGTGCCATTGGGCTGCGGTTTCGCCCCCCGTACGTGCCAGTACGGGCAACGCGCCTGCCCTGTACAGCCTGAACGATTCAGAAATACGTGGCGGACGTGGCCTCCAAAAATAACAAATGGACAAATTGCACGTACGGCGGGTTGTGCCCGTAGCTTAAAGCAGTGTGCATGTGCGATGAATTTAGATATAGTTCCTTTATGTAATGTTCTAATTACAGTATCATTGATTTGTCCCAGTTGAGACCTAGATGAAAGATGTGCCATCTGGCTTGTTAAGAGGCACATCTTGTCAGGTAGACCGTGAACGCCTTAATTAGCCCTGATGCTTCAGCAGTCTTCCCTCATTACCCCAGCACACTGTTGATGCATGAAACATTACGCTTACCTCACCTAGGTGAAGAAGTGTTGTGCATTCTAACCTCTGCTCATCTTCACTAGTGCATGCTGTGATAGCTGCAAACTGATAGCTCACCTTCATCCATTGCAATATTTTGAAAGTATTGTAATTTGAAACCCCTGTCTGTCAAATTGATATCTCTTAAAGAAGGTGAACTACATGTAGTGCCACTTGTGCCTGTGTTTTTTGTTACAATGCTTTAAATCTAGAGAGCTATATATTGGGTACGCATACATTTCACAAAGGAGAGAATTCTGAAAAAGAACATCTAATGTTACATCACGAATGACTGAAATGAGGTGCAATGACCTTTTGAATCACACAAAAATGTATATCAGGTTTTGAATTTTTTTCAGAAGAAATATCCAGTATGAGACGTCAATTTGGTACAGCCATCTTATTAGGTTCTAGAAACTCAAGTATATCTTCTCATCAATGGCAATGATAATTGTTCCAACACATCATTTTGATCTACATGTATTTTGCCATGTAGACTGTTCTCTGATTGATGATTCCCCTTAAAGCAGAGATTCGTGTCTGATATATGTAAAGCCAAGGCATAACACCAGCTTTTACTGTTAAATTCCAAGGCTTTACTATTCCTGTGTAGATTTTGTCTTAGTATGGTAGACTTTTCTTAAGTGGAGATGGAAAAGACTGGCCTGAGGAACCAGCCTTAGGGCAAAATGTCTTTTGGACTGAATATGTTTTTCTGCAAAATCATGAATGCATCTTCAGTTTGTAAAATACAATCACTGTTACACACTGTGTTAAATCATCTATTTGTTAATCTGGAAGAATGTTAAAGTACTTTGGGTAAAGGGATGAAGTCTGCCATCTCTGATTGTTGTTGTTTTTGTCCTGTGCAGCCTCCCGAAACCTGATAGAACCCTGGACATCGCTTATGATGTGTATCTACCAGATTCTCGCTTCAAGAAATCCAAGCCTGGCAGGCCCAACCTCAGGGTGTGTGTTCAGAGGTAAGCTATTTGCTACTCAAAAATTATAACCAAATATCATGCGGATACATCCACAACATCTCAACTTACATGTATGTTATGAAAACATAACGTTATGTTAAGAAAATATAACATTCTTGGCAAAAAGTAATCATAGTCTGTCCCTGGTGCTGAACAGCACTCTACTGATATACAAGTAACAGGGCACCCTAACATGGCAGTGTTTTTTTGCTGACCTAGTCATGCATTACCATGCCGTGTTTGTTGCCAATGACTTTGCTGATTAGAAAGTCCTTGTACACTTAAACGTTCTTGGAAAAGGTAATCTTTGTCTGTCCTTGGTGCTAAACAACACTCTACTGATATACAAGTAACAGGGCACCCTAACACGGTAGTATTTGTTTGCTGACCTAGTCATGCATTACCATGTCGTGTTTGTTGCCAATGACTTTGCTAATTAGAAAGTCCTTGTACACTTAACGTTCTTGGAAAAGGTAATCTTTGTCTGTCCTTGGTGCTAAACAACACTCTACTGATATACAAGTAACAGGGGTGCCTTAAGATTGCAGGCGCCCTAACTTGGCAGGGATTTTTCTCTTACCTAATCATGCATAAGCATGCCATGTTTTTTGCCACTGACTTTGCTGATTAGAAGGTTCATGTACACTTAACAATCCTGGCAATGGTGATCATGCTCTGTCCCTGGTGCTGAACATAAGTTAGCTTCAACTTCAAGGATTGTGGTTTACTTAGATGTTACTGTTTCCATTACTGCTGATATTACAGGACAATTGATCTTCCTTCCCACTGGAAACCAAAGGATTACTTTAGTATGCCGTGTCTTCCCATTTCAATCCCCTGAATTCCCTGAAGAACCTGTTTCATGACAATCTTTATTGACAACGACAAAAGTACAGCGACTTTCGTAAGGTCTACATGAATAACAACATGTGGATACATCCACAGCATTTTAACTTACATGTTTATGTATACTATAGAAACATAACGTTATGTTATGAAAGCATTAAATGTTCTTGGCAAATGTAATTATGGCCTGTCCCTGGTGCTGAATAGCACTCTACTGATATACAAGTACATTATTTTAATTCTAAGCTTTAGGATTATGGTTTACTTAAAAGTTACTGTTTCCTACTGATATTGCAGGACAAATGATCTTCCTTCCCACTGGAAACCAAAGGATTACTTTAGTGTGCCATGTCTTCCCATTTCAATCCCCTGAATTCCTTGCAGATCCTGTTTCATGTGGATACATCCACAGCATTTCAACTTACATGTTTATGTATGCTATAAAAACATAATGTTATGTCCTGTCCCTGGTGCTGAACAGCACTCCACTGACATACAAGTACATTTGTAGTTAGCTTTAAAGATTGTGGTTTACTTAAAAGTTACTGTTTCCATTACTTTATTGCAGGACAATTCATCTTCCTTCCCCACTGGAAACCAAAGGATTACTTTAGTGTGCCCTGTCTTCTCATTTCAATCCCCTGAATTCCTGTTTCATACCCATTGACTCTTCAATGTCACTTCCTCCATGACTTTTATCAGCCCCTCAGGAAATTCAATCTAAGCTAGGACGTGAGAAGGACCTCCAAATCCCAATCCTACACTGGGAGAAGTGATGTTCTAGACCATTGTTTTGACCCCTAATGCTCAGCATGTCGGAAAGTCAAGCACAATTTTCTGAAGATTGCCCACCAGGCAACAGGAGTACAGCGCTTTGTTTTAGGTTCAGTTTTACAGATCCAGTAGAAAAGGCATGTCACTAAGCACACACAGTAGGGCTGGGTACCGGTATGGTGTACCGGTACAAAACCGTTTTTCTTACTTATTGGACCGGTCCAGAAAAAACGGACCTGAAAAATAATATGAGAGGCATTTACATGGTTTTGGGCTTTCTGGTTGAAGAAAATAACAAGGGCAAAGCAGAGTCTATAGTCATTTCTACCAAGTTTTACAGTCAATCGTACAGAGACAGTTAGCCTTGTAGGATTTTAAAATGCCAGTGGTAGTCAAAAACTCTCCAAAACAGATTTCTTTGTAGCGAAATGTACCATTGTTTTGAGTATCGTCCATTCACAAGTTTTCACATACTGAATCAGGTCCAGGTTCAGGTCTGGACCTGGACCTGATCCTCTGGACCTGAACCATACCTGGACCTGAATGTTCTGTACCGGTACCCACCCCTAACATACAGCTTAAGCCCCTCTCAGCCTTCTCCAGAACGCACATGTAGTTGGGACATTCTGCGGAAGATTACGGGACGTTCTGCAACCGGAAGATGAGGGGCGTCTTGCATAACTTGAAGCGTATTTGGTGGGATTTACTGATGACACATATACATTATATATATATTTTTTGTAACAATACTATACTATCTTCATGCGCCAAAATCTATTTCATGGATCTTTCAACCACCCCAGGAAAGCAAAGTACACGACTGTAGACTGAGTGACATTGAAGTCCTCTACAACTTGCTCGCTGATAGAAGACTTCTTTAAAAAGAAATAGAAATTGCAAACGTCTTAAATATCATATAAAGGAGACCATACTGTCCTTGTGGCATTTGTGCCATTTTTAGCCTGCAAAAGAAGGACAAGAATTCATCTCAGGTGAGAGTAGCTTCAAAAGCTTTTAATCTAAAGATTTACAGTTTTATGGAAAGACTTAAGACCATGGCGATGAGATATATATCCAAAGAACATACCTCCCACTGTTAGCTGTATTTCAAAGTTACTCATTTGTGATATCAATACCCTATAAATAAGCCCTTTAAATGTCAGTGTACTGTGTTTCCTGTGAAGAAGGTATCAATTAGTGATCAAAGGGAGGGGCATATTCAAATTATTACTTCCTGTTTCACTGTTGTATCCTTATAACTGTACAGTCCTAAAACCTGTAGTCTCTAAACTCTTAGTCTAATGACTTATAGATGCTAAATACAGTTGTGATGATGATGGCAGTTTCTTCGTATCCGAAGATCAATGGTAGGCAGACAAGGTTGATTAGACGACCATTAGACTGCACGTGACTTTTTAAGGTGAAGGAGGGGAGTGCACTCTCTTCTCCACCCTCTCGTCTACTGGCGCACTACTAGCCTGCCAACCATTTTCAACATCTTTTCTCTCCATTAAAATGGAGGTAATACTATTGTTTTTAGTCAGTGACTTTGTGACTGTTTGTTTTTTCTGTCTGTCTTGGTTCCTGTAGTTACATGTATTTGAATATTGTAGAGTGTCATGATGTGAGGTGGAAGATGCACATATCTGGTGTAGCTGGACAGTATCAGGATGGGAAGGTTGGCTTGGCCCAGGTCCAAAGTTGTTCCCACAGGCTGACAGGGAAATGCATTAGGCAGAACAACTTGCAATTGAACAACTTGAGAAAAAGAACAGAAATTTACAACTGTGAATGGAACAGAAAATTCACAGAAACTAACTTAAAGATATATATTAAGATCTTGCTTATTCTTTGAGTTGAAGTACATGTATGCAATAACAAAACTTCAGAATCTACTATAGAGGAGCATATCTTATTGCCAAGTACAGCCGCAAGACAATGTTGAAGCTGTGACATGATTTATATGTGCTTTATTTCAAAGTTAGAATGGATGGCTACTATCCTATTATCTGGTCGCCTCTAGCATGAGTTTCCATTCAGGCCTGTTGTGCTGATTTAACGTTAGGGCAAAGGTCATCACTTAGAATGCAGGCAAGTGTGAAGACATCAGTCAGAGAAATCAGCCCGTCTCTAGCCAGCAGACCTTTATATAGCTAAGGGATGTATACTGGGTTGTTTGAAGATACTGCACAGTTCATTGCCTACCTTTTGGATATGGTGGAAACAAGATGGTGTGGAAATTTTAATGAATATGAGAAGGAATGTTAAATGAGCTAGAAATGAGTTGATGAGATTAGAAATGATCGAAAGATCGGAGGCTAGTTATATGTAGTCTTAACTGCAATGTATGCCTGCCAACTTTTGACAGTAATGTCTATCGAGTGGAGCAGTTTCCGGTAACAAATGTGATGCCCTATGGCACAGTCCCATAAAGTAGCCTGCCTACTGACAGTATAGGCCTGATAACCAACAACTGGATATAACCCCATACATTCACATAATGATTATCAATATAAAGTAGTCAAAATCAAATATGCCAAACAGATCTCTGCTGTCAGATGGGGAACATCAGTATTTAAGGTGCTACCAACTACATCATTTAGCATACCATGAGTTATGGAAAGAATATGTTATGAGCCAATAAGGGGTAATACCCGTCACTTCAGTATGAAAGAAACATAGGACCAAACATAAGTCATAATTCACTAGAAATATTAGTTCTACAAAATGTATATGAAAGTTAATAACTTGATACAGCATAGCTTCTGTGACAGCTATTCATTATGTCCATGTACTTATAGCTGTGGCTGGGAGGTTGATGACTTGTGCCAGACTAGTTATATAACTTAAGTATAAATATATAATCTTGAAGAGATTTATGGCATTAGCTTTGATATTTACAAATCACCTGCAGCTGAAACATGATATAATAATGCATACAATTTTATATACACATGTAAAGTTAGGTGCAAGCTTTGACTTTTAGCACCCTGCCAGACAATACTATAAGCCGGTAATGCTTGTTGTGCATTTGTAGTGGTCCAGTCTGTCTTCCCCTAAGCCACCCACCCACACATATCAAGTGGGCACCTTTTTTGTTAGACCACGGGTGGCTACGAAAGATTAGGAAAAACTATTATTAGTTAAAATGTCTGGACCCCAAGGTTCAAGATTCTTTAAAGCTTGATGTATTTGCGGCACATTGTATATACATGTAGCGCCATATATGGTCCCAAAAGTACTGGTGGATACAAAAAACCCTTTTTAATGCCGCACCTGGTGATATTCACTACACTTTTGACATCAAAGATGGTTGCCATGGCAACTGATTCAACAGTGCACAACATCTGGTGGCAATGGCGAGCGAAATGATTGAAATGGAAGATGGAGACCTTTAGTTGGAATGATCAGACATCATTATTCTCCATATCATATTACCCTGGTTGTTTTGGTGCGGTGATTTCAGCATTGTTCATATGAACAGGGCTGGAGTTCACTGGGGAAGCACTAGGGTGTGAAATTGGCTATCTGTCTTTTTCACTATGATATATATATATATAGCAGTTAATATGTTTGTCTATTTCAGTTTTTCACTATGCAGTATGGTTTGGTCTCTCCTTGGTGCTGAAATGCATTAGTGTAGAAATACACCTTTTAGTTTACATACTGGGGTAGATGGATATGATGTATTCTTTAATTCCCTTTTCTATGTTTTCTTAAATAAATACATCTTCAACATTAGGCCCACTATGAATCTTCACTGGTTTAATATTGTAGTAATAACAGCATACCATGAGGTAATTACAGCTTGAGATATATAAACATTTAATAATCATATCAACATTTAAGGATAAATGACTAGCATGATCCATACTCATAGTGCAGCATTGGTGTGCAGTGTTTGCATCAGTCTATGGAATGTCCTACCGTCGCACATCAAATCCCTCAGCCCAACATTTCACGAATTAAAAAGGCAACAGTTATGTATATATATGCATGACTTGTATGTTTGCGTTGTATATGTTCAAACCCTGGTAGACTAGCCCTACGGGCTAAAGGGTATCTGAATAAAGGAGCTCATTGCCTCAGGCTCAGTTATAAAATAATCATGGTAGATTCTGAAAATCCTGAATAATCCCAAAACGTTAAATTTGATTTTGATTGACTGTGTGGGATTCTAAAAAACAAAATTTAAGAAAAACATCAATGATTTTCTAATGTACATGTAGCGTACCTGTGTTGTACATTGCGGCTGTTACCTTCACCTCCACGAGTGCTATCATTGCATGTAAATTCATATCACTCACAGCACAAGTCACCAGGAAGGGAACTGATATGAATGTACTCATCTATCATGGCATTGTAGTGCTGATATTGAACATATCATGACATGCTATCATTTATCGTGATTGTTTGTGTCGCTCTGTAATTTGTCTCTGTCTGTACTAAAGTCATACATTGATACAAGTCATGTACAATGTATAACCTCTGGGCATATGTGCACGAGGGAGTGTATAAGGATCTCAGTTTGTGCTCTTGAAACCTGCGGAGATTTGAAGTGTTTTTTAATCCTTGAATTATTCTGAGAAAGACTTTCTAATGCCTGTTGCTATATAACAAGGTTTTCCCCCAAAGTCTAGTCCCTTCGTCAATTTCTTATGCAGTAGTCAACTGTCTCTTTTTATGAAGGAAATTTTATGAAGTTTACAAAACATCCTTGCTTTTTACCTATTTGTCATCTTTTTTTGTGGTTCTATTTTTCTTGCCTCGCCCATATCCACAGAGTGATATGCAACATTTATATGTCTCATGTTAGCCATGCCAGGAAGTTAGATGTGACAGAGTGTCTCCCTGATATCCAATCCTGAGAAAGCTGAAAATACACTGATAGAAAATGTACTTGATAGAAAAATGAAAGTACCTGCTATTTTGGGAGAGCATTGGATGTGCTGCTTATCACATTTTGCAGTTTTACTGTTGGGCATAAAATAGCTTTGACATTATATATATTCTCTTCTGAAATACTATTTATATGTGTAATGCATTTACGTGTGTGACATGCAAACTCATGTTATGAAATGTCTGCCACATTCACAAACGCTCTGGAAACAACACCCTCCCTAAAGTTAAAGTTTGCAATGTATATACTGTATGGAGAAAAAAAATTTGTTGTATCATTGTGAGAATTTTCAAGATGATTAAGCCATGCCAAATTTATTTGTTGCTTCTCAGAGTTATTCAGAAAAAAATTGGACAGACAGGTAAAAAAATAAAGCATCTTTTTTTTTTAAAGATCTGGGGTGAAGATATATGTCATTGGCTAAATGACACAAAAAACAACAGCATAAGAAGTTTAATGGCACATTTTATACAGTGATTCCCTTCCTTTGATTTGTTACTTATGTGCTAAATGAAAGGCATTTGTGTTAGACTGAAATGATGTTTATGTGGCTCTAAATGGTTTGTGATAGCAAAGTTTGTATCTGGTATTATTTTTTCTCAGGACTTAATTTTTTTTTCTTAAATTATGCAGAGTTTTCATGATCAGGTCATCAACATTGCATTTTTGAATTTCTTATAATATAAAAATAATTACAATATTCATATAATTCTAATTTCTCAGGATATGTATATACATATATATGTAATATTATATATATCCATCCCCAGAAATTAGAATTATATATTCATATCTGATACATAATAGATATGTCAGATGTATCAGATATGAATATTTTTTGTGTTTCCCTCCTACGTTACAGCTTGCAGTCACATTTTATGACCCATACTCCAGTACATTCTTGACTTGATTATAAATCTGACTAAAAGAAACTGAAGCCATTTCTTGAAGTTGAATTCAATTTCCTTGTTGTCAGCAGTGCAATCTATGATCCCCTTTTTACACCACTGATTACTCTTCAAACGGACCATACATGGTCAAGCTACACGATCTCTCAACAATTTATAGATCATAATTTCCGCAAGAGGGTAATTGATAAATTGAATGTTCTTTGAAATTTAGATTGGAGGCAGTTGACAATTCTGAACACTCTGTTGAGCATTCAATTTGGTACAGGGCTGTTTACAGGACTGTGTCCTTCCATTTCATTCTGGAGGGGAAATGTTTGGTTAGGGTGAACAAAATTTTCATCCCATTCATAAAAAAAACATGAAACTGATAAAAACATATTTTCAGATTTAGCCATGAAAATTGACAACATGGGCTCCCAAATAACGTTACATGTATTGCGGGATGGAAAACAAATTGAAAGCTGGAGACAGCACTTAATAATACTGTTTCTGGACATGCATGCTGTGTTTTGATGGAATATCTGAATGTTAAAAAAACTAAAAGCTTTCAGCACATTTTTTGTTACAGATGCTTTCTTATCTATACTCAATCAGCTGTTGACATTTTTGCATAAACATGGAACAGTGTGATTAAATGAAGTCTGATCTATGAAATTTAACTCTTGGCTGACTTAAAGGCATACTGTATCTATTTTCTGAAAGACCACATCTTTATGAACACTAAGTTGTAAAAATCAATCTTGTAAAGAAATAAACAGATACACAAATAAAAGAACCATTTATAATCCAGTAACTTCAAGTATTGCCCCTTCATGTAAACCTTTAGAGTGTGATGCATGATGGGAATATTGTCTTAATTAAGTATTGGTTCTTATGGGATAATTGCTGCAGTTCCAGGTCAATTTTTAGGTCAAAGAAATAAAAGAATTGATTTGCTTCGGATGAAAATTGAAGAACAACCATTCACACACACACTACAACAGGCTTTCTTGTCCAAGTTTCATGGCCGATAAAATTACGTTTTGGGATTCAAAAAAAATATTATGAGCAGAACCAGAACACTCTCCTCTGGAGTACAGTATACTGTAAATGCAGAAATGTCCGCGGTGGATTAATGTTCGCGGTTTTTGTGGCGACCACTTTACCGCGAACTTAAGTCCACCGCGAATATTTTTCTATGATGGTATTAGACTGCAGTCTATGGTGTTACCGCGAAATTAAAACCACCGCGGAAAGTCCTTTTTCCCACTACAGCGAAATTAAATCCCCGCGAACTTAAATGCATTTACAGTACCTTTAATCACCAGCGTCTTTTTCTTCTCCATGTCCCAGCTAACCACTGCTGTTGAACATGTTAAAGCTTTGATTCCCTTCTCATATGTCATGAATGACCTTCCCCTTGACCATCAGAACCTAGCCAAGGATAAGGCTGGCGAATGTTCCCATTTCCGGTGGAGAGATTTGTCAACTTCAATGTGTGTTGCGATAAGGTCTATTTTCAAAGTGCTATAAGATATTGTATGCTCATGATGCATGTCTGTTACACCACCAACACTCAATAGCTCCAAATTGCTATTCAGTGTGTACCATTATAGTGGGTATTATCATCATCATCACCAATGCACTGTACAGTGGATAGGTAGGGATTGTGCAATGTGGAGGTGCTAGATAAAGAAACTGTTTATCAATTAAAATCTGGCCATTATACATGAACAAAGCCATTTTTAATTGATCTTCTCTAAAACTTCGAATGTTTTCACACAGATTATTTTACAGTTTCACTAAGTTTTGTTTATTGCAATCATCAGTCTGCACAGTTACTGCCTCTCAGTAGTCTACAAAGTTGATTTGACAGAATATCAGTAAGGGATATGGAATTTGTCATCTAAAACTATAGTGATATCCCCCATGTGTATTTTTAGATGTCCTTCACTTCTTAATGGTCAAAGGCGCCATCCACTACTGTACACTAACAGTTTTCATTTGATTTTCCCCTTGATTTTACTACATAGTGGAGCTTTACTATGAAGGTCAGGTGCGCAGGCTTAATATCAGGCCTTGAGTATTATTAAGATTCTCCAAGACTTATTGTTCTTCAGCAATTGCTAATTTGTTTCTTAGTTTTTATCTCCAGCTACTTATATACATGTTGGCAGCAATTTGGGTCACATAAATCTTCAGTGAACAAAAATTGGCCGACTGTTTGGTTGAAGCAAACTGTACTTCACAGCTCAGGTCTTGTTTCTGTTCGTCTATGTCGTTCTGTTATTGTTGCAGTATCAGGACTGGCAATATCAGAACGGCAAAATCTTTTTTCCCTGTACAAATATAAGGAGGAATCGTGAAGTGACTGTTGTACAAACGGCTTTTATTCCCATTATTTAAAAATAACATGACAGCTCCGAGGTACTCATAAGATCCCTCAGCGGGAGTCCCTTAACAGCCTCAGGTGCATGTTAAGCCTACCTAGGCCTGGGATAACAAATGTCGCGTTTTCCAGCCTTATTTGGGTGGGCAGGATTCACATAGTTTCCGGTTAAAATTTTTACTATTCACGTAAAAAAACAACTGTTTGTCTTATCTGATAAAGGATAAACAAAATTAATTTATCCACAGATTTGTAACCATTATGCACAAATTAAAGTTTGACATAGAAAATATAATAATTTATGTAAAACTGTTTTCAGTTTGTAACACTAGAGATTTGGCCAAAGAATAAAATGAAATTGATAAGAAAAAGATCATCCCTACCTTAACCTATTTTTTAGGACTGAAACAGGAAACACATTTTTTTTTTCTAGGCCCAAGCTTATACCTGCCTCTGATCACCTCCCTGTTGTATATGATGGTGACAATGCTGGTGGTGCTGCATGTATACTAAAGGTTAACCCTTTCCCAGTGGAACTCTGTTCTAACCAACTGAATACAGGTTTGGTACATGGATGCACCGGGTACATGAATCATCAGGGAGAATGTTGGCACACTGTAATTGTTCCTCCTTCACAACTCCCTCCCAAATCCATGTATCAACTGATTTTAAGATAACTGCTTGCTGACTGCTTATACCCGTCACATTGTCGACGATCTTTGGGCGTACTTCGCGATTGCTGGAAGGTTGGCCGATTATAAGATTGACGTGCATATTTTTGTTTTACAATAAGTCTGTCTCTAATCGCCCGACACCTCAAATCTCTGCGATCTCAAAGATCACCGGCAACTATAGTTGCTGATGTTAAGAACAATTTTTGATGCACTCAGTGAGCGAGCATCGCCAACGATCATTACAAATCGCACGCTGATTAAGAAAACACCGGACATATTACTGCAGAAAATATCGTCTAGAGCATGCAGACTTGTTGTTGGATCGATTTTTGCGCAATGTGCCAGTCGTATTACCAATACTGGTACTCTTTATCCTCTTCTTGCATATTATGACAAAGTTTCTCATAGTCATAGTACATAATGAGAGTCTTCTTTCATTTGACTCAAGTATGTACATGCAAGAAGAATTGCCCAATTTGTTGTATTAATTTGTGTTCCTTTGTAATCTACATTGTATAACATGATGTATTATATCATTACAATTGGGAGTTTACCCATCCATTTAGATGGAAAAGGCCTATGAACAAAATTTAATGTTGTAATTTCAGTTGCTGTAACCGACCTTACCCTGGAAGAACCTGCCGACCCTATAGTAGTCTCTTTTTGGTTTGCTGACAAGGGATATCATATTTTGAATCTGAGTCTTCAGAGTGATGAAAACTCAAAACAGAAGTCTTGCAATTTTTTTTGCAGATTTCCTGTACTCCACACTCTGAACTATTAATGTAAGAATTTGTAGTATTCATTAAGTACTTCCTTGTTCAGTTCTATGCTTGTGAAATTTGTATTTATATGATGATTACAATACATTGATCTGGTCTAGTTGAATTCAGTTTTGCATCAATTTGTTAGACTTATATTTGTTGGATTACCTCGGCCAAAGTCTTTAAAAGAGAACAGACACCTTGACTACCGACCCTAACTTTTTTAGGTTACTTTTTTAATTGGGATCTAGGAACACAATTGGGAATTGCAAGTTTACATCACTTTTCCTAGTAGGCCTAATTTGAATGATGTCCTTTGTAGATTGCACATTGTCTGGAAAATGCAACTGGAATGGAAAATGTTTGTAAAAACCTTCCCTTGAATCTATCTAATAGCATTCCATCTATCATGATTCCAAGCTCATTTTCGACGTCATGACTAGAAATCTTCTTAAAGCTCAACCCCCAGGGTACATGACATTGTATTGATCTTCATTTGAAAGGGCAAGGTTGAGTACTTTTGAACTGTAATACCTCGATAGTTGCATAATACAAAAATTAAAGGTCTACTGGGGTTAGACATGTAGCTCTGCATTCTTAACTTGAAGCATCCAATCAAATAAGTATTAGGCAACACCAGAGTAATTTGTTGGTTTGTGGATTCAATGAATTTAATACTGAACTAAAGAAAGAACCTTAACTATACAATTTTAAGAGGTGAATGTTATCATAATCATATTTTCCTCCCTGGCCTTTGTTTTCAACTTGGCATCTTGCTCAGTTTTTATTTTATAATGTTTGATAAATTATGAAATAAAATACTCATAATTGCCAAAATACATTTTGTAATTGTTTTGTCATAGTTTTTCTAATGCGAAAGATCTCCAGCCAAAAAATTACACTGACCAAAGATACTATTAGTTAGTATTATAATGGTCTGTTGACAAATAGAATCTGTTGTAAAGTGGTCTGTGAATAACATGCAATAGAAAAAGAATTAAAATAGTGTATGCAATCAAGTCTCCTTATGCAGTAATCCCTTGCTTTCCACTGAGCATGCATTCCTTTCAGGCATAACTCCCAGCCATGGTAAACCAACCCCACAGGGGGTGCCTCCTCTCAGGCTCCCAGGTAGAATGCTAATTGTGAGGATCTAAGGAATAACAAGAATGAGTTAGTCAGACTTCTATACTGTACGTCACAACAAGTAGTAGACAGACTATTTGTTTCTGACTGGATGTGATCGAGGCAAGTTCACATTCCTAATGAGTTAAGACAAATTTTTGATAAAAAGAACACATATTGCTTTTACATTTCCACATCACATACGAGGAGTGATCAATAAGTTCTCGGCCTCACCCAGAACTAATAAGCACAGCTCAAATTTCGAGGCACAACTTTGTAGTATGAAGCCTTTTATCAATATTCTTGATTTCAAATCATTGCAGTCATTACTTTCCAGGCATTCCTTTGTTGAAAATTAGAAGGTAAGTGGCGAGAAAAATAAGGGTGAATTCTAATCAGACATGTGTGGGTCGAGTTCCCCATGCCGTAAATTCTTTGTCATTAACAAAATACATTGTCAAGATATTTGATAATGATTCTCTTCCTATTTCAAGCAAAAAGAAGTGAGTGTCTGACTTCTAGCAGCGGAAGTTGACACGCACACCCTAGGTCGCAGCTCGATTGTCCACGTTTTTTCCTTCTCCCTTACCTAACGCTACTTTGTGTTGCCTGCAAAGTAATGATCACACTGATTTGAATTTTGGTACACATTCATATAATACTTAATACTTGACATTTATGCTTTGAAATCTGAGTTGTGCTTATTATTTCTGGGTGAGGCCGAGAATTTGTTGATCACCCCTCGTAAAGTGGCTGGTTTCCATATGCTATGCACTTTGGTGACAATGATAGGAAGTTAAGTCAAAGGTCCCGGAAATGTCTAAAATAGCCTATTTCATTTCCTGCACTCAATTTTCTTTCTGTATCTTGCCTTCATAAATGTTTGTTGCCTTATGAGAGGCAGTGAAAACAGAATCAGGAAGGAATGCAGAATGATGAATAAAATGAGAAATTTACAAAAACTAGTATAAAACATGTATTTCACAGACTGAGATATATAAGATTTTCAATTTCTTGTTTCTCTAAGGTTTTCGGACCCGGCACCAGACCTAGCGCTGATTGTTCAGCTGAACCAGCTGAGCTCGCCTGTGCCTCTCCTCTGGGCAGTGGTGGACAATGGAGACATCTCCTTCTACAGTTTCACTGAGGCAGACCTGCCCACTGATTACCACATGTGATGTCAGGGCGTATCCAAGTAAACTACTAGATATGTTGAACCTTTTATACCCAGTTGTTGTCGGCTACAGTATTCGGGTCTCCATATATTTTGTTTTGTATCATACAGCTTCACTGAGGCAGACCTGCCCACTGATTACCACATGTGATGTTAGCATGGAGCCAAGTAAACTACTGGATATGTGGAACCTTTTATACCCTGTTGTTGTCGGCTACAATTTTCTCATCTCCATATATTTTGTTTTATATCATACCAGGGACGTAATAATGTTCAATATTGTGTCTGTATTTTACATTACCTCCCAGAGCTCCATGCATATATACTAGTACTTCAATTTGATTTGTTGAAAGTCACTTGTGTGTGCCACTGCTGAAAATTCAAACAGCTGTTTAACTGTTTGCCCAGTTCTTTTGTTTGAATCAACGAAGAAAGTTGTTGACATAATGTGCATTGATGTCACATCTTTTGCTCTTTTTTTTTGCAATAAACTTGAGTTAGCAATAAACTTGAGTTGGCATGATATACATGAAATACAACACGGGGTATACTGTATTTCCCAAGCTCCCGATCTTACCTACGGACGGGTGATACGGATCACCCCATGTTGTATTCTATGGAGTTACAGTCATGTGAGTAGGTGGTATGTCCTAGCATGAGTACCCCACATATAGACCCCATTCATATCAGGGTTTGAGAAAATCAATCCAGAGTCACCCAGACACAGGATTGATCCAAATTTATCCAAATCTATAAGGAACACCCAGAATGCTTCCCATGATTGTGTCTTGCTTTCATGGTCAATGTGTATCTGTAATCTTTGGAAGAAATTGAGTGACTTTGTGTATGATGCACTGCATATTTCTCTTTACTTCTATTTCCTACTTTTAGCTTTGATCGCATACTGAAATGGAGGTAAAGGTATCAACTTTGGTATCCATAGAAAAAGCATCCTTAATGAAGTCAATCTATAAACAGGATGCTTCTTTTCCCTGAGGAGTTTCTGTATTCATTAAATTACCATGCTGTAGAGATACTGTAAATCTTGAAACGTTTACTGTCATTTTTATCTATCACAATTTTTGCAGTGACTCTCTGCATGCAGCAAAATCAAGACACATTAATTTTGCATTTGTTTCTGTGCTACAATTTTGTGTCATGAATTCAATAGTGAACTTTAAAGGAAAAGTGAAAATCTCCTTTTTGCTATGTTCGATTAAGTCCCTGTGAAAATGAATGAATTTACTGTCATTGAGAATGATTAGAAGAAGTCCGTCAATGCCCACAGGTGGTTACCTACATGTAAACAGTCATCAGGAAATGGGGTTCATTAGGGAGCTGATGATGAATAACGATTTAAAAATGGCACAGTTTGTCACCAGATGGATAGATCCAGATTGACCAACAAGGTTGGACGACTTAAGCAAAAAGATTTTTTTTGTCAGTCGGAAAGGTGTGAGAATCTTGGGAAAGTTTTGTTGATTTCAAGGTAAAATTTTCTTCTTTCGGAATTGTAAAATGAACATTGACAAATGAAATGTAGTTCATCTTCCACTGCTTTCCCTGAACAGTAATTACATGTTCCCTCATCAACAGGAAGTTTACTGTACCGGCCCCTTTCTATTTCTAGTGAATGAGCACTTATCCTCATTTTACGTAGAGTGAACCTTAGCTCAAAATCCGTGTGGTACAGGTGACTTTCCATACTGTACTCAGCTTAAAGGTTTTCATACAATCTTGATTTACCAGTATAAATGATAAATGAATTTTATCAACAATTGCACAAGGTACAATAACAACTACTAGCTATATAGACAATAGTACTACGAGGCTACATACAGAACAACAAAATATTAACAAGAGTACAGTCATATATGAGTGATCTAGACCTTTTTGAAATGAATATCAAAGCGATATACAAAATGTACCTCCTGCTATTTCCTTGCAACACCATCATCCCACTCAATGACAGTAAATGAAAAACACCCCATGCCGTATTATGATCCACCCAGACCATATTTGTGCAGGAGTGGAGAGCCTGATAGAAAACATTCACCTGCCTGACGTATTGACAGAGTGCAAGCTGTGTGACCATAGGGAGAAGAGGAAACGGGTAATTTTCTGAATAAAGAATGATTTTATATAGTACATTTGTACCAAGTGACATCACCTTGGTCTGTGGTGTGACATTTTGTATGAAGACAATTTTTCTAGTCTTCAGAAATAAATGATTGAATGTTATAAAATATTTTCATCTTATCTTATTCACATAATTTATTGAGGGATGGGTAAAAAACACAGTATAAACATTCCTCCTCCAATGAACATATTTTTTCTCAATTTTGACAATTTGAGCTTCCATCTTTTCACAATTTTACTAGCTTCTTTGGTATTATCATGTCATCATTATAATTTTGCCTACGGCTGACATTTGCTGGAAAACAGAATTACTCCCACGCTCATATGTTGCACCTGATTCCACATGCCCAAACTTTCACAGACTATGAGGTATACTGACTGAAGTACAGTGTTACATTTCTAGGTCACGTATCCGTGGGTTGTGAAAAGGTCGGATCATTTAGAAAAAGTGATTGACTTCATTGAATTAACTAGCCGCAGGCTTTGACATCTCCATTCAATTCTATATTGAGGGTACCCAAAGGGCACTTCCTGCAGCTTTTTCTGTAGATAGCGTGGGTGACATCAACATTTGTGTCTGTCGCCACTACCTGTCGATAAAACCCAGGGTCGCCACTACCTGTCGATAATACCCAGGATGATACATATTTTTTTAGCATCTTAGACAGAATTATATAATTTTCAAAATGTATGAAATGTAGTACATGTCGATTGCGATCTGAATCCACTTTTCCTAGTCCTGTATCCCATATGTTTTCATTCTGGTACAGAATGTAGTATAAGATATCTAGTATCACGTCTTTCTCTAGACGGAAAATGTCTAGAAGGCTACTTTTCAATCAGAACAACGTTACAGAGCGCGGCGAGTTCTGTGGAAGCTGAAAAATAAAACATTCAGCACCAAGGACAGAACAATATACGCGGAAAATATTCGTCTCCTAAAAACGTAAATCGTCGTAAAAATAAACAACCTATCGCACAGACAAACCTCACAGGACATCTGTAAATGCTAACATCAGGACTCAAACACAAACTAATAACCAGAAGGCCGGTATTTTCAGTGAATGTAAATGTGTGAATGTAATCTTTATTTTGTCATTATCAAGGAATTCACAATCTAACGTTAATGCAAAATCCATGTCGAAATAGCTATTCAACGTCGACATGAAAATCAAGACAGACTAATCTCATCAGATTGTTTGTATTATCCGTAATAGAGAGTAATATTTAGAAGGCCGTTTTAGTAAACGTTTTTCCTCCTTATCTCTGGCTCCCCGGACGCCAAGGAAATGCACGGGATCGATTTTAGTCGTCCCGGCTGTCAACACACAAGGACGAGTTATATGGAGCCATAGCCGTAAAGCCAGACGAGTCTATCTTGCAGTGATAGTTGCCGCCAAGGCTGTATTACTGCAAGAAATATAACAAACGTGAATATGATTTAGTATAATCGTCGAGAAATACAGTGTTATGGTGTATCCCGTTGATAGAATGGTTCCGTCGCTGTTGCCAGAGGGATTGTAGTTTAGGTACAGGTTTATGACGGTTTTACATCGACCTAGGTAGTAAGATGTGCAAAGTAACAAGATAAATTTTAGATTTACGACGTTTCAGGAATCAACAATCAACTGGAATCAACAATATCAGGTAATCAACGTATTGGATTATCTAAAAAATGTATGCACGTCATTTACATATTATTTAATAGTTTATGATATAATACCTGGTTGTACAGTTACTGACGAAAGATGCTAACTAAAAAGGTTTGACCGTTCCCAACATCTATTCAGTTGCTTGAGTAATTCTTATCTAATGTATGCAAGTTTAGATCTTAAAACAAATGTGTAAGAAAACAATTCATATCTGGGGAATTTACTACAAGCCAGTTAATGATGTACTCCGATCTGGCAGAGAGAAAAATCGTTAGGAACCATAATTATGTCAACTGGGGACATCCTAATTGGATAGGTGTGAGGGGTAAGGATTTCATTACGTGCAGTATTCCTCTTAGATTATGTGCTGTCTGTTTCAATAACTACGGGCTTTGAAATATAATTAGATTAAGAGAAAGTATCAAGGCGTAGTTAAGATTTCTTTTTTAGAGATGATTCTTTTCTCATTATTCTGTTTGCGCTTGTAAATGTCCATCAACCTCTTTGTCAGTCAAATGCACGAAATTGCCTAACGCTGTTTTCGTGATCTTTTGGCCACTTTTAGAACTAGGTATTATTATTAAAATGTATTGACTGGTGCTATTTTTGTTACCAGACAAATTAAATCTATTCAGGGACTCGCTGTGTATAACCATAGGGAAATGTACATATATACATGTGTGTGTGGTTATGCCAGTGAAAAGTTGTTGTTTTTCAGGCCGCCATCAGCAATTGAAAAAAGTGTTTATTTTTACCCGTCCACTTTCTTCGTAGGGATTAACCAAAATAACATAGTTTCTTGTAAATATGGTATTTGACCCCGTCAGAAGTTTGTTTGAACCTCTTTTCAACAAGTACGTTTTGTTTGATTTATGAAAGTGAAAATTTTCACTTCACGAATTTGTGACGTGTCCGAGTTAACATATCCGCCTTCCGAGACTCATTTTATATGTGAAAATGTAGTGTATAATCTTGATATCGCAATTCAGACTGCTCTAGCCACATATCGCATGCATGGACGTCTGGACAAAAATCTCTCCCGACATCGATTCAATGTATTCACAACTCCCGATCCTTCTAATGCAGCCATTTGTCATGCATGAAGCGTTAGGTTTTCACCCTGATCCTAGATTCAATCTGCGTTTGGAGGGCCTCCGTGCGTCTGCACCGGAGATGAAATTGGTTCTATTTTTGGAGCTGAGATCCCCGCTGCCGATGATTAACCATCATCACGTTCACTTCTCCATATCGATCCCTGCTGAAGTTGAACCTGGCTTTGACGGCGGGAGAAGGAAACGGGCCCCCTGGCCGTCAGAAAGTGCCATCTGTCATAGCACCAAGCGTGTGGTCACGACTTTCTCCGTGGGGGCTTCTTCTGTAGCAGTTCTCTAATCTCCAAGCAGATGAAAGGATATTTGTGACATTTAACACTCTTTTCTAGTATTGAGTACAAAGACTCTTTTTACACAACCGCAGCTTTCTATTTGTAACTTCTAGCATATTTCTCTAACTGTGCACTACTAGGAAAAAAAGCACTTAATGTTAAAAATACAGGCGTAAAACACTGAGAAGAGGCCGGATCATTATTTCTGCTTGCAGAGGAGTTCTTTGAGCATGTGTGTATGTATTCTCATACATATTCATTAGACATCATGACGGAACGTCTAAAAAGGAAATTTTGAAACAAACTTGTTAATACTGTTCGTCGCTGCCGAGTCAAGGATTTACAATGCAAAGCAGTGAATGTACGTTATGGATATTGAAGACATAAGCTATATTGAAGACATGAACTAGAACGGTAAAATTTGCAAGTAAATGCATAATATTCATCTTCACATGTACCTTCTAGTCTAAAAATCCTTCCCAGTTTATTCTTACTAAGAGCTTAAACGCATTCATATATATGATGAATAGCCCCAACTCTGTCCGTCTTGCTGCATAATACAGCGCCACAAGATGTCTGCTACATCACCAGTTCTACGGAAAACAACCGTCAGATGACGGTCATTGACCTCTGAGAAGAAGAAAAAGAGGAAGAAAAGAAATTGAGCAAAAGAAAATATGTTCTCCATCTGTCGAGGTAAACATAGCAATAGAATAGCATGGAATGCCTGCTCACAATATATAGTTGCGTATTTGTGTAAATGCCTTGCGCTCTTTACTGTGAAAAATCCTCTCCTTTTCTCTGAAACTTTGATTGTCTTATTCTGATGTCAAAAGGCTGGCGGAGCAATGTCCTGTGTATTGATTGCCATTATTGTGTTTTTCAAAGAAAATTCTTTTTGTTACCAAAGCAGCGGCGAAACAAACTGATTGCTCTAGATACCAGACTTAATTGCAGTTTTTCTACCATTGTATGCATAGCACAACGCCTAACCATTTTCGACAATATATCATATATATCATTGACAGCTCATCCAGCTCCATCCTTCCTCTTGCTGCATAATACAAGTGAACGCCACAAAACTTCTGCTACTTTACCAGTGCCATAGAAACAGCCGTCTGGTGGCGGTCATTGACCTCTGTCATTCGTTTCAACAAGAAGAAAAGGAGGAGGAAGAAGAATTTGAGCAAAAAGAATATGTTCCCATCTATCGACGGAGGTAAACATAGCAATTGATATTCATATGATTGAGGTTAGAAATACTACGTATACCGCGAGCATGTGATGTAGGTGGATGAACTTAACGTTAGCATTCGAGTGTGAGAAATGAGAATGTATGTCAAGGACTGGCAGTTCATGTTAACTATAAGGAACATTTGCACCATAAACACGTCTGGTGAGTTTGGAACGGTGTCTAGAAGGCCTACAGCACACAGGCGCTAAGTGTTTTTCTGGTTCTCCGCCATCTCCATCCTTTTTACTTCTTAACCTTTGCATGACTATAAAACAGTTTATTATATCTGAGTTGCACCTGGTGCATACCTGATAAAGGTGGCATCTCACTGCACTTGGGGCACCGGTGAGGCACTGCGGGGTTCGTTCACTGCGGTGCTGTTTTGTTATCTTCGCCGATGTTTATGATTTAGATATTGCATGATACGTATAAAAGTATGACTTCGAAGACAACAAGATACACAAAACGTAAGAAAATTCTTTCTGTATCTCTGAAATTCATCTACGAACCCCACAGTGCCGCACCGGTGCCCCAAGTGCAGTGAGATACCACCTGTAGTCCTGCCAACACAGAGGATACATAGAATGTTTGCTCACAATGTATAGTTGCGTATTTGTGTAAATGCCTCGCGATCTTCGCTGTGAAAAGTGATTCTCTCATTTTCTCTGAAATTTTGATTACCTTATTCTGGCGTCAAAGGAGTGGCGGGTGTCCTGTGTACGCATAACTAACGTTACGTGTTGATTGCCATCATTGTGTTTTTCAGAGCAAATTCTTTTTGTTTCCATAGTAGTGGCAAAACAAACTAATTGCTCTAGATGCCAGACTTAATTGAATTTTTTTCCACCATTGTATGCATACTCTAACGCCTAACCATTTTCGACATGTGAATAACAAATCTCAGTTTTCCAGATGGTTTTCCAAAAAATTAAAGTTTCAAAGTGTTGAAACGAATAAGCCTTCACGTATTTACAATATTTTGTCGAAGAAAAAATGCACTTGTTAATTGATTCGTTAATAAGTACAATAAAGCCTTTTACAGAGAAAAAGAAAAATAGGTTGGTATAAGAAGTATAGCCTCCGTGTCTTGATGATAGGTAATACTAGCGACAAGTATATATGAAATTAATGCGTACTTGATGTACGCTGCTGACAATGGTAACTCAGGGAAAATGATTACAGTAAGGTAGCCATTAGTTTGACTACTGGCACGTTTCTCTGAACAATCTACTATATCAATTACTAGTACCTTTTGTAAAAAAATGCTATGTAAATCATCACGCAACACTTGAATAAGACAACATCGTACTGTATCTGGTCTTCAAGCCCCTGCCGCGGTTCGGTCGTATGTCTTGATCACTAGAAAGTCTCCGACTTTACAAATCGTCAGAGGCTCAAACGTATTTTTTTAACCGGAAACCCACCAACGTACGGGATTTGGGGACCTGTCTGTCAAAATCGCGCAATGAATAAGGGAACGCTAACTTTATAATGGTGGTATCTCACTGCATTGTGGGCACCAGTGCGGCACTGCGGGGTTCGTTTACTGCGGCACTGTTGTGTTATTTTCGCCAATTTTTCATTATTAAGATATTGCGTAATACGTAAAAGTATGACTATGACATAAAAAAATACACAAAACGTAAAATAAATCGTTCTTTATCTCTGAAATTCGTTGAGTAATCTTTCGAACTCCGCAGTGCCGCGCCGGTGCCTCAAGTGCAGTGAGATATCAAAAATAGAGCTCGCAAACTCTTTGGCCGATCAATTTCCCTGCTGTGCCACAGGAGGCATTATTAACACATTCGGGGTATCTTCGGGAGAGTTGGCCAACGGCGAACAGCAAATAAAGTTTTGGAGTGCCAAATTGGCCACACACATCTACAGACGCAACAATAAGTGAAGAGTTGGACACTTGCCGGACTGAAGGAGATGTTGGTCCGTTAGGTACTGCCGTGTTGGCACATGCTCTGTTTCCCCCGGCCATTCCAGGTCATCTTGTCAAGGCCAAACCAGGATCATACATGTGCTCGCTGACCCTGAGAAGCACGCCCATCTGTACAACAGCCATGCATGATCTCTCACAGGTCTGTCTTGTCATTCCTGGTTAGTGTCAGTTAGTGTTAGTACCCCCCTCACATGTAGCGAAAATCGATCGGACGACGAGTCTGCGAGCTCTAAATTACGAGGAGGCATGACCCTGACTGGAAGGGGGGAACTCTGCCATTTCTTCGTCGGCAGCAGAGTCATGCCTCCTCGTAATTTAGAGCTCGCAGACTCGTCGTCCGATCGATTTTCGCTAATGATGTGAGGGGGTACAAGTAGAGTGAAGACACTAGTACTTGCATCATCTACTACTGACAGAATGGGGTCGCCTTGCCATTATGGTAGATCAGTCCTTCTGCAGAAGCAGCGGAAACAAGAGCACAGAAACGTGGAGAAACTTGATGGAAAGGAGCAAGAGGTCACTGACCTGAGCACTAAGGCAGTTCGTTTTTGCAGGCAATAGAGATTTCTGAATGACAACTAACTAACACTGGTTGTTGGTTGGTTGGTTGGTTGGTTGGTTGGTTGGTTGGTTGGTTGGTTGGTTGGTTGGTTGGTTGGTTGGTTGGTTGGTTGGTTGGTTGGTTGGTTGGTTGGTTGGTTTCATGTTTGTATTGATTCTATTATTAGGTACACCTGATTGACTTCAACAACTACGTTGGAAGACAAGCATAGAAATTAAGCCAAAAATCAAAAACTTTGTTCTTTACTCTTTGGCTGATATACCAAATAAAACCAGGAAATGCTTTGATTGCAGACCCTTGGTAGTTAAATACACTTTTCCCCTGCATCTTGAAATGTTACTCTGAGATTTAGTGCAAAAACACATCATCGACCTTGCCAGACTACATGCATTTCGCACAGCCGAAATGCAACACCCTCTTGTCATCTTAACTAGTACCCACCTCAACTGAAATTTCAAACAATAAACAAACTGTCCCGTCAAAAATATCTATTGATTGCATACATGTAAATACTGTTCCAAATGTTTCATACCTTCGCGGGGTTGACTTTTCACAATGGCCTCCAAGAATGGAAACGGGTCTATTGGGGTTGACAGATTCAGATCGCTGCCAACATTCGCACACACTCCAGGTTATGTCTGGTCACATCGCTGAGCTGTTTGGATCAAATCAATAACGGACATACATGTAGGACGGGTTTTCTTCGCACCCCGAGAGCACAGATACGGCTGACATTTCTACAGACCTGTAGCCAGTTTAATTTCACGCCTTTGTTACTGTCACCACCTCATCTAATTACATGTACATCAGAAACATGAAGCCAACCAATGTCAAGATGAATTGATAGTTGGACAACAGTTATATAAGAGTTTGCATTACGTACTTGCTGTGAAGGCTACTGATATCAAACTCACGGCACAGCATGTAGCATTTGCACTATGAAATAGTTTCTCCTAACAGATGTCACTTTTCATTAAAGTAAACAAGTTCTCCTTCATACAACTTATTTCCTGCTTTGGCCTCAATCAAAGCTTGTAAGATGTTGACCAAATAAACCAATCCTTCTAGTCCTCTTGGCAACAACCACACGGCGTAACAGGTGTGTTCTCAATCAATTTTACCTTATCTTATAATCTATAGTCGTTTCTTTTCTCGTCCAAATGCACCTTATGTAAGTAACAGTTGAACTGTTCTGTCCATGAGCGAGGGTGGAAGCTTGGATGAGGTGTAGGGGTGAAAGGGGGTCATCTATGTGAATGACGCGGTGGTAGAAATTGAGGTACACACTCAGACACACACAGACACACAGACACACACACACACACACACACACACACACACACTCACACACACACACACGCACAAACACACACACACGCACAAACATAGAGAGAGAGAGAGATACAAACTCCCCTTTACATAAACGGTTTGCCTTTTGAAAAACCGACCGGAGGAAATAAGATTATCTACCCGTGAAATACAAAGTAGCACCAGATTGCCGTTTCTGTGAGCTCCAGGCATGTCTGTCGGGTCGGCCTTACATCTCGCCTCTCATCTACTCCCACGCAATACCGCTGCCTCCTGGTAGCCGCCCGAACACGTCAGAAGCTCCCACAGAATCTTAATAACCGCTTATAGGGAAATATCAGCAGGCAAAGGGTGCCTTTGATATTAAAATAATTAATATGCGAGTTATGGGCTTACCACTTGTTTTGAAAACACCCCATATACATACGTACATTTCTCACGTCTGTATATATAAGCATTCCAACGTGATACTTGAAAACAACCGGAACGTTCTAAAATGATTTATCTCCAAAGTGCACTATTGTTTTTCCATGTTGTGTTGTACTGGGGTTGGGAACATGTGTGCATGTTACGAAAGGATTTGGAAATCTATAAATGTATTTGTGCTGTGGGAAGCTTTAATGCTTCTGCTGCCAGATTGGTGCTTGATGTATTGATAGTTTTGTGTTTTACCTCGTGAAGGGTTGGCTGTCAAAGGCATACTTCTGGCCACCACTTTAAGCCTATGTTGAAAGGTTATGTGGAATTAGAGGGCCTTTATTACATCTAAAAGACTTGGTACCGTTGATGTAGCCACCAGTGGGCTTTGTCTTCTGAGCTGAGTACCAATCCCTCGACACCATTTTACAAGCTTTTGTAAAGCTGTGAAAATAAAAGAAACGAAATAGTGCACAAAACGGGTTTAGACAGTTGGCAAGCAGGCTGGTTGGCAACAAATAATTCGCGATGTCAATATGATTAATCTTCGCAACGCGAAGCCCTCAAGTATTAATCATTGTGCGTCGGTGAAGATTAGACATCCAGGCAATAAGATATGCCAAAATGCAGTTACTCAAGTAGCTGGATATGATTTTGGAAACGGTCAGACGTTTTTTCGTCAGTGATGCTGGAGAAAATTTGTTGGAGAAAGATTTTGTATCCTAGCTGTGATTTGATATGCAAATCATTGATATGCAAATCACATCAATCACTGTGGTTTAGATTAAGAAATAAAATGATTATGGTGTCCTATTACTTCTAACGCCATGCCCTGCATGATCCTTGTTTTGAAAATTGAAGCTTAGTGCATTATCTGCTTCAGACGAATCTATTTTGAGGTTCAATATCCGGCAGAATCCCGCACCTTGAACAGATGAACACCCCAGCGCCCCAAGGGCTTCATCCCCGCTAAATATAGAACAGCCGCGACCTTTTGATCTTTCCCGAAGCTATTTTTGGAAGATGGATCAGACACCTTCGCCCCAGAATGTGCTTGGTGTAGCAAGGTCACCCGTATATAACGCCCGGATGGGAGGCCTGTGGCTTCCCGCAGGTGTAAATCAAACCTCACGGTAATTCCTACAGAACCCTGCGGCCTAAGACCAGTCATTTCCCGCTCGTATAGCATTCATCAGTGCCTCGTTTTTCCTGCTCTTTTTTCTCTCTACGCACTGGGAATCGTCCTTTCTTGTATTCCGTTATGTCTTTTGATAGTAGACATTTCAGTGCGTATCTTGTGGGTGATATTGCGATCATATGAATTTTGAAATCTTGCTCTGTAACATACAAAAGATTCCAGCTTCTCTACTTCTGTACCTAAAACTTTTTTGAAAATATTTGTGGCTGGTCCAAATAAATGAATTCTAAAATGTCCACATGCATGTTTTTTTTAACATACACTGGTAAATTGTTTTTCCATTTGCCCGCTACTATCATCCTTCGTCACTAGCATCTGCGCACTTAAGTCGAAATACTGACAAGTCCCTGCGAAATAAGCCACTCTTGATTGAGATCAGGCACCTTTTGGTGATCTCTTTCCGTCAGTTGCTCCTTACCGATAGCATTCCAAGAAAAGAAGTCTCAAAGAAAAACAAACAGTTGAGAAATGATGGTTTGGGCCTGTACATAAATGCACAGACTTGATGTGTGGGTCCATGTACAAAACAACGTCCGTAGGCATTAGTTACGTCAGTGCTCAATGGCAACAGCCAAAGGCAATATACGGCTATAGACACAGCCTGTCACGGGGCGACCTTCGTGCGCTAACGATGTTTTGGGGACGTGGTGTTCAACACGTAGGGTAGGCGGGGAGTAGGATGGTAATTCATCATCATAGATCATTTTGACTGACGAGCGTTACAATCCATTTGATATCTAGCAGGGTATTTACATTTATCTCTCGATAACGGGATAATTCCTTGTAAGTGTAAGTTGGTCAGACTTACAAGAACTGGTTTTCTGACAGACTTCCAGGAGTGATCATTTTGAAATCAACTCAGTCGCTAATAAATTTCTGAACAACAAATCGAGATATTTCATCCCAAGAAGATACTGTAAATGCAGAAACTTTCGCGGTGGTTTAATGCTTGGCCGCTTGACCGCCAACTTAAAACCACCGCGAACAATTTTTCCATGGCAGTAAGAGACAACAGTGCATGGAGCTACCGTTAACTTAAAGCCACCGCGAAAGTCCTTTTTCCCGCTACCGCAAAATTAAATCCCCGCGAACTTGAATGCATTTACAGATATCCCTTTACCTTTGTGCCAAATTTCATCTCTTTTGATTAAAAAAATAAGCCTGTTATAAAACCAATGTCATTACTTTTTGTAGAAACCTCGTAATTTCCTAGAGACGACTATTAATAAGACACATCCTAAAAGTCAATTGATTTTAGTTGTAGTAAAAGAATTTAGCTTTCGTATCCCTTATTACCTCCATAAAAATGGAGGTATAGTTATTCATGACTGTGTCTGTGTGCCTGTGTGTGTGTCTGTCTGTGTGTCTGTTTGTGTTTCCGGATATTTGTGGTCAGCATAACTTTTAACCACAGGATGGATTGTAATGATATTTGGTATGTGGGTAGGTGTTGGAAAGACGAAGGTCAATGTCAATTTTGAGCCTCCTGGTGTGTGACCTTGGTACTGTAGTATCTTTTGACCTCGACATGCTATGGTCTTGATTGTGGTAACAGATATATCTTGTGATACATTTTTTTGCATTCTGTTGTCTTCTAAGTCATACTTTGACGTATTACGCAATGTTTAGATTATAAAAATTGCCGAAAATAACAAAACAGTACTAGTGCTGCAGTGAACGAATCCTGCAGTGCCGCACTGGTGCCTCAAATGCAGTGAGATACCACCTTTAGTTTACCGTGATCATGTTTCAACCCGCTTGTTAATCACTGTCGCTCTAGGCACCATATCCTCATCGTATTTGTCAGTGAAAAACCGCTGTGTATCTCCGGAGTGATTAAATCATGTTCCTAAAATAGCAACCCGACAAACGGCACATGAATATAGATAAGGGTGGCTGCAAATATGTACATGAAAACACGAAAATCACTGCCTAATGCAGCGGTACGATTTGCAACGGCATCCGAAGGGGATGTAGCCCGGCCTCTAAAGCAACAAAGACTGACGGATACAGGGGTACTACTCAGGGTATTTACGATTAGGTACTTGTTGACAGGTCCAGGGATTATTCTGCTGCGAAACTTCAGGGGCCCGGCCAAACCCCAAAATAGTCCGGTAGCCATAGGGTGTCCCATGGGCCACGAAGGAGTCACGCCTGTACAATAGATCATAAACTACCCGGAGGGTCCCTTTTCTCTAAATGGGACCGTAGCATATAACAGTTAGCACAAGGCAAGCCTTTTACCCAGAGGCTTTATTAGAGTGCTGGGGGCTTTTCAATTTCGCCATTTAGTTGTCTGGTTATCTGCTAGTAAAATGTATTAGAATAGTTTTAGAGCCCATGTTTTAGATTCGTCTTAGAAACCATGTATACTGTATTACGACTTTTTGTATCTAACGTTATATGCCTGTACTTAGCTATGAATGTGCAATTAAGACTATAATTACACTCTGTACCTAACAGACCATCTCCGAACGATAGATGCACATAGAAAATACATCTTTTATTGCCGAATACTGTACACCGTATACGTAGAGGGAAGGTCATGACGGTTACTCGTCTTTTTATGAATTCCACCGACGACGAGAAGAATGTGAATATCAGAAAATATTGCACGCTTCGATATACATTTACATTACTTCACACAAGATTCTAGTACGATAAAAACAAAGTAATCACTAATCTGTCGGTATTTCACCACAATGTCTTGCGACTCATTGATCTATACATAATACAATAACCAATACATAAGTATTAATCTTTCGACTTCGAGTCGGTCGTCTGTACAATTAATCTGTCATAAACCATTTTGTACGACGTTGACATTATCGCATATTTCTATTTCTAAAATAATCTGAAAATCGATCTGACTAAAAACACCTACCAGAATTACAGCAACTCCATCCATGCATGTGTATGTAGTTATAGGTATTAGTCTCATATCTGTTAAGATGTACTTCCACCGTAGAGGCGAATCCAGACAAATAAAAAAACTTATACAATATCAAACAAGATACAATATTAAGCTTTGTCACAACAAATGGCACATGTAGGCACTGTCAGAGTCACAGTAGCAATAGGAGATACATGTATATGACTATGATTTTCACTTTCAAATCACATGTCCCTTTGTCAAGAGCGAGGAATATACAAATTTACAAAAAGCGCGTTCTATACAAAGTACAAATTGACAACTGTCAAAATGTTTGATTGTACGTTTCTTACATCCTGGTACTGCGTGGCAAATGTTACAAAGTGAAATGACCTTGATTGGCAAAACATCATTTGAAATAGGGAATCTTGTCTTGTAGCTTCATCAGTTTACTCTTATCTTTATAGTAGCTAGCTCATCATCTTTTGGAATAATACTGTCTTCCCTCAGCAAATTTCCTTGATACGTTTGTCTGGTCAGCAAGAACGATATATTACATTCTCTTCGCTTAAATGAGAATACTCATATCTTTTCACAATCACAAAACGATTTTTAAGATACAGACTGAATCAAATAGACTGTACAAACTACATCACTTGCAAAAACAACTTTGGTCTCTATGTCTCTCTTACTAGGACCGGAAGTCGCCTTAACTTCTTCAAAACATTCTTGCCATTTATAGCATGGCAAAGACATTCATATGGCACCTTTGACAGGGATTCGCCAGCATTTACATTTCCAAAATGCTCTCCTCCGTAAAACTGGCAAGCATTGAAAAAATAGTTACACGTGTGTATCCATAAACTCATCTCAAGTCGACAAAATCAACATTAAGTTTTATCTTGTTCCCATACGATGTACTACGATAACCTCTTTAGACATGTTAACTACAACAGACAACATGGTCCCTTTATATATTCTGTCCATACACCCACTGCTTCCCTTGCAATGGCTTTAAACGTGTGTCATGATCTCAGACCGTCTGGTAAAAAGGGAAGCTTTTAAAAGATGGCGAAGACCGCTCGCCGCAGCACTGAGCTATCTGAAGATGGGTTCACACGTGCGTGTAGTCAACTCCGTATGAGGTTCGTTTTCGAGTGTTAGCCTCTACCAGGCCCCACATATCGCTGGAAAAAAGAAATTGGACAAATATAGCCAGATAACAGAGGATTAAGTTAGTTGTAAACCATACTCTTCGGACAGCTTCTCCCGGCAAGTTATGTGTCTATTAGGGGTGGGTACCGTTACAGAAAATTCAGGTCCAGGTCCGGTTCAGGTCCAGAGGATAAGGTCCAGGTTTGGACCTGAACCTGGACCTGATTCAGTACGTAAGAACTTGTGAATGGACGATACTCAAAACAATGGTCCATTTTGCAACATAAACATCTGTTTTGTGGAGTATTTGACTCCCAGTGGCGTTTTAAAATCCTACAAGGCTACTACCTCTGTACGATTGGCTGTAAAACTTGGTAGAAATGACTATAGACTATACTCTACTTCGCTGTTGCTATTTCCTTCACCGGTAAGCCCCGAAACGTGTGAATTATAATGTGTTCATTTTCCAATCGGTCCAACATCCGGTCACCCAATTTTTTCAGGTCCGGATTTTCTGGACCGGTCCAATGAGAAAAACCGGTTTTGTACCGGTACATCGTACCGGTACCCAGCCCTAGTGTCTATATTTGTCTAATTTCTGCTATTTTTTTCAGCAGCATGCGAAGCGTGATCGAGGCTAAGAAGTTCACACGGACCTCATACGGACTTGAATATATACGCACATGTTAACCTGGATTTAGCAGCCGCACGCGCACACGAAGTCCCTGGCGGCGGCGCGGAAGGACGTGTTTCTGAGGGAGTAGACCACAGGGTTGGCGGCGGAGTTGACGAAGACCATGAGGATGGTGACGGCGCGGGCGGACGGTCCGACCAGCTCGGGCGCGAAGCTGCGCACGAACGTGACGATGATGAAGGGAGTCCACAGCACCATGAACATGCCCAGGATGATCAGCAGGGTCACCACAGTCTTGTTCTCTGTCGCCTGCTTCTGGTACGTACTGGATAGACAAGATACGAAAAAAACAAAACCTTAATATCTAATGCCAACCATGACAACGAACAGAATATTTTTTTGTTTCTTTTTTAAAAGTATTTCCACAAGAAGATAATGATACAACTTTTGAATAAATTTGTGCAACATGGTAGCAATTACAAAAATGCATCTAATATGTCATATAACAGTCCTGTGTGGAAATACATGGTATCATTAGCACTAGATAACAGCACTGTAATGACTGTATGGATCTCTGGTATCATTCATGAACGCTGGACAACAGTCCTGTATTGGCTTATGATATCATAAACACTGACCCATACATACAGTTTAGACATCAAATGCTTTTAATCTGACTGATTTACCTACACAATTAGTTATTTCAAATACGGCCCTACTTTAAGCTTGATATACCATCCTGGACTGCCTAAACCGAATGTGTATTATTTGTTATTGTACCTTTTGTTGTTGTTCGTTTCAAATTTTCATTTCATAGAGAGGATGTTGAATTGATATTAGGGGATTGCTAGAGTGCATCATCTTTTTGTCCGGTACCTTTTCTTGTTGATTAATATAAAAATACTATAGCTTGGTCAGCACTTTCTCACCTTAAAACCATACCACGATATGAATACATACATATCCATAATTTCAGTTTGAGTGCATCTTTTCCAAGGATATTGGAAAATAAGCACTATTCTAGATAAAAGGAAAACATATTTGCTTTCCAAGAAAACTTGTTCAGTTCACAGTCGAATATTGTACACTGTGATCTATAGCGGCGTCAGTGCACTACGAATTATATATCTCATTTCCTGGTAAAAATCAAATAGACAAGTGGGTATAGATTAGTACCATTACCCGAGACCTGGTCATAACGTATAATTTACGTCACAATCCCAAGTACATGTACCTGACTCTGATACTAAGTAGTAAAACGGTAATGCAATATAGCATTCAGTATCCAGATCGTATTTTTCTCCTACTTACTATCAAACTAAATGGACAAACTGCTTTCTGACGCGCACGTTGAAAGAGATGATATCGTGTATCCTGTTTTACCCTGTGAAGGATGTTAATGCCGCCATATATATATGACTATAAGTATGAGTGTTCACATGCCACAGAGGGCGTCGCAGCGCAAATTGCAGCACCAGGGACGGCGCCGCTGGGACCGCAACGCAATCAGGCTCCAAGAGCAACACTCAGGCTGATTCACGTTACTGCACTAATGCATAACGTCCCACTCAGGATTCAGAAGTTCAACAACCGCGCGTACATGTACCTAGTCAAGGACATCCAATACCCTGTATTAACATTCCGCTGTGATACACACGGTCGAGGATTTAGTAGTAGCCATATATCATTACGATGCGGTCAGGTGAAAGGTCACATCATCGGCGGCCATCTTTGTTTCAACCGTAAATGGTAAATATTCTAACAAAAGACATAACAATTGTACATCTTGGTGTGTAGGTTGATCACACAACTCTGTGCTGGGTGTAATTCTTGAGGTATGTTATGGCTGTCAGAAAAAGATAACAAACGTAGCAGGCACTTAAAGCTTTTCGCCTGATGCGGACATAAGACCTCTGCTAGCCCCGGATTTTGCGGCTTTTAGACAATACTGCAATGACGCCGTGATAAGCGTCATAGGGGCATTAGTAAGATGCGTGCATGACGCCTTAGAAGCTTATCTCTTCACCTCAGGGTATGGAATTAATTTGCCAAACACCGTCATTTAGTAACCTAAGCCATTCGTAGGTCGAAAAATAAGCTCAAGAAAAATCGGACGGAAAGAGCAGAACTTATAAAGGATTGATAAGTTTATAGTGTTTATGCTGCATTCACTTTCTCTAACATAAAAATGTTATCTAAATCAGACACGTTTGAAAATCACTTCAGGTTCGTAAATTCAATTCAAACGGACACCAGAAACTTGCTCCTGTCTGCCTTTTGGCCAAATAACTAACATCAAGGGATAAAGCGTGTACCAAAGTCGTCTACACGTCTTTAACTTCAAAGAACGCAGCGGGCTGGTAACAACTTACCCGCGGGTAGCAAAGCTTTGTGTAACCCTATGCATAGAATGCTAAAGGAGCTACAAAGGAGGATCTAAAACCACTACTAAAAGCACTGAATGCTCGTTTGTTACACTCGCAAATCAACGCAGTTTGGCATTATCCCGGGACATATTTCTGACGATGAATATCACGTTTAAAACGTCTGAAATGTGAACCCTTGTGGCGTCCTTCTCAACATCTCAAAGAATTTGCCCGCTTTTCCTGCTTGCGCTGCCTCTATGTATAAATCAGTAATCACGCAGTGATACTGCGTCGCGAAGCACACATGTATGCAGAGAGAGTGCAGCTGAGTGCATTAACCTCAGGGAACGTTATTGGCTTCATCATCTTGACTAAGACCTTCTCATAGCAAGCCTAGGATCTCCACTCGACTGCGCAGAGAACCGCATCAAAATCGACCGACCATGAGAGTCTTCACATCGAAATGAAGACCTTCGATTTTTGTTCTTGTAAAGACTTTCAGAGCGATTAAGCACAGTATGGTCGTACATAGCAAACTCGATCGACCCAACAACTGGGAAGTCCAGCAGGACTCGGACTGAATCTCTTCCTCACGTATAGTATTCTCCACGTTTGGCCTGTGGCACAGAGGCCAAATTGCTTTCCGGCAACTTACATCGTTTGGGGCTCATGTGAGATGAATGTGTGGAACGAATGATCGATCTGCTTTCATGTGAGTTCACCAACTTTAGCCTTGGCCAGTGAAACTTTCATAAGATCCTCGAAGCACACTGAAGCCAACATATAACTCTCCTACAAGGCGCCATTATAAGAAACTATCCTTTTACCTGGTTTTCCTGTCTCTATCAATAAGATAGATAAATAAAAACATCATCTAACTCAGACAAATTTTAAAATCACTTCAGGTTCGTAAATTCGATTGAAACTGTCACCAGAAACTTGATCGTGTCTGCCTTATGGCCAAACAACTAGCAAGGAGGGATAAGCGTGTACCAAAGTCGGCTACACGTCTTTAACTTCAAAGGCCGCAGCTTTCCCGCAGGTAGCCCCTTTTTGTAACCCCATGCATAGAATGCTAAAGCAGCCACAAAGGAAGATGTAAAACCTGCATACTAAAATACTCGTTTGCTACACTCGCAAATCATCGGTTTAACATGATCAAAGGACATATTCCTGACGGTGAATATGACGTTTAAAAACGTAAACGTTTTTCTGTCTGAAAACGACTAGTCTAACATCTCTTTCTTGTTGTTTTCTAAAAGAAAAGCGAAGGGAAGATGAGGGACCAACAAACGAAACGAATCTATGTTTCCCTTCTAATTAAGGTACGGAGTCACTCCCCTCGAGTACGTTATCGATATCCGTTCACGAAAAAAAGAATAATCATAACCCGCCAGCTCAAAGGAAAATTGATTTTTCTATTAGTTGCCTTCACCTGTTACCTCGCCAATTGATCATACATATCGTTACGGCACTGCTCGTGTTATTACTAAACGGATATGGTGCAGAACGCTTCTACCAAGTAATTTCCTTAACGGGAAGTGATTTATCTTTTGTTATTTTATCTCGATAATCCAGATGTGATGAATCTCAAGGTATTTTTGTGCAATCCAAATGGGCTCAGTAGATTTGTTTTGCGATAAAGAGAACTACCTTATTGAAACAGTATCTAAGATAAAGTACTAATGCAATGGCAGGAAGGTCACTACCGAATATACTTCTAACATTTTTACTACATTGGATGTTTAGATTTTCGGTAAACATTTCATGATCCTTTTCTTTCAGTGAAGACACCAAAATAACACCGTTTTCAATACATGGTTATGTTAACTGTTTATCTGGCTTGTCTTAGCTACGGGAATGTGGATATGAAGTACGATGTGTTGGCTTTGTGATGGTTGGTAATTTTATATAAGTATTTTGTGCATACATACTTACAGGGCTGTTCAGCATTCACAGACAGTGATTCCCAACCTGCCTGAGGCTATTACAAGGGCTAGCCCTGCTGACGAAGGCAATACAAATGGAATTTTATTTCATTTCATTTCATTTTGTTTATTTAGCCAGGGACGACATATATATCGACAGAATATTAATTTTTGAACAATCAAAAACAACATTTGTAGATGTTTCTGCGTAGTAATAGAAAGTCAAGTAGCCTAAAATATCGTTGCAAGTGTTCACAATGAGAATAACAATCAAACCCTCTGTGTACCATCTTGCAACCCCCCCCCCCCCCAAAAAAAATTCAAAACTTCTTTTATCAAATCATAGCGGGACCGACATGACTCGGAATTGACGATATTACTTCAGAGCCTGACTCTTATCTGGACGATATATTCATTCTAATCAGAATTCAAACGGCGACCTTCGAGCAAGTCACGCTGTGACATTTCGTGCAGTTATACACTTAAGTCGGCGGCTCTGCGTGATGATCCTGATGTTAAACCATAAGTCCGGAAACCGTGCGCTCGTGGAGACTGATTATTCTAAGTTGAGATCCACACGCTTTTATCATGTATCAAAGCTCACAGCTGCATGGACCATAATGTTTGAAATATTATATTTTTTGTTCGCGTGATGATCCTAATGTTAACCCATAAGTCCGGAAACCGTGTGCTCGTGGAGACTGATTATTCTAAGTTGAGGTTCCACACGCTTTTATCATGTATCAAAGCTCACAGCTGCATGGACCATAATGTTTGAAATATTATATTTTTTGTTCGCGTGATCATCCTGATGCTAACCCATAAGTCCGGAAACCGTGTGCTCGTGGAGACTGATTATTCTAAGTTGAGATTCCACACGCTTTTATCATGTATCAAAGCTCACAGCTGCATGGACCTTAATGTTTGAAATCATTATTTTTTGTTCGCATAGATTCAAGCATATGTCAATCATGTGGTGGTTTTGCCCAAATATGGACGTCTCTGATGAAGACGTGCTTCCGACGTGTATGACGTTATGAGTGCCGTAGGCATGTGACGCACAGCCGTCCCTGTGGTGAGTTCAGTCGGCGCGCAGTGGCGATGTTTCCCGTGCCTTTTGAAATGAGAGACAAGCTGCCATTGTGTTGTTGATTTTTGACTTTCTACGTACGCATTTCTGCTGTTTTATTTGAAACGATGACATGCGCAATGTTGTCTCAGTGCGTCATAACTTCGTGTTATGTTGTTTGTCCTGAATAAATACTAAAGCGAAAAATAAATCTTTTAGGCGAAAGTAACTAGAAAAAATGACGACCTACTACTTTGTTTTTCAAACACACGTATTGTCTAAAGCCCGTGGGCCCCCATTTCAGATCATAAGCTATCTTGTTTCTTTTCAAATTGGGAATACTGCTAGAATGTGTACTTAGACCGTAAATTTCAAACCGAAGCATTTCGTTCCATCAACGGTCACCTTCAAAACGTATTCAGTCTAGCCAACGTTCATAGTAGCTGCTGCTCTGTTGATTAAATTTGTAACTACATTTCCACGGCCTTTACGAAGCTTTGCGTATTAGATAGTAAAGTATACTACTGTGTAAAACAACTGTCTCATTTCTATGTCATGTCGGATTTATCTTTGTATACCGAGTCGTTGGCAGTACTGTCCCCTTGGTGGTTTCAAATTAGAGTGTTCCATTTCAAGAGCTAGAGTTTTACAATGCCGGTAGACCCCACTACAAGTTTTACTGAACATCGTATCTATAATTTATGGCCCTCGGACCCAATAATTACGGAGGCGTAGCTTTTATCAATGGTGAAATTTGATGGTTTGTGATAACTCCTGACATTTCGCCTCTATACCCTAATCTGTGATCGCAATTGTGATTAGTTTCTCTTGTTGAGTGTGTCTATTAGCGTATCTCGATTCTGCAGTAGTCCTCAAATCGCAATACGAATCTAGTTTGCCCTTTACATCCTTCTGCGTATTTAGAATTATAAAACATTTTGGGGTTCGTTTAGACCGAACGACACAGTGAATTGGACCGCTGCCTGAAGCCTATCTTTAGCTATAAATCGCCTCCTCCTTGAAAGACAACCCGTCGCTGTAGATCACCTATTGGCGCCAACATGTCCATCGGCTGTCTATGGCCGTGACTGCGTCCCCCCAAGTAGTCTGACTGATCTTGACTTTGCTGACCCTCCAACCCCTGAGGTTATCAACCGCCAACTACCTCTTGTCACAACGTTGCGTAATGGGTTCTAGATAGATGGGTAGTTGGATAACCTGATCAAATCGAGCTCCCAGCAGTCTTCTCATTGACGGGCCCCCAGAGGCCTGGTAGCGAATTTGAGTTTGTGTTACACAGACTGTTGAGTAGATAACATATATAGACGGCGGTGGATCAGACAAGGGCAAGGTTTGTAGTTCCGTAGGGACCACGCGAATGGATGCCAAGCTAAGGGAGACACCGAAGGCACTTTGTAAAACCACTAGCCGTGCCGACGCTACTCTTGTAAACGATGCTTGCGTGGACCTTTGAACATGAAAGCAATTTTTTTATCAACTGCTCACAGAGGTACCCGTATGGAGACGAATTGCTTTATGTTTTCGCTTAAAGCATCGCCATTGTGATCTGAAGATGAAGAGATTTTGTCTAAATAACGCTCTGCTGCCGATAATCGTTTCCATCTAACGGTCAGGCGAATCTTTTGAATTCTGCACATCCTTATCAAAGAACGATATCAAAACACATTTTTGTCCATTAGAATACACGAATAACTGCAATTACTTCAAGTAAAATTGACTTATGGATGGACGGATTACGTTATGTATGGATTCAGGCTGACTTACCTTTAATCTCACTATACTTTGTACTATATAGTTTCTTTATACAAGACGGTGTTCCGGGCCAAAATGTCTTCTGACCTATGAGCTTGGTGATTCACTGTATCGAGCGAGCATATCTACAGCTTATGTTAACTGAAGCCACTTAATTGTGCTTCTCCGCAGACGTATAGAATATCCTTATATTAACCACGGGAGATAAGAGCGTTAAGACATTATGTATGCATAATGCATATGGTTCGTGGTGCTCGCCTAATATTTCCAGGCAGGTTTTCTAAGGCAATAAGAGCACCTAAATTATGTCTTATGAATAGTCTTCATTTGCCTTCATTTTCACAGTTTTTTGTTTGTAAAATAAACATTTCACGTCAGCCGATGCAGTGATGTCCAGACACTAGATTATATTTTTACCTCTCTCTCTTTTTACCTCTCTACGTATATAGTGGGAGGGAGAGAGAAAAAGAGTCCTCTCTCTCTCTATATATATATATACATATATAGATAGATAGGTAGAGAGAGAGAGAGAGATGAGAGAGAGAGAGAAAGAGGCAGAGAGAGAGAGAGAGAGAGTTGAGAGAGAGAGAGAGAGAGAGAGAGAGAGAGAGAGAGAGAGAGAGAGAGAGAGAGAGGAGAGAGCAGAGAGAGAGAGAGAGAAAAGGAAAATCAGAGAGTCTACGCATCTGCCTGTAGCATATCAAGTATCTTTGTATCTTCCTTGTTGATGTAAAACTGCGGGGCCGGAAGTGTTATTTTATACCGTGCCCCTGATTAATCTGTCTGCGCGCGTACCGCTTCAGGAATATCCCGCCTACACCGTGCGTGGCATACAGATTACACTGCCAAGGCCACAGTAAACACACACCTGGGCGGAGGGTTTGTGTAATGGTTGGATTTATTTAGAAACAAAAACTTTTGGTGGTAGACACACACTGGCTCATAGAAACCTCTAAATTTTTTAAGTCGACAATTAAGGGTTAATGACCCGCCCCGAGGTGTATATGGTGTCATAACGCCTGGTCCTTTGCTATAACCACCGAATAAAACCATCGATGTGAGCGAAGCGAACGAGGTGGTTTTATGAGGTGGTTATAGCGTTATGACACCATGTACACCGAGGAACAGGCGGGTCATTAACGTTATTAGCATATAGCTTACACAAACTTGCAAACTCCCGTATGACGCATAGATCCCTTGGTACGATACGTGTGAATTCCTTTGTCGAATTTCTGAAAATTCACATTTGCTCCTTGGTACATGCATGTGTAAGGAGATTACAGATTGCATTTTGAAACCAAAATTTCCACAGAAAATATTCGAAACATTGCAGGTTTTTTAGAACAACAAAAGTCATTATCAATGTTAGAAGGAGCCATTCCCCTTTGCAGTCTGTACTTATTCTCTCTGCTCTGGCATATGTTTCGCTCCTTTTTATTGGCCAATACCTGCATATACCTTACTTTCTTGTGTGTATCGCTACTTTTGATTGGTCAAAATGAATCGACACCGGCACCGGTGTCGATTTGCATCGACACTGGTGCCGGTGTCGATGCAAATCGACACCGGCCTCGACACCGGTGCCGGTGTCGATTCATTCTGACCAATCAGAGGAGCGATACACACCTGCCTGGCCTAAATCTATGTGTTTAGGAAACAACCAACAACCAACAAATTAACAACCAACATGGAACGGGGCCTTCTGATTGGTCCGCGGCGCTTGGCTATATGATAATGTAGAATAACAACATCATAAAGCGTATTTGTAAAGTAAAACAAATTACACAAGTAATCGTTTGTTGTGGTTTGTGCGTTTTCTAATTGTGTTCAAAGTAACCTCAAATCAATTCAGTTAATGAGGAAATCATTATTTCTCCGTTTTTATTCTCCTGGGAACATTTTCTATCGATCGCTGCACTTTGCGTATCTTCCATTGATTAAGAACAAAAGCCACAGGGATTCGGGATCGTTCCATTATTTTCTAGCCTAGCGTTCGTCCTTACTTAGCTTAGCCAACATGGGTAGCGATCATAAGGAGCGGACTACAACTGAAGAAGTCTGAATACCAGTCTAGTGATTTTTGAAACATACAATCAGGTGCAGGGTTTGGTTGAGTGGCTATCCAGCACGGCTTCATTTTCCTACTGACGACAAATTAATCACATCGCGTTTATACGGGAAATTGGAGAGCAGTCACAACAGAAAGTTGTCGGGAGTCCTCACATGTATATCTGGTTCACGTGGGGTATCATCTGACCCTTACCTCCCTCATGACCTCAAAGAAAAGCGGCCTGCAGGCCGACTTGAGCTTCTCATGAATAAATAAAGGTTCAAACAAACAAACAAACAAACAAACAAATAATTAGGTTAGGATTCACTTGTATATGAGAAACTTCATCAGGCTTAGTCCGTATACTTAAGCTTGTGACAAGCGATGACACAAGGAGGATATGGCAAGTGAACAAGAAAGATGAAACATACAGTCTGAACGACAAAGAGGTGCATGGAGCGGACCAAAAAACTGCACCAGGACAAACTACTCCACAAACGACCAGCAGTTCCCGTCATAATAGAAAATGATTTGTACTCAAGTGATTTATTCAAACGTTTTTTTTTTTTCAGCAATGATAATTTTTTTTTGATAGAGGGAAATAGAAAAGCTAGCTTGTGAAAATGTTGAGAACTTCAACTTATTGATGTAGATATGGAAACTGACGCATGGGAAGTCAAATCATACTCAATGGCCTTGTTGTGACATGTGTATGTTACTTACTTGACTTCCTTTATAGAACACTAAATATTTAACAGTTGAGCTAATATAAATTGGCCTACTTTCCGGTAACCGACATAGCTAGTAGGCCACGCATCGGCTCAACATTTCCGCCATGTCATAGTGAATAAGAAATCTTGAATTATTTCCTGAATCTAAGACCCCGTTCACACTCAAAAAAATGAAGCGGCTTCCACGTTGAAGCCGCTTCATTTTTTTTGAGTTTGAACGGGGTCTTAGATTCAGGTTTCTAGCCGGTATCCGTCCTTTGACGTAATTTTGCTGCAGGGGACGGACACAAATTTTGCCCATTCCGTGAAATGAAAATTAAAAACAAATGAAATTTTGCAAAGATCTCCAGAAATTCAGCACAAATGCCATTAAAGCAAGCTGAGTCTCTCTACCAGCAAAATGTGCCCCTCAAAATGCAGGAAATATACATTTTATATATATATAGCGTTGCAGAGGGTCTTAGATTTAAATTTTCCGCACCCCCCTAGGACCATCACATGGAAGCCTCTGGCGCTCGACAGGATTTCTGTTCAACATCCAGAGGATGAAAAAAAAATCAGGCTCGCTATAACACTGCCAAGATTACTAGTATATCAAAATTATCACAAAGTGCAAATCACGATTTGTTCCCAAACAGTCCCATTGGCCAACAACGTCATGAGAGAAAAGTCAACATCTAGACAGGTTATCCTGCTAACAAACATACCCCTGGCCATATACACGAACAAACAGCGCCAATACAAACAAAACCTTAGTTGCAAAGGTATAAAGGGTTTAACAAACAGTGACATTGACTCCACCTATATAAAAGGTAAACACCTTGACTTTCATGGGTAATGCAATTGTAAAGGTTGGCTTCTTAACTCGATTGTTTTCAATAACGATAACATGGATTATAGTAAAACACCACCTACGCACCTGGGGTTCCAGCTATTACGTTTACACACAGGAGGGCCATTTGGTAAAGTTTATATTTGAGACTTTGATCTTCTGAAGTAGCAGAATGATCCATTTAATGTACCGTCTCCAGGTGGTGGATAATACATGTGTTTTGTTGCGCTCTGTTGCTGTTTTATCTAGGCCCACAGCACACATCATTGCAGAAACCCCAGATGTGACATAAAAAGGGCATAATTTCTGATCTTCTCTTCAAGGAGACGCATGAGAAAACCCATTGTAAAGATCCGCGTCTTTCATTGGATAAGATCCGACTCAGTTTAAGATGATGGGCCGTAATGATTAGATAAATGGGTTAAGGACAAACGCCTCTTGACAGAAAAGTCTCTTCCAATTGAGAAAGGTATCAATTTGCGAAGTGATAACAGTTAGCGAGGGTCAGAATCCGTTCATTTCATCATTACGATAATAACCAAGGATTCGCATCAGTGCTAGGGTGTTCTCTAGGTCACTCGTTTTAACGTGATTTATATACTACAGTCGGGACCAATTAATGGAGGGACTAATTTTGGTCAGAGAGGTTATTATCATGGTTGGTATCCCTGAACTGGGGCGGTCCAATCAAGTCGGCGACGCATCAAACATGCGTCAATTTGAGATTCCTTCTGCGTGGAAACGTTGGGGCCAATTTTGGTCGCGAAAAATGACGTACTGGCGTTTACGTGCATCTGTAATATACATACATAGTGAGCGAAACAGTATTATGCTAGTCCTGTCCAAACATTAAGGTTTATTATATCAGTCACGCTCTGCATATTGTCAGATTAAGAGAAAAATAAACAAATGTCCACCTTGTTTGTAATGGCGTCTCTAGGGACTGTAAACACTCATCCTGCAGGTTGAATATTGAATTCCCAGCGTCCATATTGACAAAGAAATAATCCGTTCGTTTACCCTGTACACACTTCAGACATATGGTTGAAATGTAACAAAAACTCGAGGCTTTACCTGTGCAGGTTGTTTTGCGCAGCTCGCGGCTGGACGGACACTCCGTTGGCGCCGTTGGTCTGCACGGTGAAGTGTGCGGTGCCATTGGTGGGGCGGCTCGGACCGGCCACGGCCCCGTTCCCTGCCTGCGTGCCGCCGTTGTTGGCTGCCATGCTCCCGTTACGTTCCGTCTCCTTCAGGGAGGACGCGTGCGGGATGACTTTCTTGGAGCGGCGGCGAACGATGTGGAAAATGCGGTAGTATGTGACGCCCATGATACAGGTCGGGATGATGTAGGCGGCTATGCTAACGAACACCAGGTTTGTTACCGAGCGGGCTGAAGTGTCCCAGATCGGCAGGCACACGAGATCTTCCCCGGAGGAGACATTTCCCCAGCCCGATACAACAGTCACGGCCACGGCGGCGGCATGGACCCAGCCGTACAGGAGCAGCTTCTTGGCACGGGCTCTGGCGATGTTTTCGGAGGCGCTTGGCTGGGACACTTTATAGTACCTGTTCAGTGAGATCATCCCCAGCGCCATGTTGGAGGAGGTGGTAAAGAACGTGAAGAGGAAACCTTCGATCTGACAGAAGACGTCTCCCAAGATCCAGCTGTCTCCAATCGTCGTGACCAGAGAGAACGGCATGACCAGCAGGGCCAACAGTCCGTCCGCCACCGCCAGCCAGAACACCAACAGGTTCCCGGGTTTGCCGACGGTGTTCGGCCATGTCTGTACCAGTGTTCCCACCACGATGATGTTCCCTAACGCTGCCCCGACAATCACCAGGAACAGCACGAAAGCCAGCGGGATGGACTGGGCGAGGGTGAAGCTCAGCCCGTCTGGAGAAGCCGGTAGGCTGCCGTTCCCGTGCACCGTGGTGTTCAGCGCCCCTTCCATCATCTTTCCCCAGCCTCGCCTCCGAACAGGTGGTGTCTACATGGCGGCTGTGCGGCTGCGTACCCGCTAATTTCCCAGAAAACGACGCTACATGACGACACAGCGCCCTATCGCTCACCGCGCGAACACCCTCAGCTCCTCACTGTTCCCCCGGTAAGACTGAATCAGGACACACGGAGAGACGAGACAGAGTACAGCATGTCCCTCTCAGGGCGGCAGCCGGCTTGTTGTGGTGATGCAGCCGTGCTCAGGTGACGGTTGCGTCAGCTTCGGTAGCCTAGCAACCTCGAATCCAATACTCGCCTCTTACCATGGCAACCAAATCTCCACTTCCGACTCACCTACTCTGCGGACAACATATCAAGTGTATCTACAGACCGGTGACTTCGTTAAAAAAGATCCGTATAGGCTATAGCCACCCAGGCCAAGTAAAACTGATTGAATACGAGACACATCGAATTTACTTCGATCCGGTCCACGTAAGACTGAGTCGATGTGAAATTAAGCATCAAATTTCGTCTATATCCCCACACCATTACACGCATGACATTCAAGATGCAATTCTGTGAGAGATACATTACGTTCCCATTTTAGCTGACGAATTGCGGCTGTCGTCGCGTTTCGCTAACTGATTGGGCCGTGGGTCAATCAACACCTTTATGAGACTGGACGTCTGCAGGTCCGAGATCCCCCGGCACGTTCTGCGGGGCTGACATACTGGACACTGATTACTTCCATCTGTCTTGCCTTGCTTCGCCTCTGCTTGAAACAGAAACACCCGGGGCTATTTCATTACTGGGTACCGGGGATGGGGCAATTGGAACGGTTAGATCAAAATGTCGAGAGGAACTGAGAAACACTACAATTCTGATATCAGTGAAGAAAAAAAGGAATCAAAATTGAAGCTCCTCGTTGAGTCCAATGTTAATCGATATCCATTGTCAGATTTTCCGCCATACACAGGGCAAATTTCACTAGGCGTTTTCACCATTACTTTCTAATGTATATACTTTGTATGTTTGACCATGACATTTAAGAGATACGCAATGTTTTCCATTAGGGGTTCCATTAATAGTAGCCCTGTCGAGCATCGTTTTGTGTTCACAGTTACGCGAAACATTACCTTTTCGTTTCCCATTTATCAAAAGTGTGCGTGTCGGGTCAATATTGAGTTGACATCTTCGCGCAATCAACAACGGCGTTCGTGTGGTCTTGTAGGAACGTCACAGGTGTTCGCGGGTTCAATACCAATTTTTTTTTTCATCTGAAAATCTGGCCGTGACGCTTGAATTGTCATGCAGCGCCTCCCAGTGGAACAGGACAAACTGCAACATGTTTAGCCAAATCCACAGTACAATTTGTGACTAACATCGGTATGTTAAATCTATTCCAAAAGCAAAGGTTTCTGTTGGGAGCTAGGAGTGGCCGTGATTTTTTTCACTTTGCTTGGAGAAAATTTCAAATCGACATCTTACACCGCTTTGGCGTCAATCATTTGGCCCGTAATGGTTCAGCCAATAAGAAGAGCTAATCCAGGCGGATTAACACGGATTACAGATCCGGAGGGCAGTCCTCCTGAATGGAGTATTGATTAATCTCCTGATGAAGAATGACATGGATTATGATGTCATTACAGACGGTACAGACGGTAATGATTAACCTCCGAGCGGTATTTTGCTGTTTTAATACGGATAGAGGCCATCTGACCCATCCTCCTACGCAGGGACATCCAGCAGCGAAACAGGTTTCGCTGTTAATGTTGGATGTCCCTGCCAAGGAGGATGATCTGACCGGGCGCTGAAGTAGAGGTGGTATCTCACTGCACTTGGGGCACCGGTGCGACACTGCGGCGTTCGCTTACTGCGGCACTGTGCTATTTTCGCTGATTGTTTAAATAATTTAGATATTGCGTAATGCGTAAAAGTATTGAAGCCAACAAGATGCACAAAATGTAAGAAAATTCGTTCTTTATCTCTGAAAATAGTTGAGTAATCTTTTGAACCCCGCAGTGCCGCAAGTGCAGTGACATTCCACCTGATTTAAAGGGCTAAGTGCTGTGGGTGAAGCTTAGACATCCAGGTGATAAGATACACAATACCGCGTGGCACAGTGGTATTGTGTTCGCCTCGTGACCGAGAGATTGCGGGATCGAATCCGCCTGCCGTGCTGCCGATCTTGTGCCCTTGGGAAAGGCACTTTACACGACTTTCCTCACTTTACTCAAGTGAAAATGAGTCGTCCCTCGGATAGGACGTTAAATGGAGGTCCCGTGTCTGGGGAGAGCCATACCCCGGGCACGTTAAAGAACCTGCCACATGTGCGATGGTGCGGTGTGAGCGGTTCAAAACGTACAGTACCTTGGCCACACCTGGGGCAATAACTGTCGTATTGAGGTCACCTGAGTGGCGCCGAATGGCAGCTCGCTCCAGACCCTTGCGATTTAGCCCCGCCTATTGTAAGCTCCTCGCAATTCAGCCCCTGGCTGCAAAGAGTGAGTAGTCGGCCCACCCAATAACCAATAATAACCAATAACCAATACAAATGTTACAGATTTTCTCAGTCACTGACAAATGATAGTGCACGCTATCTGAAACGTTCGGTTGACCGTTCACAACATTTATCCAGTTGCTTGAGTAACTTTTGTGTAAAGGTGTAAGTGATTTACCTTATAATTTCTTGTCATCGGCATAAGGATTGGAGACTAAGAGATGTTGCGTAAACCAAAGCAAATTGACATTGTAATGAAATCGTAAAGAATGACATGGCCTATCAAAACAGTGACTCAAAACTACCACCTAGCGAGTTTTATTACAACAGCAAATGCAATATTATGTGAATATAAACGTTACATTCTACCCGAAACTAATGGATTCACAGTTACATCTGATGACGAAAACACACACATGTTGTCATATATGTAAGAAACCTATCTCATACTGCAACTCCTGTATTAGTTAGATAAGCCGTTAAGCTATAGAACTGTATTTATGTAGATGCTTTACTTTTTACCTTGTACAAATACTGTGCAATAAAGTTGTATTTATATATGTATCAAGACCGAAAGCATCAATATATGCTATCTTTTAGATACCCGATGATACCAGAAGTTTTAAGTAGCCTCAGTCCTGGCTGTGTTGTTGCATTAAAGCCTTCGGGGATGTTGAACTTTAATGGGCATGTGAGGTTCCCTTTATGTCTTACATGTACACCATTGCACCCTACCCTACTCTCAATATGCAATTGCATTAGCCTCCATGCAAATATAGATAGGCTAAGTTGTAACGTTTCGCAGGTTGCCGGCCGGAAACGTTTGGACAAGACCACGAGAGTCTGTTAGTTCACCCCACATCTGCTTGACGATCCGTGCCGTTTTCTGGATGTATACCCAAACATTCCGGTCTGTGACAGGACAAGGCTTTACCGACAGTCGTGTTTGCTCATGTCATGTTCACAGTTTACAGACACAGGCTAGGTCAATTGAGGGGCTGTTCCACAGGCAACAAATGGGGTGGGTGTAGATTCTTTTGTTGAGAGTCATACTCTTGTACCGACTATAGTAGTGGCACAAATGGTAGGAAGATGCCTTCCTGTTTTAGTAGCAAGGTATATTTTTCAATGAGAGGTTGTTAGCCATTTTCATCTAACGTGCACTATCTTGAACCCTGTTCAAGCACACGGGACCCCCAATTTACCCCTCGTACGAAAGTCGGGTGCAGCCCCAACCGAGATACCCTACCCAGGAGTGAACCGGAGTCTCCCGGGTACCAAGTAATTGGAACAAGTCTGATGTGTGGCTGCTACCAGTTGAGCTATAGGGACATTGCGTTGGGGTAAGACGGTAAGCGAAAAACGAAGAGACTGTCATGGGATCATGCATACAGAGATCGGAAGAGTGCACATATTAGTCATAGGCAAAGTCTCATGACTTGTTCTGTCTTACATGTTTTGTTTTCCCTGGATCATTGACCTTTCTCCGTGTCAACAATGAACCCAGTCACACCCACTTCTCTAACACTGTGTGCGACCAACAGTATAATTTCTTGATAACCACCAAATGCACACACTTGTAACTTGGTTCGAGTACTTTGCAAATTAGCAAAGAAATTATTGAGTGCTCTGTACACCGTTACAGAAGGCCAGGGGCAATAAAGTACATTAAAGTAATGCCGCTACGCATTTTACGAAAAAATAAATCATTTAAGACAAGCCAATCAAACCACGTATAATTACTGAATCCTGTTATCTGTACTTGAATTCTAACAATGTTTTCAAACTCAGTATTTGAATTTTGACAAATCAACTTGGAAACAAATTCGGACCCCTGAAACCTACATAGACATATGCATCACCCATAACCACCTCCACACTGCATGGTATGCTAAACGTGCTGTCGTCAAAGGTAACGATCGTCCTACCCAGCAAACCATTATAGAATTCGTCGGCGTCTCTTCCTGTTTAAGTGTACATTTCTTTGTTATTATAGTAGAAGCGTGGTCAATCTGAAGTGCACATGTACAGCCCGTGTTGAATGGAACTGTGCCCCCGCTTCCTGCATGCCGGTAATTAGTCTCGTAAATTTAAGCAGATGTTGGGAGGTTTGTGCGAAATAAAGATCGTACAGCTGTAGGTGAATTGGAGTGCTACATTTTCGGTGAGTTCGTTCAGTTGTTGATTCTCTCGTTTGCAATGTGTTTTTTTTTCTTGTAAACTTTTTTTTATCTTCCTGGTAAAATTCTTTTCCTATTTTCGCCCCCCATCCCCCACCCCAACAAGAATACACACAGTTCTACCACCTTAAATGTTTAGCCCTTTCGACTTCCAGCCTTAGTTTACGAGATCAGTGTGAGTCCACAAGATAAAACGGGCAGACGTAACATATTCTGAACGTAAAACTCCCACTAACGCTTTTGTACCGGCAGCACGTATACACCCGCCATTTCTACAGCACAAACCCTTTTATTTAAGGCAGAAGGTATTGAACTGGACGTGTTGACCGTTCTGGCCGATAAGAATGCCTGCTGGCTGCGTTCTTCCTAATCTATCTAAATGGTTGCACCAAATTTCTACGGAGCCATCTATTTACATGCTATACAGCCTGTATTATCGATCTTGACATTTGCTAAAGCTAATTTTCACAGAGGCGCGCCTCAGAAGGTTAAAAGAACTTATAACACTATAGTCCAGGACTATAATACGGAGGTTCTGCTGCAGTATCATAACAAGTCGCCAGGGGTCTCAAAATTCAATAAAAGCTATATAACATGCCCAGGGTGTATAATGTATAAAACCGGAGGTTTCTTTGGAGTACCATAACAAGTCGCTAGGGGCCTAGACATCAAATAAGTCTCATCAAGATCTACCCACATACAAAATTTCAAAACAATCTACCCATGCCTTCTCATGTGATCATGTTAACAAACGGAGAGACACAGAAACGGACGCTGACAAAACATTTTCCCCGATCTTTCATGAAATTTAAAACAAAGATATCTAAGGGTTTTGTAGAGGCGTGGAGTTGTAAGTAAGGCGATAACGTGCAGTAGTGATCACTATTATTGTACCAACAGGCGTGACGAAGCGGTAGTTTAAAGCTGCCCACGCGGAGTGGCTCAGAAGAGGTCGCGCTTCCCGAATTACTCATGACGTCACTAGTTTCGCACGATATTTGGCGGCGAGCGCGGCGGTGGTTCCGCCGGCACAGACGGGAGACTCATTAACGGGTCGGGATCTGAGCCTGCTGTCTGCGCATGCGTCATCATCAGGTTACGGTGTGCTGTAGATTTGGACTTGACTTGCAGCCAAATACGTACAGGTACAGCCTTTAATATCTACGTCTTCTTAAGCCATATGGGTAGAGATAATGCTCCGTGGTTGGTATAGGAATGGCAGGGTCGTCATCACTTGTTATGCCAGGATACATTAGTGTAAGAAGGACAAGTTCTATATCACTATGTAAATCCCTACGAATGGCCTATGGCGTCATTAGATTAGTCCTTGTAAATGGCCAAGTACCCCCCTCCCCTCTCGGGAGAGCGCAACCACACGCACGTCAAGTTGGGCATCATTCAAATTGCCTCTGCGAACGTGACCTGACGAGGGTATATTATATGGCGGGGCGTAATGACTAGACACAAGGGTAGCGTTTATCATCTTCGTCTGGGGAAAGAAAATATGTATCACAACTATATTCTTAATTCCTTGTCAATGTTGGAGACTGTAATGGCATACTGACGTAAACATGGTATTGCGCGGATTTGCTCTTATCTTACCCCATATGGGACTGTCAGAACCTCTCCCCCACCCCATTTTTTAGATCATATATATATATATATATATATATTATAAACAATGTAAGGCATTGTCTGAAATGCTTTAGTAAACAATGGTAACGTTATTTTACTAGTCCGGTTACCTTCACCGCTGTGTTCAACAATTTAGACAATGTTGATAATGGGCGTTCACCAATTTCTGGGTCAGCACCTCAACATGCGGAGGAGGGCGTGGGGAAGTGAGTCAAATAGAGTATAGTAAAACATTGTTTACATCGCAGTTTACTTAGTCAAGATCCATCTCACCTGTACAAAGAGCACGTTTATCAGTCGGCAAGATGTCGGTAATGTAATATCTCGTCCACAGTATATCTGTTGTTGTGTCTGTGTCGAATCAGTGATAAGGTCATGTTGACCTATACAGGGCTCGAAATACCACCTGAATATGCAGGTTAGTGCAGGTAAAGTTAGAACTGTGCAGGTATTTCTGATGTCTACCTGCACCTAATCTGCACTGGTCTATGTACTTGGTTTTATACATAAATGCCCTATAATGTAGGTGCAGAAAAGAGTATTTCGGGCCCTGACCTATATCATGTGGGAATGTGTGGTTCAACAGGTTTGTAATGTACGCACTACATGTGTTGTCGTTTGTATAGCCTAGGGGACAGAGGGGTCTTTGTTTAGAGGTGGCGCAGAACAAGATTCACGTCCGACAATTATGATCAGTCCACTGCCTTTTCTTTATACTACTCTGTATTCACTCTTCATTCTATCAATGAACATACCTGATTTATTTCTATCTGTCAAATTAGGATAATCTATAATATATTTCTGAAATGTCTGCTGATTCTCATCATTAATGCTTATAATTGGGTAGTCTAACATTGTCAATTCTTATCATAGACATCTCATTTACACCATCCAAAATAATAACCCCACCGTACATGCATTGAATATTTATTCTTTGAGTATGAATCATTTTTGTGTGTGCTGATGATATTAGACTTTGTATGTTCCAATAATGCTATGCTATGGATGACGATCTCATAAAAAATAGTATTACTTGAAGGTGCGTGATTGATTTACAGGTACGGTAAATGGTAAATAAATGATGTTGTGGGAATATGTGTTTTAAGTAAATGACGGCGATTATTGCTGTCTCAGTATGTATAATAAATTCTATATCTCTAATGTAGAGAAACTGTAACTATATTGATTGCACGATTGGCATTGTTGTCGTGGGAATATGACGCCGATTATTGCTGTCTCAATGAATCATAAATTCTATATCTTTAATGTAGAGAAACTGTAACTATATTGATTGCACGATTGGCATTGTTATAATTTCATATTTGTAGACCATGTAAAAAATAGAAATAGCGCCATAATGATGTTGCAGTTATGTGCAATTTGAGGGTGAATGGGTGTAGACTGTAGGTAATGACGTCATAACCCATTCTCTGTCGACTCGATATCGTATTTTTTACTTTTTATAAAGGCGCTACGTGCGATATTTGCCATGTGATAAATGCTGTGCGATGTGATAAATATCCTCAATTATAAACCGCGGCATTCTATGAAGTACATAATTAAGGGTATAAATAATGTTAAATATGGGGTGGGGGGAGGTTATATTTGAAACAGTCTCCTGGGGGTTTTCACATAAATGTTGTACGAAATAACAAGTCGTGCCTACTTAAATGCAATTATTACACTTGCTGACGTCGGTACATTGCTACACAGAACAATTATATGTAGGCACTTCAAGTCAGCAATGCTAAATCGTTTAAGGCTTCTTCCCATCCGATTAAAATTGACGAATGTCGAATGTATCATTGATTACTCGAAATGATACATGATTATTGGCATAGCATAGATGTCGCAATATCGGAAAATATCATTCTTGAGAACTGTAGCATCCGCCAAGACGCCAACATGCGCGAGATCGCTCCTCTTAAAGGTTTAACTCCGCTTCAAAAGGAAACGGTTCCTTAAAGAGGCTTCCTGTGCAGACTTGGCACCATTCCTGAGACTAGTCGTGGAGTAACATTCGTCATTCTCAACCCAGGAGGGCGGGAAAGTACACACGACACAGAAACTGTATAGCTTAGGTCACACGCGTTTGTTGAGTCTTCTGGGCAGACCCCAAGCGTAGTAATCTTGCCGGGGGTTTAGATCTCGGTAGAAGGGACCGACCTGGAGGTTTTAGAGTGTGTGTATGATAACATAGGGAACTGGCGGAGAAGGTTAAAGGTAAAATCGCTTGCAGAAGAAACGGAGCAGATTGCCATGGAAGAAAATAAAAATGCATTCATCCTTTCATGGCTTATCCCGTTTCAAAGTCTGAAAACTGAAACGCCCCTGCAATTCCAAAGAAAGCTGCTAGAGGGCCGAAACCCACGTTCCGTTTTCTGATCACAGGAGCTATCTACCAATCCAAAATCATAACCATAGGAATAGCATGTTCAGAATACGAGGTATAAAATCCGGACGCTCTGCTGCAGTACCCAGGAAAACCACTAGGTGGCATGATATCTAATTCATTCTTAGGACAAGACCCAACTACATACCTGGTTCCATGCTTCTGGATTTATGCTGTTCATCTCCATACAAACCTACAAACGCTGCCCAAAACATAACCCTCTTGGCCAATTGCAAGGTCAAAATACTGCGAGCGTTTGACTTCACAAAATGACACCCCCCCCCCACACACACACGTGCATGATCGTTCTCGGTTAACCCTTTCTTCTGCTTCGTTGCCAACTTCAACAGTACACGGCATATCAGCAGTAAGACAGACACAGCGGTTATACACTTCATTCACCGCTTCGCCTACTGTTGATCATCAAGTTAAGGTCTCAGAACACAGTTTTTCGGGTATGGGGATTTACATGGTTAAGGACCCCAAAGTGAGGTGGTTCGACGACTCAAAACCTATAGTAGGGTGCAGATACAATTCACAAGAATTTAGTATGTTGAAGTTGAGGGTACAAGCTACAAAATATCTGAAGATGAGCATAGATTTGCCGGCTCGTTTTTCTATAACAGACACTTTGATTTGACCCCCAGCGGAGGTCATGGAACTGCAGGCGGCGAACAGGAAGTGCCGGTAACATATCAAGGCGCAAATTCCCGCCGGCCGAAAAAGCGACGTAATCCAACTTATACAGTATGAACGCCGATGTATTCCTCTACTATTCACCACAGATTCCACCTCGCTGCCGTGCACGGAAGAATAAATACGGCCTTTGCAAGTACCGCGATGCACTATTTTAACCCGAACTACTTTTGGGGACGGGGGTCGCGGATAATTACTGTGTTATGAGACCTTAAGCCAACTTGACCTTGGATTTCTTTACGTTCATACAATAAAACTAGTCAAGATACAAAACCGTACCAAATTTTAGAGCAGAAATCCAAATGGTTCCTGAGATATGGCCAACTTTGCACTTTGGCGCCTAGCACAGGTGTCGGCACTGTACAAGGACTATCTGAGGGGCCGCTAATTGGTCTCATTATCTCAACAAACTTGATATTCTGGTTGACTTTTTCTGTTATAAGGAGCTTGCCAGACCACATTCTACCGTTCTGAGTGATTGGGGTTGGGGGTTTGTCTTTTTTAGGGCGGAAAAAGGGGGGGGGGGGGTCGAGCGGGCTTTAGACCGCACTAAGTCCTATACTTAAGCATAGGGAACGGTCTAGGCGGCCGTTGCCATGGTAACGGCGGGTCAGACGGTAACGAAAATGTTACAGTTCAAGTCAGCTGAGGTCAATTACCAACATATCGGTCAAATTTAATGTGCTTGTCCCTCCCTGGGGAATTCACGCTGTGGATGAAGCCAACTTGACCTTGGATTTCTTTACGTTCATACAATAAAACTAGTCAAGATACAAAACCGTACCAAATTTTAGAGCAGAAATCCAAATGGTTCCTGAGATATGGCCAACTTTGCACTTTGGCGCCTAGCACAGGTGTCGGCACTGTACAAGGACTATCTGAGGGGCCGCTAATTGGTCTCATTATCTCAACAAACTTGATATTCTGGTTGACTTTTTCTGTTATAAGGAGCTTGCCAGACCACATTCTACCGTTCTGAGTGATTGGGGTTGGGGGTTTGTCTTTTTTAGGGCGGAAAAAGGGGGGGGGGGGGTCGAGCGGGCTTTAGACCGCACTAAGTCCTATACTTAAGCATAGGGAACGGTCTAGGCGGCCGTTGCCATGGTAACGGCGGGTCAGACGGTAACGAAAATGTTACAGTTCAAGTCAGCTGAGGTCAATTACCAACATATCGGTCAAATTTAATGTGCTTGTCCCTCCCTGGGGAATTCACGCTGTGGATGAAGCCAACTTGACCTTGGATTTCTTTACGTTCATACAATAAAACTAGTCAAGATACAAAACCGTACCAAATTTTAGAGCAGAAATCCAAATGGTTCCTGAGATATGGCCAACTTTGCACTTTGGCGCCTAGCACAGGTGTCGGCACTGTACAAGGACTATCTGAGGGGCCGCTAATTGGTCTCATTATCTCAACAAACTTGATATTCTGGTTGACTTTTTCTGTTATAAGGAGCTTGCCAGACCACATTCTACCGTTCTGAGTGATTGGGGTTGGGGGTTTGTCTTTTTTAGGGCGGAAAAAGGGGGGGGGGGGGGGTCGAGCGGGCTTTAGACCGCACTAAGTCCTATACTTAAGCATAGGGAACGGTCTAGGCGGCCGTTGCCATGGTAACGGCGGGTCAGACGGTAACGAAAATGTTACAGTTCAAGTCAGCTGAGGTCAATTACCAACATATCGGTCAAATTTAATGTGCTTGTCCCTCCCTGGGGAATTCACGCTGTGGTTAAGCCAACTTGACCTTGGATTTCTTTACGTTCATACAATAAAACTAGTCAAGATACAAAACCGTACCAAATTTTAGAGCAGAAATCCAAATGGTTCCTGAGATATGGCCAACTTTGCACTTTGGCGCCTAGCACAGGTGTCGGCACTGTACAAGGACTATCTGAGGGGCCGCTAATTGGTCTCATTATCTCAACAAACTTGATATTCTGGTTGACTTTTTCTGTTATAAGGAGCTTGCCAGACCACATTCTACCGTTCTGAGTGATTGGGGTTGGGGGTTTGTCTTTTTTAGGGCGGAAAAAGGGGGGGGGGGGTCGAGCGGGCTTTAGACCGCACTAAGTCCTATACTTAAGCATAGGGAACGGTCTAGGCGGCCGTTGCCATGGTAACGGCGGGTCAGACGGTAACGAAAATGTTACAGTTCAAGTCAGCTGAGGTCAATTACCAACATATCGGTCAAATTTAATGTGCTTGTCCCTCCCTGGGGAATTCACGCTGTGGATGAAGGTCTCAGAACACAGTTTTTCGGGTATGGGGATTTACATGGTTAAGGACCCCAAAGTGAGGTGGTTCGACGACTCAAAACCTATAGTAGGGTGCAGATACAATTCACAAGAATTTAGTATGTTGAAGTTGAGGGTACAAGCTACAAAATATCTGAAGATGAGCATAGATTTGCCGGCTCGTTTTTCTATAACAGACACTTTGATTTGACCCCCAGCGGAGGTCATGGAACTGCAGGCGGCGAACAGGAAGTGCCGGTAACATATCAAGGCGCAAATTCCCGCCGGCCGAAAAAGCGACGTAATCCAACTTATACAGTATGAACGCCGATGTATTCCTCTACTATTCACCACAGATTCCACCTCGCTGTCGTGCACGGAAGAATAAATACGGCCTTTGCAAGTACCGCGATGCACTATTTTAACCCGAACTACTTTTGGGGACGGGGGTCGCGGATAATTACTGTGTTATGAGACCTTAAGCCAACTTGACCTTGGATTTCTTTACGTTCATACAATAAAACTAGTCAAGATACAAAACCGTACCAAATTTTAGAGCAGAAATCCAAATGGTTCCTGAGATATGGCCAACTTTGCACTTTGGCGCCTAGCACAGGTGTCGGCACTGTACAAGGACTATCTGAGGGGCCGCTAATTGGTCTCATTATCTCAACAAACTTGATATTCTGGTTGACTTTTTCTGTTATAAGGAGCTTGCCAGACCACATTCTACCGTTCTGAGTGATTGGGGTTGGGGGTTTGTCTTTTTTAGGGCGGAAAAAGGGGGGGGGGTCGAGCGGGCTTTAGACCGCACTAAGTCCTATACTTAAGCATAGGGAACGGTCTAGGCGGCCGTTGCCATGGTAACGGCGGGTCAGACGGTAACGAAAATGTTACAGTTCAAGTCAGCTGAGGTCAATTACCAACATATCGGTCAAATTTAATGTGCTTGTCCCTCCCTGGGGAATTCACGCTGTGGTTAAGCCAACTTGACCTTGGATTTCTTTACGTTCATACAATAAAACTAGTCAAGATACAAAACCGTACCAAATTTTAGAGCAGAAATCCAAATGGTTCCTGAGATATGGCCAACTTTGCACTTTGGCGCCTAGCACAGGTGTCGGCACTGTACAAGGACTATCTGAGGGGCCGCTAATTGGTCTCATTATCTCAACAAACTTGATATTCTGGTTGACTTTTTCTGTTATAAGGAGCTTGCCAGACCACATTCTACCGTTCTGAGTGATTGGGGTTGGGGGTTTGTCTTTTTTAGGGCGGAAAAAGGGGGGGGGGGGGGTCGAGCGGGCTTTAGACCGCACTAAGTCCTATACTTAAGCATAGGGAACGGTCTAGGCGGCCGTTGCCATGGTAACGGCGGGTCAGACGGTAACGAAAATGTTACAGTTCAAGTCAGCTGAGGTCAATTACCAACATATCGGTCAAATTTAATGTGCTTGTCCCTCCCTGGGGAATTCACGCTGTGGATGAAGGTCTCAGAACACAGTTTTTCGGGTATGGGGATTTACATGGTTAAGGACCCCAAAGTGAGGTGGTTCGACGACTCAAAACCTATAGTAGGGTGCAGATACAATTCACAAGAATTTAGTATGTTGAAGTTGAGGGTACAAGCTACAAAATATCTGAAGATGAGCATAGATTTGCCGGCTCGTTTTTCTATAACAGACACTTTGATTTGACCCCCAGCGGAGGTCATGGAACTGCAGGCGGCGAACAGGAAGTGCCGGTAACATATCAAGGCGCAAATTCCCGCCGGCCGAAAAAGCGACGTAATCCAACTTATACAGTATGAACGCCGATGTATTCCTCTACTATTCACCACAGATTCCACCTCGCTGTCGTGCACGGAAGAATAAATACGGCCTTTGCAAGTACCGCGATGCACTATTTTAACCCGAACTACTTTTGGGGACGGGGGTCGCGGATAATTACTGTGTTATGAGACCTTAAGCCAACTTGACCTTGGATTTCTTTACGTTCATACAATAAAACTAGTCAAGATACAAAACCGTACCAAATTTTAGAGCAGAAATCCAAATGGTTCCTGAGATATGGCCAACTTTGCACTTTGGCGCCTAGCACAGGTGTCGGCACTGTACAAGGACTATCTGAGGGGCCGCTAATTGGTCTCATTATCTCAACAAACTTGATATTCTGGTTGACTTTTTCTGTTATAAGGAGCTTGCCAGACCACATTCTACCGTTCTGAGTGATTGGGGTTGGGGGTTTGTCTTTTTTAGGGCGGAAAAAGGGGGGGGGGGGGGGTCGAGCGGGCTTTAGACCGCACTAAGTCCTATACTTAAGCATAGGGAACGGTCTAGGCGGCCGTTGCCATGGTAACGGCGGGTCAGACGGTAACGAAAATGTTACAGTTCAAGTCAGCTGAGGTCAATTACCAACATATCGGTCAAATTTAATGTGCTTGTCCCTCCCTGGGGAATTCACGCTGTGGTTAAGCCAACTTGACCTTGGATTTCTTTACGTTCATACAATAAAACTAGTCAAGATACAAAACCGTACCAAATTTTAGAGCAGAAATCCAAATGGTTCCTGAGATATGGCCAACTTTGCACTTTGGCGCCTAGCACAGGTGTCGGCACTGTACAAGGACTATCTGAGGGGCCGCTAATTGGTCTCATTATCTCAACAAACTTGATATTCTGGTTGACTTTTTCTGTTATAAGGAGCTTGCCAGACCACATTCTACCGTTCTGAGTGATTGGGGTTGGGGGTTTGTCTTTTTTAGGGCGGAAAAAGGGGGGGGGGGTCGAGCGGGCTTTAGACCGCACTAAGTCCTATACTTAAGCATAGGGAACGGTCTAGGCGGCCGTTGCCATGGTAACGGCGGGTCAGACGGTAACGAAAATGTTACAGTTCAAGTCAGCTGAGGTCAATTACCAACATATCGGTCAAATTTAATGTGCTTGTCCCTCCCTGGGGAATTCACGCTGTGGATGAAGGTCTCAGAACACAGTTTTTCGGGTATGGGGATTTACATGGTTAAGGACCCCAAAGTGAGGTGGTTCGACGACTCAAAACCTATAGTAGGGTGCAGATACAATTCACAAGAATTTAGTATGTTGAAGTTGAGGGTACAAGCTACAAAATATCTGAAGATGAGCATAGATTTGCCGGCTCGTTTTTCTATAACAGACACTTTGATTTGACCCCCAGCGGAGGTCATGGAACTGCAGGCGGCGAACAGGAAGTGCCGGTAACATATCAAGGCGCAAATTCCCGCCGGCCGAAAAAGCGACGTAATCCAACTTATACAGTATGAACGCCGATGTATTCCTCTACTATTCACCACAGATTCCACCTCGCTGTCGTGCACGGAAGAATAAATACGGCCTTTGCAAGTACCGCGATGCACTATTTTAACCCGAACTACTTTTGGGGACGGGGGTCGCGGATAATTACTGTGTTATGAGACCTTAAGCCAACTTGACCTTGGATTTCTTTACGTTCATACAATAAAACTAGTCAAGATACAAAACCGTACCAAATTTTAGAGCAGAAATCCAAATGGTTCCTGAGATATGGCCAACTTTGCACTTTGGCGCCTAGCACAGGTGTCGGCACTGTACAAGGACTATCTGAGGGGCCGCTAATTGGTCTCATTATCTCAACAAACTTGATATTCTGGTTGACTTTTTCTGTTATAAGGAGCTTGCCAGACCACATTCTACCGTTCTGAGTGATTGGGGTTGGGGGTTTGTCTTTTTTAGGGCGGAAAAAGGGGGGGGGGGGGGTCGAGCGGGCTTTAGACCGCACTAAGTCCTATACTTAAGCATAGGGAACGGTCTAGGCGGCCGTTGCCATGGTAACGGCGGGTCAGACGGTAACGAAAATGTTACAGTTCAAGTCAGCTGAGGTCAATTACCAACATATCGGTCAAATTTAATGTGCTTGTCCCTCCCTGGGGAATTCACGCTGTGGATGAAGGTCTCAGAACACAGTTTTTCGGGTATGGGGATTTACATGGTTAAGGACCCCAAAGTGAGGTGGTTCGACGACTCAAAACCTATAGTAGGGTGCAGATACAATTCACAAGAATTTAGTATGTTGAAGTTGAGGGTACAAGCTACAAAATATCTGAAGATGAGCATAGATTTGCCGGCTCGTTTTTCTATAACAGACACTTTGATTTGACCCCCAGCGGAGGTCATGGAACTGCAGGCGGCGAACAGGAAGTGCCGGTAACATATCAAGGCGCAAATTCCCGCCGGCCGAAAAAGCGACGTAATCCAACTTATACAGTATGAACGCCGATGTATTCCTCTACTATTCACCACAGATTCCACCTCGCTGTCGTGCACGGAAGAATAAATACGGCCTTTGCAAGTACCGCGATGCACTATTTTAACCCGAACTACTTTTGGGGACGGGGGTCGCGGATAATTACTGTGTTATGAGACCTTAAGCCAACTTGACCTTGGATTTCTTTACGTTCATACAATAAAACTAGTCAAGATACAAAACCGTACCAAATTTTAGAGCAGAAATCCAAATGGTTCCTGAGATATGGCCAACTTTGCACTTTGGCGCCTAGCACAGGTGTCGGCACTGTACAAGGACTATCTGAGGGGCCGCTAATTGGTCTCATTATCTCAACAAACTTGATATTCTGGTTGACTTTTTCTGTTATAAGGAGCTTGCCAGACCACATTCTACCGTTCTGAGTGATTGGGGTTGGGGGTTTGTCTTTTTTAGGGCGGAAAAAGGGGGGGGGGTCGAGCGGGCTTTAGACCGCACTAAGTCCTATACTTAAGCATAGGGAACGGTCTAGGCGGCCGTTGCCATGGTAACGGCGGGTCAGACGGTAACGAAAATGTTACAGTTCAAGTCAGCTGAGGTCAATTACCAACATATCGGTCAAATTTAATGTGCTTGTCCCTCCCTGGGGAATTCACGCTGTGGATGAATTAAGCCAACTTGACCTTGGATTTCTTTACGTTCATACAATAAAACTAGTCAAGATACAAAACCGTACCAAATTTTAGAGCAGAAATCCAAATGGTTCCTGAGATATGGCCAACTTTGCACTTTGGCGCCTAGCACAGGTGTCGGCACTGTACAAGGACTATCTGAGGGGCCGCTAATTGGTCTCATTATCTCAACAAACTTGATATTCTGGTTGACTTTTTCTGTTATAAGGAGCTTGCCAGACCACATTCTACCGTTCTGAGTGATTGGGGTTGGGGGTTTGTCTTTTTTAGGGCGGAAAAAGGGGGGGGGGGGGGTCGAGCGGGCTTTAGACCGCACTAAGTCCTATACTTAAGCATAGGGAACGGTCTAGGCGGCCGTTGCCATGGTAACGGCGGGTCAGACGGTAACGAAAATGTTACAGTTCAAGTCAGCTGAGGTCAATTACCAACATATCGGTCAAATTTAATGTGCTTGTCCCTCCCTGGGGAATTCACGCTGTGGATGAAGGTCTCAGAACACAGTTTTTCGGGTATGGGGATTTACATGGTTAAGGACCCCAAAGTGAGGTGGTTCGACGACTCAAAACCTATAGTAGGGTGCAGATACAATTCACAAGAATTTAGTATGTTGAAGTTGAGGGTACAAGCTACAAAATATCTGAAGATGAGCATAGATTTGCCGGCTCGTTTTTCTATAACAGACACTTTGATTTGACCCCCAGCGGAGGTCATGGAACTGCAGGCGGCGAACAGGAAGTGCCGGTAACATATCAAGGCGCAAATTCCCGCCGGCCGAAAAAGCGACGTAATCCAACTTATACAGTATGAACGCCGATGTATTCCTCTACTATTCACCACAGATTCCACCTCGCTGTCGTGCACGGAAGAATAAATACGGCCTTTGCAAGTACCGCGATGCACTATTTTAACCCGAACTACTTTTGGGGACGGGGGTCGCGGATAATTACTGTGTTATGAGACCTTAAGCCAACTTGACCTTGGATTTCTTTACGTTCATACAATAAAACTAGTCAAGATACAAAACCGTACCAAATTTTAGAGCAGAAATCCAAATGGTTCCTGAGATATGGCCAACTTTGCACTTTGGCGCCTAGCACAGGTGTCGGCACTGTACAAGGACTATCTGAGGGGCCGCTAATTGGTCTCATTATCTCAACAAACTTGATATTCTGGTTGACTTTTTCTGTTATAAGGAGCTTGCCAGACCACATTCTACCGTTCTGAGTGATTGGGGTTGGGGGTTTGTCTTTTTTAGGGCGGAAAAAGGGGGGGGGGGGTCGAGCGGGCTTTAGACCGCACTAAGTCCTATACTTAAGCATAGGGAACGGTCTAGGCGGCCGTTGCCATGGTAACGGCGGGTCAGACGGTAACGAAAATGTTACAGTTCAAGTCAGCTGAGGTCAATTACCAACATATCGGTCAAATTTAATGTGCTTGTCCCTCCCTGGGGAATTCACGCTGTGGATGAATTAAGCCAACTTGACCTTGGATTTCTTTACGTTCATACAATAAAACTAGTCAAGATACAAAACCGTACCAAATTTTAGAGCAGAAATCCAAATGGTTCCTGAGATATGGCCAACTTTGCACTTTGGCGCCTAGCACAGGTGTCGGCACTGTACAAGGACTATCTGAGGGGCCGCTAATTGGTCTCATTATCTCAACAAACTTGATATTCTGGTTGACTTTTTCTGTTATAAGGAGCTTGCCAGACCACATTCTACCGTTCTGAGTGATTGGGGTTGGGGGTTTGTCTTTTTTAGGGCGGAAAAAGGGGGGGGGGGGGGGTCGAGCGGGCTTTAGACCGCACTAAGTCCTATACTTAAGCATAGGGAACGGTCTAGGCGGCCGTTGCCATGGTAACGGCGGGTCAGACGGTAACGAAAATGTTACAGTTCAAGTCAGCTGAGGTCAATTACCAACATATCGGTCAAATTTAATGTGCTTGTCCCTCCCTGGGGAATTCACGCTGTGGTTAAGCCAACTTGACCTTGGATTTCTTTACGTTCATACAATAAAACTAGTCAAGATACAAAACCGTACCAAATTTTAGAGCAGAAATCCAAATGGTTCCTGAGATATGGCCAACTTTGCACTTTGGCGCCTAGCACAGGTGTCGGCACTGTACAAGGACTATCTGAGGGGCCGCTAATTGGTCTCATTATCTCAACAAACTTGATATTCTGGTTGACTTTTTCTGTTATAAGGAGCTTGCCAGACCACATTCTACCGTTCTGAGTGATTGGGGTTGGGGGTTTGTCTTTTTTAGGGCGGAAAAAGGGGGGGGGGGTCGAGCGGGCTTTAGACCGCACTAAGTCCTATACTTAAGCATAGGGAACGGTCTAGGCGGCCGTTGCCATGGTAACGGCGGGTCAGACGGTAACGAAAATGTTACAGTTCAAGTCAGCTGAGGTCAATTACCAACATATCGGTCAAATTTAATGTGCTTGTCCCTCCCTGGGGAATTCACGCTGTGGATGAAGGTCTCAGAACACAGTTTTTCGGGTATGGGGATTTACATGGTTAAGGACCCCAAAGTGAGGTGGTTCGACGACTCAAAACCTATAGTAGGGTGCAGATACAATTCACAAGAATTTAGTATGTTGAAGTTGAGGGTACAAGCTACAAAATATCTGAAGATGAGCATAGATTTGCCGGCTCGTTTTTCTATAACAGACACTTTGATTTGACCCCCAGCGGAGGTCATGGAACTGCAGGCGGCGAACAGGAAGTGCCGGTAACATATCAAGGCGCAAATTCCCGCCGGCCGAAAAAGCGACGTAATCCAACTTATACAGTATGAACGCCGATGTATTCCTCTACTATTCACCACAGATTCCACCTCGCTGTCGTGCACGGAAGAATAAATACGGCCTTTGCAAGTACCGCGATGCACTATTTTAACCCGAACTACTTTTGGGGACGGGGGTCGCGGATAATTACTGTGTTATGAGACCTTAAGCCAACTTGACCTTGGATTTCTTTACGTTCATACAATAAAACTAGTCAAGATACAAAACCGTACCAAATTTTAGAGCAGAAATCCAAATGGTTCCTGAGATATGGCCAACTTTGCACTTTGGCGCCTAGCACAGGTGTCGGCACTGTACAAGGACTATCTGAGGGGCCGCTAATTGGTCTCATTATCTCAACAAACTTGATATTCTGGTTGACTTTTTCTGTTATAAGGAGCTTGCCAGACCACATTCTACCGTTCTGAGTGATTGGGGTTGGGGGTTTGTCTTTTTTAGGGCGGAAAAAGGGGGGGGGGTCGAGCGGGCTTTAGACCGCACTAAGTCCTATACTTAAGCATAGGGAACGGTCTAGGCGGCCGTTGCCATGGTAACGGCGGGTCAGACGGTAACGAAAATGTTACAGTTCAAGTCAGCTGAGGTCAATTACCAACATATCGGTCAAATTTAATGTGCTTGTCCCTCCCTGGGGAATTCACGCTGTGGATGAAGGTCTCAGAACACAGTTTTTCGGGTATGGGGATTTACATGGTTAAGGACCCCAAAGTGAGGTGGTTCGACGACTCAAAACCTATAGTAGGGTGCAGATACAATTCACAAGAATTTAGTATGTTGAAGTTGAGGGTACAAGCTACAAAATATCTGAAGATGAGCATAGATTTGCCGGCTCGTTTTTCTATAACAGACACTTTGATTTGACCCCCAGCGGAGGTCATGGAACTGCAGGCGGCGAACAGGAAGTGCCGGTAACATATCAAGGCGCAAATTCCCGCCGGCCGAAAAAGCGACGTAATCCAACTTATACAGTATGAACGCCGATGTATTCCTCTACTATTCACCACAGATTCCACCTCGCTGTCGTGCACGGAAGAATAAATACGGCCTTTGCAAGTACCGCGATGCACTATTTTAACCCGAACTACTTTTGGGGACGGGGGTCGCGGATAATTACTGTGTTATGAGACCTTAAGCCAACTTGACCTTGGATTTCTTTACGTTCATACAATAAAACTAGTCAAGATACAAAACCGTACCAAATTTTAGAGCAGAAATCCAAATGGTTCCTGAGATATGGCCAACTTTGCACTTTGGCGCCTAGCACAGGTGTCGGCACTGTACAAGGACTATCTGAGGGGCCGCTAATTGGTCTCATTATCTCAACAAACTTGATATTCTGGTTGACTTTTTCTGTTATAAGGAGCTTGCCAGACCACATTCTACCGTTCTGAGTGATTGGGGTTGGGGGTTTGTCTTTTTTAGGGCGGAAAAAGGGGGGGGGGGTCGAGCGGGCTTTAGACCGCACTAAGTCCTATACTTAAGCATAGGGAACGGTCTAGGCGGCCGTTGCCATGGTAACGGCGGGTCAGACGGTAACGAAAATGTTACAGTTCAAGTCAGCTGAGGTCAATTACCAACATATCGGTCAAATTTAATGTGCTTGTCCCTCCCTGGGGAATTCACGCTGTGGATGAATTAAGCCAACTTGACCTTGGATTTCTTTACGTTCATACAATAAAACTAGTCAAGATACAAAACCGTACCAAATTTTAGAGCAGAAATCCAAATGGTTCCTGAGATATGGCCAACTTTGCACTTTGGCGCCTAGCACAGGTGTCGGCACTGTACAAGGACTATCTGAGGGGCCGCTAATTGGTCTCATTATCTCAACAAACTTGATATTCTGGTTGACTTTTTCTGTTATAAGGAGCTTGCCAGACCACATTCTACCGTTCTGAGTGATTGGGGTTGGGGGTTTGTCTTTTTTAGGGCGGAAAAAGGGGGGGGGGGGTCGAGCGGGCTTTAGACCGCACTAAGTCCTATACTTAAGCATAGGGAACGGTCTAGGCGGCCGTTGCCATGGTAACGGCGGGTCAGACGGTAACGAAAATGTTACAGTTCAAGTCAGCTGAGGTCAATTACCAACATATCGGTCAAATTTAATGTGCTTGTCCCTCCCTGGGGAATTCACGCTGTGGTTAAGCCAACTTGACCTTGGATTTCTTTACGTTCATACAATAAAACTAGTCAAGATACAAAACCGTACCAAATTTTAGAGCAGAAATCCAAATGGTTCCTGAGATATGGCCAACTTTGCACTTTGGCGCCTAGCACAGGTGTCGGCACTGTACAAGGACTATCTGAGGGGCCGCTAATTGGTCTCATTATCTCAACAAACTTGATATTCTGGTTGACTTTTTCTGTTATAAGGAGCTTGCCAGACCACATTCTACCGTTCTGAGTGATTGGGGTTGGGGGTTTGTCTTTTTTAGGGCGGAAAAAGGGGGGGGGGGTCGAGCGGGCTTTAGACCGCACTAAGTCCTATACTTAAGCATAGGGAACGGTCTAGGCGGCCGTTGCCATGGTAACGGCGGGTCAGACGGTAACGAAAATGTTACAGTTCAAGTCAGCTGAGGTCAATTACCAACATATCGGTCAAATTTAATGTGCTTGTCCCTCCCTGGGGAATTCACGCTGTGGATGAATTAAGCCAACTTGACCTTGGATTTCTTTACGTTCATACAATAAAACTAGTCAAGATACAAAACCGTACCAAATTTTAGAGCAGAAATCCAAATGGTTCCTGAGATATGGCCAACTTTGCACTTTGGCGCCTAGCACAGGTGTCGGCACTGTACAAGGACTATCTGAGGGGCCGCTAATTGGTCTCATTATCTCAACAAACTTGATATTCTGGTTGACTTTTTCTGTTATAAGGAGCTTGCCAGACCACATTCTACCGTTCTGAGTGATTGGGGTTGGGGGTTTGTCTTTTTTAGGGCGGAAAAAGGGGGGGGGGGGTCGAGCGGGCTTTAGACCGCACTAAGTCCTATACTTAAGCATAGGGAACGGTCTAGGCGGCCGTTGCCATGGTAACGGCGGGTCAGACGGTAACGAAAATGTTACAGTTCAAGTCAGCTGAGGTCAATTACCAACATATCGGTCAAATTTAATGTGCTTGTCCCTCCCTGGGGAATTCACGCTGTGGATGAATTAAGCCAACTTGACCTTGGATTTCTTTACGTTCATACAATAAAACTAGTCAAGATACAAAACCGTACCAAATTTTAGAGCAGAAATCCAAATGGTTCCTGAGATATGGCCAACTTTGCACTTTGGCGCCTAGCACAGGTGTCGGCACTGTACAAGGACTATCTGAGGGGCCGCTAATTGGTCTCATTATCTCAACAAACTTGATATTCTGGTTGACTTTTTCTGTTATAAGGAGCTTGCCAGACCACATTCTACCGTTCTGAGTGATTGGGGTTGGGGGTTTGTCTTTTTTAGGGCGGAAAAAGGGGGGGGGGGGGGGGTCGAGCGGGCTTTAGACCGCACTAAGTCCTATACTTAAGCATAGGGAACGGTCTAGGCGGCCGTTGCCATGGTAACGGCGGGTCAGACGGTAACGAAAATGTTACAGTTCAAGTCAGCTGAGGTCAATTACCAACATATCGGTCAAATTTAATGTGCTTGTCCCTCCCTGGGGAATTCACGCTGTGGATGAAGGTCTCAGAACACAGTTTTTCGGGTATGGGGATTTACATGGTTAAGGACCCCAAAGTGAGGTGGTTCGACGACTCAAAACCTATAGTAGGGTGCAGATACAATTCACAAGAATTTAGTATGTTGAAGTTGAGGGTACAAGCTACAAAATATCTGAAGATGAGCATAGATTTGCCGGCTCGTTTTTCTATAACAGACACTTTGATTTGACCCCCAGCGGAGGTCATGGAACTGCAGGCGGCGAACAGGAAGTGCCGGTAACATATCAAGGCGCAAATTCCCGCCGGCCGAAAAAGCGACGTAATCCAACTTATACAGTATGAACGCCGATGTATTCCTCTACTATTCACCACAGATTCCACCTCGCTGTCGTGCACGGAAGAATAAATACGGCCTTTGCAAGTACCGCGATGCACTATTTTAACCCGAACTACTTTTGGGGACGGGGGTCGCGGATAATTACTGTGTTATGAGACCTTAAGCCAACTTGACCTTGGATTTCTTTACGTTCATACAATAAAACTAGTCAAGATACAAAACCGTACCAAATTTTAGAGCAGAAATCCAAATGGTTCCTGAGATATGGCCAACTTTGCACTTTGGCGCCTAGCACAGGTGTCGGCACTGTACAAGGACTATCTGAGGGGCCGCTAATTGGTCTCATTATCTCAACAAACTTGATATTCTGGTTGACTTTTTCTGTTATAAGGAGCTTGCCAGACCACATTCTACCGTTCTGAGTGATTGGGGTTGGGGGTTTGTCTTTTTTAGGGCGGAAAAAGGGGGGGGGGGTCGAGCGGGCTTTAGACCGCACTAAGTCCTATACTTAAGCATAGGGAACGGTCTAGGCGGCCGTTGCCATGGTAACGGCGGGTCAGACGGTAACGAAAATGTTACAGTTCAAGTCAGCTGAGGTCAATTACCAACATATCGGTCAAATTTAATGTGCTTGTCCCTCCCTGGGGAATTCACGCTGTGGTTAAGCCAACTTGACCTTGGATTTCTTTACGTTCATACAATAAAACTAGTCAAGATACAAAACCGTACCAAATTTTAGAGCAGAAATCCAAATGGTTCCTGAGATATGGCCAACTTTGCACTTTGGCGCCTAGCACAGGTGTCGGCACTGTACAAGGACTATCTGAGGGGCCGCTAATTGGTCTCATTATCTCAACAAACTTGATATTCTGGTTGACTTTTTCTGTTATAAGGAGCTTGCCAGACCACATTCTACCGTTCTGAGTGATTGGGGTTGGGGGTTTGTCTTTTTTAGGGCGGAAAAAGGGGGGGGGGTCGAGCGGGCTTTAGACCGCACTAAGTCCTATACTTAAGCATAGGGAACGGTCTAGGCGGCCGTTGCCATGGTAACGGCGGGTCAGACGGTAACGAAAATGTTACAGTTCAAGTCAGCTGAGGTCAATTACCAACATATCGGTCAAATTTAATGTGCTTGTCCCTCCCTGGGGAATTCACGCTGTGGATGAAGCTGTGGATTAAGCCAACTTGACCTTGGATTTCTTTACGTTCATACAATAAAACTAGTCAAGATACAAAACCGTACCAAATTTTAGAGCAGAAATCCAAATGGTTCCTGAGATATGGCCAACTTTGCACTTTGGCGCCTAGCACAGGTGTCGGCACTGTACAAGGACTATCTGAGGGGCCGCTAATTGGTCTCATTATCTCAACAAACTTGATATTCTGGTTGACTTTTTCTGTTATAAGGAGCTTGCCAGACCACATTCTACCGTTCTGAGTGATTGGGGTTGGGGGTTTGTCTTTTTTAGGGCGGAAAAAGGGGGGGGGGGGTCGAGCGGGCTTTAGACCGCACTAAGTCCTATACTTAAGCATAGGGAACGGTCTAGGCGGCCGTTGCCATGGTAACGGCGGGTCAGACGGTAACGAAAATGTTACAGTTCAAGTCAGCTGAGGTCAATTACCAACATATCGGTCAAATTTAATGTGCTTGTCCCTCCCTGGGGAATTCACGCTGTGGATGAATTAAGCCAACTTGACCTTGGATTTCTTTACGTTCATACAATAAAACTAGTCAAGATACAAAACCGTACCAAATTTTAGAGCAGAAATCCAAATGGTTCCTGAGATATGGCCAACTTTGCACTTTGGCGCCTAGCACAGGTGTCGGCACTGTACAAGGACTATCTGAGGGGCCGCTAATTGGTCTCATTATCTCAACAAACTTGATATTCTGGTTGACTTTTTCTGTTATAAGGAGCTTGCCAGACCACATTCTACCGTTCTGAGTGATTGGGGTTGGGGGTTTGTCTTTTTTAGGGCGGAAAAAGGGGGGGGGGGGTCGAGCGGGCTTTAGACCGCACTAATTCCTATACTTAAGCATAGGGAACGGTCTAGGCGGCCGTTGCCATGGTAACGGCGGGTCAGACGGTAACGAAAATGTTACAGTTCAAGTCAGCTGAGGTCAATTACCAACATATCGGTCAAATTTAATGTGCTTGTCCCTCCCTGGGGAATTCACGCTGTGGTTAAGCCAACTTGACCTTGGATTTCTTTACGTTCATACAATAAAACTAGTCAAGATACAAAACCGTACCAAATTTTAGAGCAGAAATCCAAATGGTTCCTGAGATATGGCCAACTTTGCACTTTGGCGCCTAGCACAGGTGTCGGCACTGTACAAGGACTATCTGAGGGGCCGCTAATTGGTCTCATTATCTCAACAAACTTGATATTCTGGTTGACTTTTTCTGTTATAAGGAGCTTGCCAGACCACATTCTACCGTTCTGAGTGATTGGGGTTGGGGGTTTGTCTTTTTTAGGGCGGAAAAAGGGGGGGGGGGGTCGAGCGGGCTTTAGACCGCACTAAGTCCTATACTTAAGCATAGGGAACGGTCTAGGCGGCCGTTGCCATGGTAACGGCGGGTCAGACGGTAACGAAAATGTTACAGTTCAAGTCAGCTGAGGTCAATTACCAACATATCGGTCAAATTTAATGTGCTTGTCCCTCCCTGGGGAATTCACGCTGTGGATGAAGGTCTCAGAACACAGTTTTTCGGGTATGGGGATTTACATGGTTAAGGACCCCAAAGTGAGGTGGTTCGACGACTCAAAACCTATAGTAGGGTGCAGATACAATTCACAAGAATTTAGTATGTTGAAGTTGAGGGTACAAGCTACAAAATATCTGAAGATGAGCATAGATTTGCCGGCTCGTTTTTCTATAACAGACACTTTGATTTGACCCCCAGCGGAGGTCATGGAACTGCAGGCGGCGAACAGGAAGTGCCGGTAACATATCAAGGCGCAAATTCCCGCCGGCCGAAAAAGCGACGTAATCCAACTTATACAGTATGAACGCCGATGTATTCCTCTACTATTCACCACAGATTCCACCTCGCTGTCGTGCACGGAAGAATAAATACGGCCTTTGCAAGTACCGCGATGCACTATTTTAACCCGAACTACTTTTGGGGACGGGGGTCGCGGATAATTACTGTGTTATGAGACCTTAAGCCAACTTGACCTTGGATTTCTTTACGTTCATACAATAAAACTAGTCAAGATACAAAACCGTACCAAATTTTAGAGCAGAAATCCAAATGGTTCCTGAGATATGGCCAACTTTGCACTTTGGCGCCTAGCACAGGTGTCGGCACTGTACAAGGACTATCTGAGGGGCCGCTAATTGGTCTCATTATCTCAACAAACTTGATATTCTGGTTGACTTTTTCTGTTATAAGGAGCTTGCCAGACCACATTCTACCGTTCTGAGTGATTGGGGTTGGGGGTTTGTCTTTTTTAGGGCGGAAAAAGGGGGGGGGGGGGTCGAGCGGGCTTTAGACCGCACTAAGTCCTATACTTAAGCATAGGGAACGGTCTAGGCGGCCGTTGCCATGGTAACGGCGGGTCAGACGGTAACGAAAATGTTACAGTTCAAGTCAGCTGAGGTCAATTACCAACATATCGGTCAAATTTAATGTGCTTGTCCCTCCCTGGGGAATTCACGCTGTGGTTAAGCCAACTTGACCTTGGATTTCTTTACGTTCATACAATAAAACTAGTCAAGATACAAAACCGTACCAAATTTTAGAGCAGAAATCCAAATGGTTCCTGAGATATGGCCAACTTTGCACTTTGGCGCCTAGCACAGGTGTCGGCACTGTACAAGGACTATCTGAGGGGCCGCTAATTGGTCTCATTATCTCAACAAACTTGATATTCTGGTTGACTTTTTCTGTTATAAGGAGCTTGCCAGACCACATTCTACCGTTCTGAGTGATTGGGGTTGGGGGTTTGTCTTTTTTAGGGCGGAAAAAGGGGGGGGGGGGGTCGAGCGGGCTTTAGACCGCACTAAGTCCTATACTTAAGCATAGGGAACGGTCTAGGCGGCCGTTGCCATGGTAACGGCGGGTCAGACGGTAACGAAAATGTTACAGTTCAAGTCAGCTGAGGTCAATTACCAACATATCGGTCAAATTTAATGTGCTTGTCCCTCCCTGGGGAATTCACGCTGTGGATGAATTAAGCCAACTTGACCTTGGATTTCTTTACGTTCATACAATAAAACTAGTCAAGATACAAAACCGTACCAAATTTTAGAGCAGAAATCCAAATGGTTCCTGAGATATGGCCAACTTTGCACTTTGGCGCCTAGCACAGGTGTCGGCACTGTACAAGGACTATCTGAGGGGCCGCTAATTGGTCTCATTATCTCAACAAACTTGATATTCTGGTTGACTTTTTCTGTTATAAGGAGCTTGCCAGACCACATTCTACCGTTCTGAGTGATTGGGGTTGGGGGTTTGTCTTTTTTAGGGCGGAAAAAGGGGGGGGGGGGTCGAGCGGGCTTTAGACCGCACTAAGTCCTATACTTAAGCATAGGGAACGGTCTAGGCGGCCGTTGCCATGGTAACGGCGGGTCAGACGGTAACGAAAATGTTACAGTTCAAGTCAGCTGAGGTCAATTACCAACATATCGGTCAAATTTAATGTGCTTGTCCCTCCCTGGGGAATTCACGCTGTGGATGAAGGTCTCAGAACACAGTTTTTCGGGTATGGGGATTTACATGGTTAAGGACCCCAAAGTGAGGTGGTTCGACGACTCAAAACCTATAGTAGGGTGCAGATACAATTCACAAGAATTAGTATGTTGAAGTTGAGGGTACAAGCTACAAAATATCTGAAGATGAGCATAGATTTGCCGGCTCGTTTTTCTATAACAGACACTTTGATTGACCCCCAGCGGAGGTCATGGAACTGCAGGCGGCGAACAGGAAGTGCCGGTAACATATCAAGGCGCAAATTCCCGCCGGCCGAAAAAGCGACGTAATCCAACTTATACAGTATGAACGCCGATGTATTCCTCTACTATTCACCACAGATTCCACCTCGCTGTCGTGCACGGAAGAATAAATACGGCCTTTGCAAGTACCGCGATGCACTATTTTAACCCGAACTACTTTTGGGACGGGGGTCGCGGATAATTACTGTGTTATGAGACCTTAAGCCAACTTGACCTTGGATTTCTTTACGTTCATACAATAAAACTAGTCAAGATACAAAACCGTACCAAATTTTAGAGCAGAAATCCAAATGGTTCCTGAGATATGGCCAACTTTGCACTTTGGCGCCTAGCACAGGTGTCGGCACTGTACAAGGACTATCTGAGGGGCCGCTAATTGGTCTCATTATCTCAACAAACTTGATATTCTGGTTGACTTTTTCTGTTATAAGGAGCTTGCCAGACCACATTCTACCGTTCTGAGTGATTGGGGTTGGGGGTTTGTCTTTTTTAGGGCGGAAAAAGGGGGGGGGGGTCGAGCGGGCTTTAGACCGCACTAAGTCCTATACTTAAGCATAGGGAACGGTCTAGGCGGCCGTTGCCATGGTAACGGCGGGTCAGACGGTAACGAAAATGTTACAGTTCAAGTCAGCTGAGGTCAATTACCAACATATCGGTCAAATTTAATGTGCTTGTCCCTCCCTGGGGAATTCACGCTGTGGTTAAGCCAACTTGACCTTGGATTTCTTTACGTTCATACAATAAAACTAGTCAAGATACAAAACCGTACCAAATTTTAGAGCAGAAATCCAAATGGTTCCTGAGATATGGCCAACTTTGCACTTTGGCGCCTAGCACAGGTGTCGGCACTGTACAAGGACTATCTGAGGGGCCGCTAATTGGTCTCATTATCTCAACAAACTTGATATTCTGGTTGACTTTTTCTGTTATAAGGAGCTTGCCAGACCACATTCTACCGTTCTGAGTGATTGGGGTTGGGGGTTTGTCTTTTTTAGGGCGGAAAAAGGGGGGGGGGGGTCGAGCGGGCTTTAGACCGCACTAAGTCCTATACTTAAGCATAGGGAACGGTCTAGGCGGCCGTTGCCATGGTAACGGCGGGTCAGACGGTAACGAAAATGTTACAGTTCAAGTCAGCTGAGGTCAATTACCAACATATCGGTCAAATTTAATGTGCTTGTCCCTCCCTGGGGAATTCACGCTGTGGATGAATTAAGCCAACTTGACCTTGGATTTCTTTACGTTCATACAATAAAACTAGTCAAGATACAAAACCGTACCAAATTTTAGAGCAGAAATCCAAATGGTTCCTGAGATATGGCCAACTTTGCACTTTGGCGCCTAGCACAGGTGTCGGCACTGTACAAGGACTATCTGAGGGGCCGCTAATTGGTCTCATTATCTCAACAAACTTGATATTCTGGTTGACTTTTTCTGTTATAAGGAGCTTGCCAGACCACATTCTACCGTTCTGAGTGATTGGGGTTGGGGGTTTGTCTTTTTTAGGGCGGAAAAAGGGGGGGGGGGGGTCGAGCGGGCTTTAGACCGCACTAAGTCCTATACTTAAGCATAGGGAACGGTCTAGGCGGCCGTTGCCATGGTAACGGCGGGTCAGACGGTAACGAAAATGTTACAGTTCAAGTCAGCTGAGGTCAATTACCAACATATCGGTCAAATTTAATGTGCTTGTCCCTCCCTGGGGAATTCACGCTGTGGATGAAGGTCTCAGAACACAGTTTTTCGGGTATGGGGATTTACATGGTTAAGGACCCCAAAGTGAGGTGGTTCGACGACTCAAAACCTATAGTAGGGTGCAGATACAATTCACAAGAATTTAGTATGTTGAAGTTGAGGGTACAAGCTACAAAATATCTGAAGATGAGCATAGATTTGCCGGCTCGTTTTTCTATAACAGACACTTTGATTTGACCCCCAGCGGAGGTCATGGAACTGCAGGCGGCGAACAGGAAGTGCCGGTAACATATCAAGGCGCAAATTCCCGCCGGCCGAAAAAGCGACGTAATCCAACTTATACAGTATGAACGCCGATGTATTCCTCTACTATTCACCACAGATTCCACCTCGCTGTCGTGCACGGAAGAATAAATACGGCCTTTGCAAGTACCGCGATGCACTATTTTAACCCGAACTACTTTTGGGGACGGGGGTCGCGGATAATTACTGTGTTATGAGACCTTAAGCCAACTTGACCTTGGATTTCTTTACGTTCATACAATAAAACTAGTCAAGATACAAAACCGTACCAAATTTTAGAGCAGAAATCCAAATGGTTCCTGAGATATGGCCAACTTTGCACTTTGGCGCCTAGCACAGGTGTCGGCACTGTACAAGGACTATCTGAGGGGCCGCTAATTGGTCTCATTATCTCAACAAACTTGATATTCTGGTTGACTTTTTCTGTTATAAGGAGCTTGCCAGACCACATTCTACCGTTCTGAGTGATTGGGGTTGGGGGTTTGTCTTTTTTAGGGCGGAAAAAGGGGGGGGGGGGGTCGAGCGGGCTTTAGACCGCACTAAGTCCTATACTTAAGCATAGGGAACGGTCTAGGCGGCCGTTGCCATGGTAACGGCGGGTCAGACGGTAACGAAAATGTTACAGTTCAAGTCAGCTGAGGTCAATTACCAACATATCGGTCAAATTTAATGTGCTTGTCCCTCCCTGGGGAATTCACGCTGTGGTTAAGCCAACTTGACCTTGGATTTCTTTACGTTCATACAATAAAACTAGTCAAGATACAAAACCGTACCAAATTTTAGAGCAGAAATCCAAATGGTTCCTGAGATATGGCCAACTTTGCACTTTGGCGCCTAGCACAGGTGTCGGCACTGTACAAGGACTATCTGAGGGGCCGCTAATTGGTCTCATTATCTCAACAAACTTGATATTCTGGTTGACTTTTTCTGTTATAAGGAGCTTGCCAGACCACATTCTACCGTTCTGAGTGATTGGGGTTGGGGGTTTGTCTTTTTTAGGGCGGAAAAAGGGGGGGGGGGTCGAGCGGGCTTTAGACCGCACTAAGTCCTATACTTAAGCATAGGGAACGGTCTAGGCGGCCGTTGCCATGGTAACGGCGGGTCAGACGGTAACGAAAATGTTACAGTTCAAGTCAGCTGAGGTCAATTACCAACATATCGGTCAAATTTAATGTGCTTGTCCCTCCCTGGGGAATTCACGCTGTGGATGAAGGTCTCAGAACACAGTTTTTCGGGTATGGGGATTTACATGGTTAAGGACCCCAAAGTGAGGTGGTTCGACGACTCAAAACCTATAGTAGGGTGCAGATACAATTCACAAGAATTTAGTATGTTGAAGTTGAGGGTACAAGCTACAAAATATCTGAAGATGAGCATAGATTTGCCGGCTCGTTTTTCTATAACAGACACTTTGATTTGACCCCCAGCGGAGGTCATGGAACTGCAGGCGGCGAACAGGAAGTGCCGGTAACATATCAAGGCGCAAATTCCCGCCGGCCGAAAAAGCGACGTAATCCAACTTATACAGTATGAACGCCGATGTATTCCTCTACTATTCACCACAGATTCCACCTCGCTGTCGTGCACGGAAGAATAAATACGGCCTTTGCAAGTACCGCGATGCACTATTTTAACCCGAACTACTTTTGGGGACGGGGGTCGCGGATAATTACTGTGTTATGAGACCTTAAGCCAACTTGACCTTGGATTTCTTTACGTTCATACAATAAAACTAGTCAAGATACAAAACCGTACCAAATTTTAGAGCAGAAATCCAAATGGTTCCTGAGATATGGCCAACTTTGCACTTTGGCGCCTAGCACAGGTGTCGGCACTGTACAAGGACTATCTGAGGGGCCGCTAATTGGTCTCATTATCTCAACAAACTTGATATTCTGGTTGACTTTTTCTGTTATAAGGAGCTTGCCAGACCACATTCTACCGTTCTGAGTGATTGGGGTTGGGGGTTTGTCTTTTTTAGGGCGGAAAAAGGGGGGGGGGGGGTCGAGCGGGCTTTAGACCGCACTAAGTCCTATACTTAAGCATAGGGAACGGTCTAGGCGGCCGTTGCCATGGTAACGGCGGGTCAGACGGTAACGAAAATGTTACAGTTCAAGTCAGCTGAGGTCAATTACCAACATATCGGTCAAATTTAATGTGCTTGTCCCTCCCTGGGGAATTCACGCTGTGGTTAAGCCAACTTGACCTTGGATTTCTTTACGTTCATACAATAAAACTAGTCAAGATACAAAACCGTACCAAATTTTAGAGCAGAAATCCAAATGGTTCCTGAGATATGGCCAACTTTGCACTTTGGCGCCTAGCACAGGTGTCGGCACTGTACAAGGACTATCTGAGGGGCCGCTAATTGGTCTCATTATCTCAACAAACTTGATATTCTGGTTGACTTTTTCTGTTATAAGGAGCTTGCCAGACCACATTCTACCGTTCTGAGTGATTGGGGTTGGGGGTTTGTCTTTTTTAGGGCGGAAAAAGGGGGGGGGGGGGTCGAGCGGGCTTTAGACCGCACTAAGTCCTATACTTAAGCATAGGGAACGGTCTAGGCGGCCGTTGCCATGGTAACGGCGGGTCAGACGGTAACGAAAATGTTACAGTTCAAGTCAGCTGAGGTCAATTACCAACATATCGGTCAAATTTAATGTGCTTGTCCCTCCCTGGGGAATTCACGCTGTGGATGAAGGTCTCAGAACACAGTTTTTCGGGTATGGGGATTTACATGGTTAAGGACCCCAAAGTGAGGTGGTTCGACGACTCAAAACCTATAGTAGGGTGCAGATACAATTCACAAGAATTTAGTATGTTGAAGTTGAGGGTACAAGCTACAAAATATCTGAAGATGAGCATAGATTTGCCGGCTCGTTTTTCTATAACAGACACTTTGATTTGACCCCCAGCGGAGGTCATGGAACTGCAGGCGGCGAACAGGAAGTGCCGGTAACATATCAAGGCGCAAATTCCCGCCGGCCGAAAAAGCGACGTAATCCAACTTATACAGTATGAACGCCGATGTATTCCTCTACTATTCACCACAGATTCCACCTCGCTGTCGTGCACGGAAGAATAAATACGGCCTTTGCAAGTACCGCGATGCACTATTTTAACCCGAACTACTTTTGGGGACGGGGGTCGCGGATAATTACTGTGTTATGAGACCTTAAGCCAACTTGACCTTGGATTTCTTTACGTTCATACAATAAAACTAGTCAAGATACAAAACCGTACCAAATTTTAGAGCAGAAATCCAAATGGTTCCTGAGATATGGCCAACTTTGCACTTTGGCGCCTAGCACAGGTGTCGGCACTGTACAAGGACTATCTGAGGGGCCGCTAATTGGTCTCATTATCTCAACAAACTTGATATTCTGGTTGACTTTTTCTGTTATAAGGAGCTTGCCAGACCACATTCTACCGTTCTGAGTGATTGGGGTTGGGGGTTTGTCTTTTTTAGGGCGGAAAAAGGGGGGGGGGGGTCGAGCGGGCTTTAGACCGCACTAAGTCCTATACTTAAGCATAGGGAACGGTCTAGGCGGCCGTTGCCATGGTAACGGCGGGTCAGACGGTAACGAAAATGTTACAGTTCAAGTCAGCTGAGGTCAATTACCAACATATCGGTCAAATTTAATGTGCTTGTCCCTCCCTGGGGAATTCACGCTGTGGTTAAGCCAACTTGACCTTGGATTTCTTTACGTTCATACAATAAAACTAGTCAAGATACAAAACCGTACCAAATTTTAGAGCAGAAATCCAAATGGTTCCTGAGATATGGCCAACTTTGCACTTTGGCGCCTAGCACAGGTGTCGGCACTGTACAAGGACTATCTGAGGGGCCGCTAATTGGTCTCATTATCTCAACAAACTTGATATTCTGGTTGACTTTTTCTGTTATAAGGAGCTTGCCAGACCACATTCTACCGTTCTGAGTGATTGGGGTTGGGGGTTTGTCTTTTTTAGGGCGGAAAAAGGGGGGGGGGGTCGAGCGGGCTTTAGACCGCACTAAGTCCTATACTTAAGCATAGGGAACGGTCTAGGCGGCCGTTGCCATGGTAACGGCGGGTCAGACGGTAACGAAAATGTTACAGTTCAAGTCAGCTGAGGTCAATTACCAACATATCGGTCAAATTTAATGTGCTTGTCCCTCCCTGGGGAATTCACGCTGTGGATGAAGGTCTCAGAACACAGTTTTTCGGGTATGGGGATTTACATGGTTAAGGACCCCAAAGTGAGGTGGTTCGACGACTCAAAACCTATAGTAGGGTGCAGATACAATTCACAAGAATTTAGTATGTTGAAGTTGAGGGTACAAGCTACAAAATATCTGAAGATGAGCATAGATTTGCCGGCTCGTTTTTCTATAACAGACACTTTGATTTGACCCCCAGCGGAGGTCATGGAACTGCAGGCGGCGAACAGGAAGTGCCGGTAACATATCAAGGCGCAAATTCCCGCCGGCCGAAAAAGCGACGTAATCCAACTTATACAGTATGAACGCCGATGTATTCCTCTACTATTCACCACAGATTCCACCTCGCTGTCGTGCACGGAAGAATAAATACGGCCTTTGCAAGTACCGCGATGCACTATTTTAACCCGAACTACTTTTGGGGACGGGGGTCGCGGATAATTACTGTGTTATGAGACCTTAAGCCAACTTGACCTTGGATTTCTTTACGTTCATACAATAAAACTAGTCAAGATACAAAACCGTACCAAATTTTAGAGCAGAAATCCAAATGGTTCCTGAGATATGGCCAACTTTGCACTTTGGCGCCTAGCACAGGTGTCGGCACTGTACAAGGACTATCTGAGGGGCCGCTAATTGGTCTCATTATCTCAACAAACTTGATATTCTGGTTGACTTTTTCTGTTATAAGGAGCTTGCCAGACCACATTCTACCGTTCTGAGTGATTGGGGTTGGGGGTTTGTCTTTTTTAGGGCGGAAAAAGGGGGGGGGGGTCGAGCGGGCTTTAGACCGCACTAAGTCCTATACTTAAGCATAGGGAACGGTCTAGGCGGCCGTTGCCATGGTAACGGCGGGTCAGACGGTAACGAAAATGTTACAGTTCAAGTCAGCTGAGGTCAATTACCAACATATCGGTCAAATTTAATGTGCTTGTCCCTCCCTGGGGAATTCACGCTGTGGTTAAGCCAACTTGACCTTGGATTTCTTTACGTTCATACAATAAAACTAGTCAAGATACAAAACCGTACCAAATTTTAGAGCAGAAATCCAAATGGTTCCTGAGATATGGCCAACTTTGCACTTTGGCGCCTAGCACAGGTGTCGGCACTGTACAAGGACTATCTGAGGGGCCGCTAATTGGTCTCATTATCTCAACAAACTTGATATTCTGGTTGACTTTTTCTGTTATAAGGAGCTTGCCAGACCACATTCTACCGTTCTGAGTGATTGGGGTTGGGGGTTTGTCTTTTTTAGGGCGGAAAAAGGGGGGGGGGGTCGAGCGGGCTTTAGACCGCACTAAGTCCTATACTTAAGCATAGGGAACGGTCTAGGCGGCCGTTGCCATGGTAACGGCGGGTCAGACGGTAACGAAAATGTTACAGTTCAAGTCAGCTGAGGTCAATTACCAACATATCGGTCAAATTTAATGTGCTTGTCCCTCCCTGGGGAATTCACGCTGTGGATGAAGGTCTCAGAACACAGTTTTTCGGGTATGGGGATTTACATGGTTAAGGACCCCAAAGTGAGGTGGTTCGACGACTCAAAACCTATAGTAGGGTGCAGATACAATTCACAAGAATTTAGTATGTTGAAGTTGAGGGTACAAGCTACAAAATATCTGAAGATGAGCATAGATTTGCCGGCTCGTTTTTCTATAACAGACACTTTGATTTGACCCCCAGCGGAGGTCATGGAACTGCAGGCGGCGAACAGGAAGTGCCGGTAACATATCAAGGCGCAAATTCCCGCCGGCCGAAAAAGCGACGTAATCCAACTTATACAGTATGAACGCCGATGTATTCCTCTACTATTCACCACAGATTCCACCTCGCTGTCGTGCACGGAAGAATAAATACGGCCTTTGCAAGTACCGCGATGCACTATTTTAACCCGAACTACTTTTGGGGACGGGGGTCGCGGATAATTACTGTGTTATGAGACCTTAAGCCAACTTGACCTTGGATTTCTTTACGTTCATACAATAAAACTAGTCAAGATACAAAACCGTACCAAATTTTAGAGCAGAAATCCAAATGGTTCCTGAGATATGGCCAACTTTGCACTTTGGCGCCTAGCACAGGTGTCGGCACTGTACAAGGACTATCTGAGGGGCCGCTAATTGGTCTCATTATCTCAACAAACTTGATATTCTGGTTGACTTTTTCTGTTATAAGGAGCTTGCCAGACCACATTCTACCGTTCTGAGTGATTGGGGTTGGGGGTTTGTCTTTTTTAGGGCGGAAAAAGGGGGGGGGGGGTCGAGCGGGCTTTAGACCGCACTAAGTCCTATACTTAAGCATAGGGAACGGTCTAGGCGGCCGTTGCCATGGTAACGGCGGGTCAGACGGTAACGAAAATGTTACAGTTCAAGTCAGCTGAGGTCAATTACCAACATATCGGTCAAATTTAATGTGCTTGTCCCTCCCTGGGGAATTCACGCTGTGGTTAAGCCAACTTGACCTTGGATTTCTTTACGTTCATACAATAAAACTAGTCAAGATACAAAACCGTACCAAATTTTAGAGCAGAAATCCAAATGGTTCCTGAGATATGGCCAACTTTGCACTTTGGCGCCTAGCACAGGTGTCGGCACTGTACAAGGACTATCTGAGGGGCCGCTAATTGGTCTCATTATCTCAACAAACTTGATATTCTGGTTGACTTTTTCTGTTATAAGGAGCTTGCCAGACCACATTCTACCGTTCTGAGTGATTGGGGTTGGGGGTTTGTCTTTTTTAGGGCGGAAAAAGGGGGGGGGGGGGTCGAGCGGGCTTTAGACCGCACTAAGTCCTATACTTAAGCATAGGGAACGGTCTAGGCGGCCGTTGCCATGGTAACGGCGGGTCAGACGGTAACGAAAATGTTACAGTTCAAGTCAGCTGAGGTCAATTACCAACATATCGGTCAAATTTAATGTGCTTGTCCCTCCCTGGGGAATTCACGCTGTGGATGAAGGTCTCAGAACACAGTTTTTCGGGTATGGGGATTTACATGGTTAAGGACCCCAAAGTGAGGTGGTTCGACGACTCAAAACCTATAGTAGGGTGCAGATACAATTCACAAGAATTTAGTATGTTGAAGTTGAGGGTACAAGCTACAAAATATCTGAAGATGAGCATAGATTTGCCGGCTCGTTTTTCTATAACAGACACTTTGATTTGACCCCCAGCGGAGGTCATGGAACTGCAGGCGGCGAACAGGAAGTGCCGGTAACATATCAAGGCGCAAATTCCCGCCGGCCGAAAAAGCGACGTAATCCAACTTATACAGTATGAACGCCGATGTATTCCTCTACTATTCACCACAGATTCCACCTCGCTGTCGTGCACGGAAGAATAAATACGGCCTTTGCAAGTACCGCGATGCACTATTTTAACCCGAACTACTTTTGGGGACGGGGGTCGCGGATAATTACTGTGTTATGAGACCTTAAGCCAACTTGACCTTGGATTTCTTTACGTTCATACAATAAAACTAGTCAAGATACAAAACCGTACCAAATTTTAGAGCAGAAATCCAAATGGTTCCTGAGATATGGCCAACTTTGCACTTTGGCGCCTAGCACAGGTGTCGGCACTGTACAAGGACTATCTGAGGGGCCGCTAATTGGTCTCATTATCTCAACAAACTTGATATTCTGGTTGACTTTTTCTGTTATAAGGAGCTTGCCAGACCACATTCTACCGTTCTGAGTGATTGGGGTTGGGGGTTTGTCTTTTTTAGGGCGGAAAAAGGGGGGGGGGTCGAGCGGGCTTTAGACCGCACTAAGTCCTATACTTAAGCATAGGGAACGGTCTAGGCGGCCGTTGCCATGGTAACGGCGGGTCAGACGGTAACGAAAATGTTACAGTTCAAGTCAGCTGAGGTCAATTACCAACATATCGGTCAAATTTAATGTGCTTGTCCCTCCCTGGGGAATTCACGCTGTGGTTAAGCCAACTTGACCTTGGATTTCTTTACGTTCATACAATAAAACTAGTCAAGATACAAAACCGTACCAAATTTTAGAGCAGAAATCCAAATGGTTCCTGAGATATGGCCAACTTTGCACTTTGGCGCCTAGCACAGGTGTCGGCACTGTACAAGGACTATCTGAGGGGCCGCTAATTGGTCTCATTATCTCAACAAACTTGATATTCTGGTTGACTTTTTCTGTTATAAGGAGCTTGCCAGACCACATTCTACCGTTCTGAGTGATTGGGGTTGGGGGTTTGTCTTTTTTAGGGCGGAAAAAGGGGGGGGGGGGGGTCGAGCGGGCTTTAGACCGCACTAAGTCCTATACTTAAGCATAGGGAACGGTCTAGGCGGCCGTTGCCATGGTAACGGCGGGTCAGACGGTAACGAAAATGTTACAGTTCAAGTCAGCTGAGGTCAATTACCAACATATCGGTCAAATTTAATGTGCTTGTCCCTCCCTGGGGAATTCACGCTGTGGATGAAGGTCTCAGAACACAGTTTTTCGGGTATGGGGATTTACATGGTTAAGGACCCCAAAGTGAGGTGGTTCGACGACTCAAAACCTATAGTAGGGTGCAGATACAATTCACAAGAATTTAGTATGTTGAAGTTGAGGGTACAAGCTACAAAATATCTGAAGATGAGCATAGATTTGCCGGCTCGTTTTTCTATAACAGACACTTTGATTTGACCCCCAGCGGAGGTCATGGAACTGCAGGCGGCGAACAGGAAGTGCCGGTAACATATCAAGGCGCAAATTCCCGCCGGCCGAAAAAGCGACGTAATCCAACTTATACAGTATGAACGCCGATGTATTCCTCTACTATTCACCACAGATTCCACCTCGCTGTCGTGCACGGAAGAATAAATACGGCCTTTGCAAGTACCGCGATGCACTATTTTAACCCGAACTACTTTTGGGGACGGGGGTCGCGGATAATTACTGTGTTATGAGACCTTAAGCCAACTTGACCTTGGATTTCTTTACGTTCATACAATAAAACTAGTCAAGATACAAAACCGTACCAAATTTTAGAGCAGAAATCCAAATGGTTCCTGAGATATGGCCAACTTTGCACTTTGGCGCCTAGCACAGGTGTCGGCACTGTACAAGGACTATCTGAGGGGCCGCTAATTGGTCTCATTATCTCAACAAACTTGATATTCTGGTTGACTTTTTCTGTTATAAGGAGCTTGCCAGACCACATTCTACCGTTCTGAGTGATTGGGGTTGGGGGTTTGTCTTTTTTAGGGCGGAAAAAGGGGGGGGGGGTCGAGCGGGCTTTAGACCGCACTAAGTCCTATACTTAAGCATAGGGAACGGTCTAGGCGGCCGTTGCCATGGTAACGGCGGGTCAGACGGTAACGAAAATGTTACAGTTCAAGTCAGCTGAGGTCAATTACCAACATATCGGTCAAATTTAATGTGCTTGTCCCTCCCTGGGGAATTCACGCTGTGGATGAAGGTCTCAGAACACAGTTTTTCGGGTATGGGGATTTACATGGTTAAGGACCCCAAAGTGAGGTGGTTCGACGACTCAAAACCTATAGTAGGGTGCAGATACAATTCACAAGAATTTAGTATGTTGAAGTTGAGGGTACAAGCTACAAAATATCTGAAGATGAGCATAGATTTGCCGGCTCGTTTTTCTATAACAGACACTTTGATTTGACCCCCAGCGGAGGTCATGGAACTGCAGGCGGCGAACAGGAAGTGCCGGTAACATATCAAGGCGCAAATTCCCGCCGGCCGAAAAAGCGACGTAATCCAACTTATACAGTATGAACGCCGATGTATTCCTCTACTATTCACCACAGATTCCACCTCGCTGTCGTGCACGGAAGAATAAATACGGCCTTTGCAAGTACCGCGATGCACTATTTTAACCCGAACTACTTTTGGGGACGGGGGTCGCGGATAATTACTGTGTTATGAGACCTTAAGCCAACTTGACCTTGGATTTCTTTACGTTCATACAATAAAACTAGTCAAGATACAAAACCGTACCAAATTTTAGAGCAGAAATCCAAATGGTTCCTGAGATATGGCCAACTTTGCACTTTGGCGCCTAGCACAGGTGTCGGCACTGTACAAGGACTATCTGAGGGGCCGCTAATTGGTCTCATTATCTCAACAAACTTGATATTCTGGTTGACTTTTTCTGTTATAAGGAGCTTGCCAGACCACATTCTACCGTTCTGAGTGATTGGGGTTGGGGGTTTGTCTTTTTTAGGGCGGAAAAAGGGGGGGGGGGTCGAGCGGGCTTTAGACCGCACTAAGTCCTATACTTAAGCATAGGGAACGGTCTAGGCGGCCGTTGCCATGGTAACGGCGGGTCAGACGGTAACGAAAATGTTACAGTTCAAGTCAGCTGAGGTCAATTACCAACATATCGGTCAAATTTAATGTGCTTGTCCCTCCCTGGGGAATTCACGCTGTGGATGAATTAAGCCAACTTGACCTTGGATTTCTTTACGTTCATACAATAAAACTAGTCAAGATACAAAACCGTACCAAATTTTAGAGCAGAAATCCAAATGGTTCCTGAGATATGGCCAACTTTGCACTTTGGCGCCTAGCACAGGTGTCGGCACTGTACAAGGACTATCTGAGGGGCCGCTAATTGGTCTCATTATCTCAACAAACTTGATATTCTGGTTGACTTTTTCTGTTATAAGGAGCTTGCCAGACCACATTCTACCGTTCTGAGTGATTGGGGTTGGGGGTTTGTCTTTTTTAGGGCGGAAAAAGGGGGGGGGGGGTCGAGCGGGCTTTAGACCGCACTAAGTCCTATACTTAAGCATAGGGAACGGTCTAGGCGGCCGTTGCCATGGTAACGGCGGGTCAGACGGTAACGAAAATGTTACAGTTCAAGTCAGCTGAGGTCAATTACCAACATATCGGTCAAATTTAATGTGCTTGTCCCTCCCTGGGGAATTCACGCTGTGGATGAAGGTCTCAGAACACAGTTTTTCGGGTATGGGGATTTACATGGTTAAGGACCCCAAAGTGAGGTGGTTCGACGACTCAAAACCTATAGTAGGGTGCAGATACAATTCACAAGAATTTAGTATGTTGAAGTTGAGGGTACAAGCTACAAAATATCTGAAGATGAGCATAGATTTGCCGGCTCGTTTTTCTATAACAGACACTTTGATTTGACCCCCAGCGGAGGTCATGGAACTGCAGGCGGCGAACAGGAAGTGCCGGTAACATATCAAGGCGCAAATTCCCGCCGGCCGAAAAAGCGACGTAATCCAACTTATACAGTATGAACGCCGATGTATTCCTCTACTATTCACCACAGATTCCACCTCGCTGTGGTGCACGGAAGAATAAATACGGCCTTTGCAAGTACCGCGATGCACTATTTTAACCCGAACTACTTTTGGGGACGGGGGTCGCGGATAATTACTGTGTTATGAGACCTTAAGCCAACTTGACCTTGGATTTCTTTACGTTCATACAATAAAACTAGTCAAGATACAAAACCGTACCAAATTTTAGAGCAGAAATCCAAATGGTTCCTGAGATATGGCCAACTTTGCACTTTGGCGCCTAGCACAGGTGTCGGCACTGTACAAGGACTATCTGAGGGGCCGCTAATTGGTCTCATTATCTCAACAAACTTGATATTCTGGTTGACTTTTTCTGTTATAAGGAGCTTGCCAGACCACATTCTACCGTTCTGAGTGATTGGGGTTGGGGGTTTGTCTTTTTTAGGGCGGAAAAAGGGGGGGGGGGGGGGTCGAGCGGGCTTTAGACCGCACTAAGTCCTATACTTAAGCATAGGGAACGGTCTAGGCGGCCGTTGCCATGGTAACGGCGGGTCAGACGGTAACGAAAATGTTACAGTTCAAGTCAGCTGAGGTCAATTACCAACATATCGGTCAAATTTAATGTGCTTGTCGCTCCCTGGGGAATTCACGCTGTGGTTAAGCCAACTTGACCTTGGATTTCTTTACGTTCATACAATAAAACTAGTCAAGATACAAAACCGTACCAAATTTTAGAGCAGAAATCCAAATGGTTCCTGAGATATGGCCAACTTTGCACTTTGGCGCCTAGCACAGGTGTCGGCACTGTACAAGGACTATCTGAGGGGCCGCTAATTGGTCTCATTATCTCAACAAACTTGATATTCTGGTTGACTTTTTCTGTTATAAGGAGCTTGCCAGACCACATTCTACCGTTCTGAGTGATTGGGGTTGGGGGTTTGTCTTTTTTAGGGCGGAAAAAGGGGGGGGGGGTCGAGCGGGCTTTAGACCGCACTAAGTCCTATACTTAAGCATAGGGAACGGTCTAGGCGGCCGTTGCCATGGTAACGGCGGGTCAGACGGTAACGAAAATGTTACAGTTCAAGTCAGCTGAGGTCAATTACCAACATATCGGTCAAATTTAATGTGCTTGTCCCTCCCTGGGGAATTCACGCTGTGGATGAAGGTCTCAGAACACAGTTTTTCGGGTATGGGGATTTACATGGTTAAGGACCCCAAAGTGAGGTGGTTCGACGACTCAAAACCTATAGTAGGGTGCAGATACAATTCACAAGAATTTAGTATGTTGAAGTTGAGGGTACAAGCTACAAAATATCTGAAGATGAGCATAGATTTGCCGGCTCGTTTTTCTATAACAGACACTTTGATTTGACCCCCAGCGGAGGTCATGGAACTGCAGGCGGCGAACAGGAAGTGCCGGTAACATATCAAGGCGCAAATTCCCGCCGGCCGAAAAAAGCGACGTAATCCAACTTATACAGTATGAACGCCGATGTATTCCTCTACTATTCACCACAGATTCCACCTCGCTGTCGTGCACGGAAGAATAAATACGGCCTTTGCAAGTACCGCGATGCACTATTTTAACCCGAACTACTTTTGGGGACGGGGGTCGCGGATAATTACTGTGTTATGAGACCTTAAGCCAACTTGACCTTGGATTTCTTTACGTTCATACAATAAAACTAGTCAAGATACAAAACCGTACCAAATTTTAGAGCAGAAATCCAAATGGTTCCTGAGATATGGCCAACTTTGCACTTTGGCGCCTAGCACAGGTGTCGGCACTGTACAAGGACTATCTGAGGGGCCGCTAATTGGTCTCATTATCTCAACAAACTTGATATTCTGGTTGACTTTTTCTGTTATAAGGAGCTTGCCAGACCACATTCTACCGTTCTGAGTGATTGGGGTTGGGGGTTTGTCTTTTTTAGGGCGGAAAAAGGGGGGGGGGGGTCGAGCGGGCTTTAGACCGCACTAAGTCCTATACTTAAGCATAGGGAACGGTCTAGGCGGCCGTTGCCATGGTAACGGCGGGTCAGACGGTAACGAAAATGTTACAGTTCAAGTCAGCTGAGGTCAATTACCAACATATCGGTCAAATTTAATGTGCTTGTCCCTCCCTGGGGAATTCACGCTGTGGTTAAGCCAACTTGACCTTGGATTTCTTTACGTTCATACAATAAAACTAGTCAAGATACAAAACCGTACCAAATTTTAGAGCAGAAATCCAAATGGTTCCTGAGATATGGCCAACTTTGCACTTTGGCGCCTAGCACAGGTGTCGGCACTGTACAAGGACTATCTGAGGGGCCGCTAATTGGTCTCATTATCTCAACAAACTTGATATTCTGGTTGACTTTTTCTGTTATAAGGAGCTTGCCAGACCACATTCTACCGTTCTGAGTGATTGGGGTTGGGGGTTTGTCTTTTTTAGGGCGGAAAAAGGGGGGGGGGGGGGTCGAGCGGGCTCTCTGTTTTGCTAAGGTGTGACTAAGACCAAAACAGAGGGTATTGTGGGTTTGGTAGAAAAATGTCAATATCTCAAGTTTTATGAGGCCAAATGGCTTATGATTTGGCAGAAGTGGAGAAGAGATACTGCTCATTCCAATTATGTATCAGACTTAACGATAATTACCATAATATTTCTACAATATATTAATACATTTACTCTTCTGATTTTGACAAATATTGCCCGAGACCAGCTTGTTGCAGATGGCCAAAAGTAACAATTTTTTTACAGGATGTAGAGACGACTGCATACTTTTGGAATAGCTTTACTGAGTATAAAAATACACTTTAGATTACATGAAATTAATAAAAGTTTGTAAATTTTGATAAAATTTGGGGGTTACCTGTAAATTTAACTGTCAATATCTAACTTTCTGTTGGTAAAATTGACTTTCCAGAAAGATATTTATGCAAACACACTTGTTGTGCATTCTTTCCATGCCATTTTGACTTGATAGGTTTTGATAAACAAGCTAGTCTTTGCCTTTAAAGTTTACATGCTTGAATTTTGTAATTTTCCTGTGTTTAGCTAATCAATCATTTTGACAACCCAATCCATCATGTTGACAGGAGCATTAATATCAATAGACTAATTGTTTTAGCGCCTCGGCCCAAAGTAATGACCCGTATTCATCTTTAATTATGCATAGAATGCAGTCAGGGACACTTTAATTGGTCAGTTCATGACTCATGGCCAGAAAAGTCTGGTCGCAATTCCTTTGTCCAACCAAAACAAAGCACTTTGGAATAATTCCTTGAGACAAGAAAATGAGAAAACTATCAAGCACCATGTTAGCTTTAAAAAAGAAGTTAACAACAGTGGAAACTAAAATCTTTACAGGTGTTTTCATGTACTATTTTAGAAGATGGAAACTCAACTCGGCATATTGCAAATCAAAAAGGTTAAACCTGTCTATAACCTACTTGTACGAATATATGTTCAACTAGAAAGGCCGACATTTGCTTAAGAGCAAATACAGCATATTTCAGCCATACCCCTTCCCACGCAACATTGGACTGTTCCAAATCACCCCTGCGCAAAAATGGAACATCCTCTTAACAGTACATTATCCCCCAAAGTGGACTGGTATTGTGAACTGATTCCAGGTAAAAACAGAGCTTGCTTCTATTTTTCAGAAAATGACAATAATCACACCTTCCATTCAGAAAATTTTCATCATGACTGAAAATTGTTGAATGACTTCATGTAATGTCATTAACAATTTTCAGTACGATAACTAGGTGTAAGTTTAAAAAAGTATAAGCTCCTTGTGATGTGGGTACATTTATTATTGCAGTGAACTTTTTTTATTCAAGTAGGGCATACGATTTAATAATTATCAAGCAGGTGCAGGTACTGTAGGAGCGTTTGTTTTCTTCAAGCTGTAAAACTGTTAAACTGTTTTACTTTGTATGCAATCAGCCATCGAGCCTATTCTTATTTTAGTTTAACAACTTCCTGCCAGACCCGGAAGATACGATTGAACCTTGTTCGAGGATTTATTTTCGTCTGTCTGGTCAGTCTGTTCATACCCTGGTGCTGAGAGTGTTTTATTGGGCTGAAACTCTGGCAGTTTAAAGTTACTTACAATTTAAATGTTCAAAGTTTATGTCAAACAACAACAGCACTAGGAAATGTGGCCACTATAGACAGGTGGTCACTATAGAGAAAATGCTGATCTATTGACTAGGAGCCATACGTTACACATGATTTCAGTACACTGATCATTAATCATATAAACATTGCACAGGTAAGCCAATTGTTTAGATGTACAATTAAGTTCAAATAATTCTGAAGAGAAATATTGATGAGAAAATAATCATTCTCGCCACTGTCTAACTTGTAATTACGTATCAAAACTAAACGCAGATTTTCTAACTAACTCACCTTTCGCCGACTTCATCAAAGGACCGCCGGCTATCAATCAAACACGGCTGTTGATTAGACTTAGAGTTTCAAACAGTCATGTGCTGTGTGCCAGTTGACAGCGAACTTCATGCTACGTGATGTTTTACATTGCTTGGACCTTCTTTCCTACAGCGGTGCTTCTACAAAATATTTAGACTGTAACACTGAGTCCCACATGTTTTATAGAATAGAATTTGACGCAGAACAGCGTTTTTTGCTGGGTATTTTTCTTGAAACATGTCCGTGGGAATATCAGCGAGGCGGCGACGTAGGGATATCAGACCGTCAACAAAAGTCGCACGGCGGCTAACGGCGCAGCGAAGATACTAGCACTATAAATAAGCGCTTCAACTAAGGATGGCAACCCGTACAATATTTTTGTATACTGTTGAGCTAAGTAAAGTTTGTTGTTTATGAGGTTTTAGTTGTCTTTGAAGCTTTGACCCCAAATATTTTAAAGTCAAACTGCTGAAGAGAAGTAAGTGACTGCTACGATTATCGTAGATATGGCCCTAAAAAAACTGATAAAAGAAGCCTTCTCAATAGTCTAAAATGCAAGAGCTTCCGGGGGGGTTTCGCCCACCTGGGTCCCCCCCACAGTGGCCCTGCCCCTGGACCCCGCCTGGGACATTCGGCGGCCCCCGGACCCCTGTCCGACGCTTTGAAAAAATCCTGGCGAGAAGTCTGTACGGCCTGAGTCTTCAAGTTAACGTATTGTGTGGTCCCGCTTATGAATATTAATTAGCCTTCGCTTTCCTCTTCGCTGATTGGCTGAACCATTAATTGAATTAACTCTTCCTGCCGGCTAGACGTAGGTGCAGATGTCGGCTCTGTGGGGTGAACGTCCGAAAGGTCATGGCATGGAGAACGAAAGAAAACCAATTTCCCCTAAAAAAAGTGCTGTAATTAAGCCTTTTACAGTACTTTATGCCAAAAATTTTACTTGGATCATTTTACCAACTATCTTATGCCTATCTATACCAAATGTTACTCATACCAGGGTACAGGGGTGCAAAATATACCGTTATAAGACCGTCAACAACAGTCGCACGGAGCTAACAGCGCAGCGAAAATACCATCGCTAGCGTTTCAACTTCGGATAACAAGTTATAAGTACTGTTGAACTAAGTAACGTTAAAGTTTGTTTTTAGTTGCCTTTGACGGTTTGACCTGAAATAGTGTTACGCTAAACTCCTGAAGAGAAGTTAAGTGACTGCTGCGATTATCATAGATATGCCCCTAAGAACTGATACAATATAAAGCCTTCTGAACAGTCTAAAATGCGAGAGCCTTAGGCGGGCTTCGCTCCCCCTGGCGGGAACACTGCTATATACGGGATCATGAGGCCCCACTTATGAATATTAATTAGCCTTTGGCCTCCTCTTCGCTGATTGGCTAGGTCTTTGATTCAATTAACTCTCTGGCTGACGCGCACAGGTGTGGCTCTGTGCGGGGTCACGGAAGGTCACGTCAGGAGGCCAAAAGAAAACAAATTTCCCCTCAGAAAAGTGCCAAAATTAATCATTTTGAAGTTGTTTATGTCAAAATTTGACTTGAATCTTGTTACCAAGTATCTAATGCCTATCTATACCAAATTTCAGGTCATTTAATTGTAATACCAGGGTACAGGAGCCAAAAGTGTCCTTTTTTGGTCAAAAATTGGCCAAAAATCGCAAAAATAAGCATTTTGTTGCACTGTACACCAAAAGCGTTATTGAATTTATATGAAGGGATTATCAAGGCACATCTGTGTCAAATTTCAGATCATTCGGTTGCAATACCAAGGTACAGGATCCAAAAGTGTCCTTTTTTGGTCAAAAATTGGTCAAAAAATCGCAAAAATAAGCATTTTGTTGTACTGTACACCAAAAGTGTTATTGAATTTATATGGGGGCATTATCAAGGCACATCTCTGTCAAATTTCAGCTCATTTGGTTGTAATACCAGGGTACAGGGGCCAAAAGTGTCCTTTTTTGGTCAAAAATTGGTAAAAAAAATCGCAAAAATAAGCATTTTGTTGTACTGTACGCCAAAAGTGTTATCGAATTTATATGGGGGCATTATCAAGGCACATCTCTGTCAAATTTCAGCTCATTTGGTTGTAATACCAGGGTACAGGGGCCAAAATATACAGTTTTGGTCTAAAATTGACCAAAAAATCTCAATAAAATCATTTTAGAGGCAGATATGAAAAAACTGAGAAAAAAGCATCAAGGTATTGGCCCATTCTACCCCTGTGCCAAATTTCAGGTCATTCGGTTCAGGAACGGCGGAGATGAATCACTTTGAAGATTTGACAGGAGAAAGAAGAAGAAAGAAGAAACATTACGAATACAATATATTTCACCATACTATGTATGGCTGAAATATAAATATGCTCCACAATGTAGGAAAATGCCGCCTTGGCTTCCACAAATTAAACAGCAGTGCACAGAATTCACTATTCAAAAAACACAAGGACTTTTTCGAGGTTCCTACTTTTATAAAACAAATCACATGTAAAGATACTATTAGGCTTTCGAATTTGGATAAAACATGGCAGAATTAGAAGCCAATCAATGTTCAATATGGCTGACAAAACAACTACAAAATAACATAATAGGAAATGCAAACACCGCAATGTAAGACCGGTTTCTAACAAAGCATGGGTATTACCATTCAGTGCTATGTGGCCTGAATAAACAAGGGTATTGTTTAACATCCGTGGTAAAAACTGTTAAAAGTGTACAACTCGAGAAAACTCAAACAAAAAGCTCCAAGCAGATCCTACGGTAGCATAAGATTCACATGTAGTATCAAAAGCTGCCAGAGGAGTAAAGCCGGCCTAGAAGTGTGTTTGGCTACCGGAGTCAAACGCACTCCTAGGTGGCTTCTGTTTGGAGATTGACCCGACTGCTGAAATGACTATGATTGGGATCCAGACTTGTCTAATACTTGTTCCCCTCCCTTTGTGGAAGCACCAGGTGAGAGTCAGAATAGATAGACATGTTCATCAAGCTATGCGAGTCCCCTTTGTCTGTTAGAACAAGAATTTTTATGTACATACATCACACAAACAATTATTTAAGAGTCGGAAATCTGTGGTGCCTAAAAGCTCCAAATACTGCCCGGTTGAATTGCTTCACCCGAAATAAACAAACCCTACACGTACAACATCGGCGCGTGACCTTGGCTTACTACAAGAGCAAAATTAGGTGGAAGTCTCTCTAAACGCTTTTGTTTTAAACATTTGTTGACTTAGTCTCCTACAGCAGGATACTAGACTACCCTCGGAGAACAATGGAGCTTGTCACACCTTTACCTGGCATGCCAGACAGTCAGCTTGGACTGTGGTAATAGTCAGCTTGGGTTTTTCAAACAGATTTTCAAACACTGGTCCAGGGGTATTTGAAGAGAAAAATGGCTGTTTATTAAATCTTAACATGCATACACTGTTCACATACAATCCATCACGCACACAGTCAAATTGGAAGGTCCCAAATTGTGTAGGGAGTCAAGCATTCAGCCGACTGCGCCAAGACGACCCCCGCCGGGAAGAGCTGAACCATTTCTTAGTGGCATTTTGGTATCGGTGGTAGGCTAGAAACTATACTTTCAACGAGTTTTGTGGGAGGGGGTTGTCGGAAGTACAGTTTGTGGCTTTTTTTTTTTTTTTGTGGCTTCTAATCTGAAATGTCTATCACCGTCCTATGTAAATTTGGCAAAAACAAAAACAAACAATAATAATTGGCCAGAAGAGTCCATACTAGGGTTATTCTCCCATTACTTTTGTCTGTGTATTCAGTCTGGTAGAGACTTGTCTGAAGTTTTTATTCCTTATTAATGACCCCGTACCATTAGACTGCGATCACACTGTGCTCTCACTGCGACCTAAATACTGTAGGGTGTAACCTTCGATTTCTCACATGGTATATCTTACAAAACGTATAAGTCTGACCAAGAGGACAACAAAACGTACAAAGGGTAAAAAAGATTTGTTTCTTTTCTGTACAATGCCTTGAGCGATATGTCAAATTTCAGGTCGGAGAGAGAGAGAGAGCGCGACCAGAGCGCCACCCTAGTGGAATGGGGTTATAAGAATTGTTTTGAAAAGAAACAAATCTTATAATAAGATAATGACATCTCCTTTTCTCCACTTTCCTCAAAGGGTTACAAATGTGTATTACTTGTATGCCTCAAATACTGCAACAGGGCCGTAGGTGGGGTGCGAAATTAGTGCGTAAACAAATGCAAAAGAAGGGTGGGGAACTCTAGGCCAATTATCACTATTCCTATTGCATAATTACGAGTTCCTAGTAGCACCTTGTTCATTTCAATATTACAGTAGGTCATTATAATATTGAAATGAGGGCAATGCAGGGAGTAGCAGGGTCAGGTCTTAGCAAAACAGAGCTTTAGACCGCACTAAGTCCTATACTTAAGCATAGGGAACGGTCTAGGCGGCCGTTGCCATGGTAACGGCGGGTCAGACGGTAACGAAAATGTTACAGTTCAAGTCAGCTGAGGTCAATTACCAACATATCGGTCAAATTTAATGTGCTTGTCCCTCCCTGGGGAATTCACGCTGTGGATGAAGGTCTCAGAACACAGTTTTTCGGGTATGGGGATTTACATGGTTAAGGACCCCAAAGTGAGGTGGTTCGACGACTCAAAACCTATAGTAGGGTGCAGATACAATTCACAAGAATTTAGTATGTTGAAGTTGAGGGTACAAGCTACAAAATATCTGAAGATGAGCATAGATTTGCCGGCTCGTTTTTCTATAACAGACACTTTGATTTGACCCCCAGCGGAGGTCATGGAACTGCAGGCGGCGAACAGGAAGTGCCGGTAACATATCAAGGCGCAAATTCCCGCCGGCCGAAAAAGCGACGTAATCCAACTTATACAGTATGAACGCCGATGTATTCCTCTACTATTCACCACAGATTCCACCTCGCTGTCGTGCACGGAAGAATAAATACGGCCTTTGCAAGTACCGCGATGCACTATTTTAACCCGAACTACTTTTGGGGACGGGGGTCGCGGATAATTACTGTGTTATGAGACCTTAAGCCAACTTGACCTTGGATTTCTTTACGTTCATACAATAAAACTAGTCAAGATACAAAACCGTACCAAATTTTAGAGCAGAAATCCAAATGGTTCCTGAGATATGGCCAACTTTGCACTTTGGCGCCTAGCACAGGTGTCGGCACTGTACAAGGACTATCTGAGGGGCCGCTAATTGGTCTCATTATCTCAACAAACTTGATATTCTGGTTGACTTTTTCTGTTATAAGGAGCTTGCCAGACCACATTCTACCGTTCTGAGTGATTGGGGTTGGGGGTTTGTCTTTTTTAGGGCGGAAAAAGGGGGGGGGGGGTCGAGCGGGCTTTAGACCGCACTAAGTCCTATACTTAAGCATAGGGAACGGTCTAGGCGGCCGTTGCCATGGTAACGGCGGGTCAGACGGTAACGAAAATGTTACAGTTCAAGTCAGCTGAGGTCAATTACCAACATATCGGTCAAATTTAATGTGCTTGTCCCTCCCTGGGGAATTCACGCTGTGGTTAAGCCAACTTGACCTTGGATTTCTTTACGTTCATACAATAAAACTAGTCAAGATACAAAACCGTACCAAATTTTAGAGCAGAAATCCAAATGGTTCCTGAGATATGGCCAACTTTGCACTTTGGCGCCTAGCACAGGTGTCGGCACTGTACAAGGACTATCTGAGGGGCCGCTAATTGGTCTCATTATCTCAACAAACTTGATATTCTGGTTGACTTTTTCTGTTATAAGGAGCTTGCCAGACCACATTCTACCGTTCTGAGTGATTGGGGTTGGGGGTTTGTCTTTTTTAGGGCGGAAAAAGGGGGGGGGGGGGTCGAGCGGGCTTTAGACCGCACTAAGTCCTATACTTAAGCATAGGGAACGGTCTAGGCGGCCGTTGCCATGGTAACGGCGGGTCAGACGGTAACGAAAATGTTACAGTTCAAGTCAGCTGAGGTCAATTACCAACATATCGGTCAAATTTAATGTGCTTGTCCCTCCCTGGGGAATTCACGCTGTGGATGAAGGTCTCAGAACACAGTTTTTCGGGTATGGGGATTTACATGGTTAAGGACCCCAAAGTGAGGTGGTTCGACGACTCAAAACCTATAGTAGGGTGCAGATACAATTCACAAGAATTTAGTATGTTGAAGTTGAGGGTACAAGCTACAAAATATCTGAAGATGAGCATAGATTTGCCGGCTCGTTTTTCTATAACAGACACTTTGATTTGACCCCCAGCGGAGGTCATGGAACTGCAGGCGGCGAACAGGAAGTGCCGGTAACATATCAAGGCGCAAATTCCCGCCGGCCGAAAAAGCGACGTAATCCAACTTATACAGTATGAACGCCGATGTATTCCTCTACTATTCACCACAGATTCCACCTCGCTGTCGTGCACGGAAGAATAAATACGGCCTTTGCAAGTACCGCGATGCACTATTTTAACCCGAACTACTTTTGGGGACGGGGGTCGCGGATAATTACTGTGTTATGAGACCTTAAGCCAACTTGACCTTGGATTTCTTTACGTTCATACAATAAAACTAGTCAAGATACAAAACCGTACCAAATTTTAGAGCAGAAATCCAAATGGTTCCTGAGATATGGCCAACTTTGCACTTTGGCGCCTAGCACAGGTGTCGGCACTGTACAAGGACTATCTGAGGGGCCGCTAATTGGTCTCATTATCTCAACAAACTTGATATTCTGGTTGACTTTTTCTGTTATAAGGAGCTTGCCAGACCACATTCTACCGTTCTGAGTGATTGGGGTTGGGGGTTTGTCTTTTTTAGGGCGGAAAAAGGGGGGGGGGGTCGAGCGGGCTTTAGACCGCACTAAGTCCTATACTTAAGCATAGGGAACGGTCTAGGCGGCCGTTGCCATGGTAACGGCGGGTCAGACGGTAACGAAAATGTTACAGTTCAAGTCAGCTGAGGTCAATTACCAACATATCGGTCAAATTTAATGTGCTTGTCCCTCCCTGGGGAATTCACGCTGTGGTTAAGCCAACTTGACCTTGGATTTCTTTACGTTCATACAATAAAACTAGTCAAGATACAAAACCGTACCAAATTTTAGAGCAGAAATCCAAATGGTTCCTGAGATATGGCCAACTTTGCACTTTGGCGCCTAGCACAGGTGTCGGCACTGTACAAGGACTATCTGAGGGGCCGCTAATTGGTCTCATTATCTCAACAAACTTGATATTCTGGTTGACTTTTTCTGTTATAAGGAGCTTGCCAGACCACATTCTACCGTTCTGAGTGATTGGGGTTGGGGGTTTGTCTTTTTTAGGGCGGAAAAAGGGGGGGGGGGGTCGAGCGGGCTTTAGACCGCACTAAGTCCTATACTTAAGCATAGGGAACGGTCTAGGCGGCCGTTGCCATGGTAACGGCGGGTCAGACGGTAACGAAAATGTTACAGTTCAAGTCAGCTGAGGTCAATTACCAACATATCGGTCAAATTTAATGTGCTTGTCCCTCCCTGGGGAATTCACGCTGTGGATGAAGGTCTCAGAACACAGTTTTTCGGGTATGGGGATTTACATGGTTAAGGACCCCAAAGTGAGGTGGTTCGACGACTCAAAACCTATAGTAGGGTGCAGATACAATTCACAAGAATTTAGTATGTTGAAGTTGAGGGTACAAGCTACAAAATATCTGAAGATGAGCATAGATTTGCCGGCTCGTTTTTCTATAACAGACACTTTGATTTGACCCCCAGCGGAGGTCATGGAACTGCAGGCGGCGAACAGGAAGTGCCGGTAACATATCAAGGCGCAAATTCCCGCCGGCCGAAAAAGCGACGTAATCCAACTTATACAGTATGAACGCCGATGTATTCCTCTACTATTCACCACAGATTCCACCTCGCTGTCGTGCACGGAAGAATAAATACGGCCTTTGCAAGTACCGCGATGCACTATTTTAACCCGAACTACTTTTGGGGACGGGGGTCGCGGATAATTACTGTGTTATGAGACCTTAAGCCAACTTGACCTTGGATTTCTTTACGTTCATACAATAAAACTAGTCAAGATACAAAACCGTACCAAATTTTAGAGCAGAAATCCAAATGGTTCCTGAGATATGGCCAACTTTGCACTTTGGCGCCTAGCACAGGTGTCGGCACTGTACAAGGACTATCTGAGGGGCCGCTAATTGGTCTCATTATCTCAACAAACTTGATATTCTGGTTGACTTTTTCTGTTATAAGGAGCTTGCCAGACCACATTCTACCGTTCTGAGTGATTGGGGTTGGGGGTTTGTCTTTTTTAGGGCGGAAAAAGGGGGGGGGGGGTCGAGCGGGCTTTAGACCGCACTAAGTCCTATACTTAAGCATAGGGAACGGTCTAGGCGGCCGTTGCCATGGTAACGGCGGGTCAGACGGTAACGAAAATGTTACAGTTCAAGTCAGCTGAGGTCAATTACCAACATATCGGTCAAATTTAATGTGCTTGTCCCTCCCTGGGGAATTCACGCTGTGGTTAAGCCAACTTGACCTTGGATTTCTTTACGTTCATACAATAAAACTAGTCAAGATACAAAACCGTACCAAATTTTAGAGCAGAAATCCAAATGGTTCCTGAGATATGGCCAACTTTGCACTTTGGCGCCTAGCACAGGTGTCGGCACTGTACAAGGACTATCTGAGGGGCCGCTAATTGGTCTCATTATCTCAACAAACTTGATATTCTGGTTGACTTTTTCTGTTATAAGGAGCTTGCCAGACCACATTCTACCGTTCTGAGTGATTGGGGTTGGGGGTTTGTCTTTTTTAGGGCGGAAAAAGGGGGGGGGGGGGGGTCGAGCGGGCTTTAGACCGCACTAAGTCCTATACTTAAGCATAGGGAACGGTCTAGGCGGCCGTTGCCATGGTAACGGCGGGTCAGACGGTAACGAAAATGTTACAGTTCAAGTCAGCTGAGGTCAATTACCAACATATCGGTCAAATTTAATGTGCTTGTCCCTCCCTGGGGAATTCACGCTGTGGATGAAGGTCTCAGAACACAGTTTTTCGGGTATGGGGATTTACATGGTTAAGGACCCCAAAGTGAGGTGGTTCGACGACTCAAAACCTATAGTAGGGTGCAGATACAATTCACAAGAATTTAGTATGTTGAAGTTGAGGGTACAAGCTACAAAATATCTGAAGATGAGCATAGATTTGCCGGCTCGTTTTTCTATAACAGACACTTTGATTTGACCCCCAGCGGAGGTCATGGAACTGCAGGCGGCGAACAGGAAGTGCCGGTAACATATCAAGGCGCAAATTCCCGCCGGCCGAAAAAGCGACGTAATCCAACTTATACAGTATGAACGCCGATGTATTCCTCTACTATTCACCACAGATTCCACCTCGCTGTCGTGCACGGAAGAATAAATACGGCCTTTGCAAGTACCGCGATGCACTATTTTAACCCGAACTACTTTTGGGGACGGGGGTCGCGGATAATTACTGTGTTATGAGACCTTAAGCCAACTTGACCTTGGATTTCTTTACGTTCATACAATAAAACTAGTCAAGATACAAAACCGTACCAAATTTTAGAGCAGAAATCCAAATGGTTCCTGAGATATGGCCAACTTTGCACTTTGGCGCCTAGCACAGGTGTCGGCACTGTACAAGGACTATCTGAGGGGCCGCTAATTGGTCTCATTATCTCAACAAACTTGATATTCTGGTTGACTTTTTCTGTTATAAGGAGCTTGCCAGACCACATTCTACCGTTCTGAGTGATTGGGGTTGGGGGTTTGTCTTTTTTAGGGCGGAAAAAGGGGGGGGGGGGGTCGAGCGGGCTTTAGACCGCACTAAGTCCTATACTTAAGCATAGGGAACGGTCTAGGCGGCCGTTGCCATGGTAACGGCGGGTCAGACGGTAACGAAAATGTTACAGTTCAAGTCAGCTGAGGTCAATTACCAACATATCGGTCAAATTTAATGTGCTTGTCCCTCCCTGGGGAATTCACGCTGTGGTTAAGCCAACTTGACCTTGGATTTCTTTACGTTCATACAATAAAACTAGTCAAGATACAAAACCGTACCAAATTTTAGAGCAGAAATCCAAATGGTTCCTGAGATATGGCCAACTTTGCACTTTGGCGCCTAGCACAGGTGTCGGCACTGTACAAGGACTATCTGAGGGGCCGCTAATTGGTCTCATTATCTCAACAAACTTGATATTCTGGTTGACTTTTTCTGTTATAAGGAGCTTGCCAGACCACATTCTACCGTTCTGAGTGATTGGGGTTGGGGGTTTGTCTTTTTTAGGGCGGAAAAAGGGGGGGGGGGGGTCGAGCGGGCTTTAGACCGCACTAAGTCCTATACTTAAGCATAGGGAACGGTCTAGGCGGCCGTTGCCATGGTAACGGCGGGTCAGACGGTAACGAAAATGTTACAGTTCAAGTCAGCTGAGGTCAATTACCAACATATCGGTCAAATTTAATGTGCTTGTCCCTCCCTGGGGAATTCACGCTGTGGATGAAGGTCTCAGAACACAGTTTTTCGGGTATGGGGATTTACATGGTTAAGGACCCCAAAGTGAGGTGGTTCGACGACTCAAAACCTATAGTAGGGTGCAGATACAATTCACAAGAATTTAGTATGTTGAAGTTGAGGGTACAAGCTACAAAATATCTGAAGATGAGCATAGATTTGCCGGCTCGTTTTTCTATAACAGACACTTTGATTTGACCCCCAGCGGAGGTCATGGAACTGCAGGCGGCGAACAGGAAGTGCCGGTAACATATCAAGGCGCAAATTCCCGCCGGCCGAAAAAGCGACGTAATCCAACTTATACAGTATGAACGCCGATGTATTCCTCTACTATTCACCACAGATTCCACCTCGCTGTCGTGCACGGAAGAATAAATACGGCCTTTGCAAGTACCGCGATGCACTATTTTAACCCGAACTACTTTTGGGGACGGGGGTCGCGGATAATTACTGTGTTATGAGACCTTAAGCCAACTTGACCTTGGATTTCTTTACGTTCATACAATAAAACTAGTCAAGATACAAAACCGTACCAAATTTTAGAGCAGAAATCCAAATGGTTCCTGAGATATGGCCAACTTTGCACTTTGGCGCCTAGCACAGGTGTCGGCACTGTACAAGGACTATCTGAGGGGCCGCTAATTGGTCTCATTATCTCAACAAACTTGATATTCTGGTTGACTTTTTCTGTTATAAGGAGCTTGCCAGACCACATTCTACCGTTCTGAGTGATTGGGGTTGGGGGTTTGTCTTTTTTAGGGCGGAAAAAGGGGGGGGGGGGGTCGAGCGGGCTTTAGACCGCACTAAGTCCTATACTTAAGCATAGGGAACGGTCTAGGCGGCCGTTGCCATGGTAACGGCGGGTCAGACGGTAACGAAAATGTTACAGTTCAAGTCAGCTGAGGTCAATTACCAACATATCGGTCAAATTTAATGTGCTTGTCCCTCCCTGGGGAATTCACGCTGTGGTTAAGCCAACTTGACCTTGGATTTCTTTACGTTCATACAATAAAACTAGTCAAGATACAAAACCGTACCAAATTTTAGAGCAGAAATCCAAATGGTTCCTGAGATATGGCCAACTTTGCACTTTGGCGCCTAGCACAGGTGTCGGCACTGTACAAGGACTATCTGAGGGGCCGCTAATTGGTCTCATTATCTCAACAAACTTGATATTCTGGTTGACTTTTTCTGTTATAAGGAGCTTGCCAGACCACATTCTACCGTTCTGAGTGATTGGGGTTGGGGGTTTGTCTTTTTTAGGGCGGAAAAAGGGGGGGGGGGTCGAGCGGGCTTTAGACCGCACTAAGTCCTATACTTAAGCATAGGGAACGGTCTAGGCGGCCGTTGCCATGGTAACGGCGGGTCAGACGGTAACGAAAATGTTACAGTTCAAGTCAGCTGAGGTCAATTACCAACATATCGGTCAAATTTAATGTGCTTGTCCCTCCCTGGGGAATTCACGCTGTGGATGAAGGTCTCAGAACACAGTTTTTCGGGTATGGGGATTTACATGGTTAAGGACCCCAAAGTGAGGTGGTTCGACGACTCAAAACCTATAGTAGGGTGCAGATACAATTCACAAGAATTTAGTATGTTGAAGTTGAGGGTACAAGCTACAAAATATCTGAAGATGAGCATAGATTTGCCGGCTCGTTTTTCTATAACAGACACTTTGATTTGACCCCCAGCGGAGGTCATGGAACTGCAGGCGGCGAACAGGAAGTGCCGGTAACATATCAAGGCGCAAATTCCCGCCGGCCGAAAAAGCGACGTAATCCAACTTATACAGTATGAACGCCGATGTATTCCTCTACTATTCACCACAGATTCCACCTCGCTGTCGTGCACGGAAGAATAAATACGGCCTTTGCAAGTACCGCGATGCACTATTTTAACCCGAACTACTTTTGGGGACGGGGGTCGCGGATAATTACTGTGTTATGAGACCTTAAGCCAACTTGACCTTGGATTTCTTTACGTTCATACAATAAAACTAGTCAAGATACAAAACCGTACCAAATTTTAGAGCAGAAATCCAAATGGTTCCTGAGATATGGCCAACTTTGCACTTTGGCGCCTAGCACAGGTGTCGGCACTGTACAAGGACTATCTGAGGGGCCGCTAATTGGTCTCATTATCTCAACAAACTTGATATTCTGGTTGACTTTTTCTGTTATAAGGAGCTTGCCAGACCACATTCTACCGTTCTGAGTGATTGGGGTTGGGGGTTTGTCTTTTTTAGGGCGGAAAAAGGGGGGGGGGGTCGAGCGGGCTTTAGACCGCACTAAGTCCTATACTTAAGCATAGGGAACGGTCTAGGCGGCCGTTGCCATGGTAACGGCGGGTCAGACGGTAACGAAAATGTTACAGTTCAAGTCAGCTGAGGTCAATTACCAACATATCGGTCAAATTTAATGTGCTTGTCCCTCCCTGGGGAATTCACGCTGTGGTTAAGCCAACTTGACCTTGGATTTCTTTACGTTCATACAATAAAACTAGTCAAGATACAAAACCGTACCAAATTTTAGAGCAGAAATCCAAATGGTTCCTGAGATATGGCCAACTTTGCACTTTGGCGCCTAGCACAGGTGTCGGCACTGTACAAGGACTATCTGAGGGGCCGCTAATTGGTCTCATTATCTCAACAAACTTGATATTCTGGTTGACTTTTTCTGTTATAAGGAGCTTGCCAGACCACATTCTACCGTTCTGAGTGATTGGGGTTGGGGGTTTGTCTTTTTTAGGGCGGAAAAAGGGGGGGGGGGGGGGGGTCGAGCGGGCTTTAGACCGCACTAAGTCCTATACTTAAGCATAGGGAACGGTCTAGGCGGCCGTTGCCATGGTAACGGCGGGTCAGACGGTAACGAAAATGTTACAGTTCAAGTCAGCTGAGGTCAATTACCAACATATCGGTCAAATTTAATGTGCTTGTCCCTCCCTGGGGAATTCACGCTGTGGATGAAGGTCTCAGAACACAGTTTTTCGGGTATGGGGATTTACATGGTTAAGGACCCCAAAGTGAGGTGGTTCGACGACTCAAAACCTATAGTAGGGTGCAGATACAATTCACAAGAATTTAGTATGTTGAAGTTGAGGGTACAAGCTACAAAATATCTGAAGATGAGCATAGATTTGCCGGCTCGTTTTTCTATAACAGACACTTTGATTTGACCCCCAGCGGAGGTCATGGAACTGCAGGCGGCGAACAGGAAGTGCCGGTAACATATCAAGGCGCAAATTCCCGCCGGCCGAAAAAGCGACGTAATCCAACTTATACAGTATGAACGCCGATGTATTCCTCTACTATTCACCACAGATTCCACCTCGCTGTCGTGCACGGAAGAATAAATACGGCCTTTGCAAGTACCGCGATGCACTATTTTAACCCGAACTACTTTTGGGGACGGGGGTCGCGGATAATTACTGTGTTATGAGACCTTAAGCCAACTTGACCTTGGATTTCTTTACGTTCATACAATAAAACTAGTCAAGATACAAAACCGTACCAAATTTTAGAGCAGAAATCCAAATGGTTCCTGAGATATGGCCAACTTTGCACTTTGGCGCCTAGCACAGGTGTCGGCACTGTACAAGGACTATCTGAGGGGCCGCTAATTGGTCTCATTATCTCAACAAACTTGATATTCTGGTTGACTTTTTCTGTTATAAGGAGCTTGCCAGACCACATTCTACCGTTCTGAGTGATTGGGGTTGGGGGTTTGTCTTTTTTAGGGCGGAAAAAGGGGGGGGGGGGGGTCGAGCGGGCTTTAGACCGCACTAAGTCCTATACTTAAGCATAGGGAACGGTCTAGGCGGCCGTTGCCATGGTAACGGCGGGTCAGACGGTAACGAAAATGTTACAGTTCAAGTCAGCTGAGGTCAATTACCAACATATCGGTCAAATTTAATGTGCTTGTCCCTCCCTGGGGAATTCACGCTGTGGTTAAGCCAACTTGACCTTGGATTTCTTTACGTTCATACAATAAAACTAGTCAAGATACAAAACCGTACCAAATTTTAGAGCAGAAATCCAAATGGTTCCTGAGATATGGCCAACTTTGCACTTTGGCGCCTAGCACAGGTGTCGGCACTGTACAAGGACTATCTGAGGGGCCGCTAATTGGTCTCATTATCTCAACAAACTTGATATTCTGGTTGACTTTTTCTGTTATAAGGAGCTTGCCAGACCACATTCTACCGTTCTGAGTGATTGGGGTTGGGGGTTTGTCTTTTTTAGGGCGGAAAAAGGGGGGGGGGGTCGAGCGGGCTTTAGACCGCACTAAGTCCTATACTTAAGCATAGGGAACGGTCTAGGCGGCCGTTGCCATGGTAACGGCGGGTCAGACGGTAACGAAAATGTTACAGTTCAAGTCAGCTGAGGTCAATTACCAACATATCGGTCAAATTTAATGTGCTTGTCCCTCCCTGGGGAATTCACGCTGTGGATGAAGGTCTCAGAACACAGTTTTTCGGGTATGGGGATTTACATGGTTAAGGACCCCAAAGTGAGGTGGTTCGACGACTCAAAACCTATAGTAGGGTGCAGATACAATTCACAAGAATTTAGTATGTTGAAGTTGAGGGTACAAGCTACAAAATATCTGAAGATGAGCATAGATTTGCCGGCTCGTTTTTCTATAACAGACACTTTGATTTGACCCCCAGCGGAGGTCATGGAACTGCAGGCGGCGAACAGGAAGTGCCGGTAACATATCAAGGCGCAAATTCCCGCCGGCCGAAAAAGCGACGTAATCCAACTTATACAGTATGAACGCCGATGTATTCCTCTACTATTCACCACAGATTCCACCTCGCTGTCGTGCACGGAAGAATAAATACGGCCTTTGCAAGTACCGCGATGCACTATTTTAACCCGAACTACTTTTGGGGACGGGGGTCGCGGATAATTACTGTGTTATGAGACCTTAAGCCAACTTGACCTTGGATTTCTTTACGTTCATACAATAAAACTAGTCAAGATACAAAACCGTACCAAATTTTAGAGCAGAAATCCAAATGGTTCCTGAGATATGGCCAACTTTGCACTTTGGCGCCTAGCACAGGTGTCGGCACTGTACAAGGACTATCTGAGGGGCCGCTAATTGGTCTCATTATCTCAACAAACTTGATATTCTGGTTGACTTTTTCTGTTATAAGGAGCTTGCCAGACCACATTCTACCGTTCTGAGTGATTGGGGTTGGGGGTTTGTCTTTTTTAGGGCGGAAAAAGGGGGGGGGGGTCGAGCGGGCTTTAGACCGCACTAAGTCCTATACTTAAGCATAGGGAACGGTCTAGGCGGCCGTTGCCATGGTAACGGCGGGTCAGACGGTAACGAAAATGTTACAGTTCAAGTCAGCTGAGGTCAATTACCAACATATCGGTCAAATTTAATGTGCTTGTCCCTCCCTGGGGAATTCACGCTGTGGTTAAGCCAACTTGACCTTGGATTTCTTTACGTTCATACAATAAAACTAGTCAAGATACAAAACCGTACCAAATTTTAGAGCAGAAATCCAAATGGTTCCTGAGATATGGCCAACTTTGCACTTTGGCGCCTAGCACAGGTGTCGGCACTGTACAAGGACTATCTGAGGGGCCGCTAATTGGTCTCATTATCTCAACAAACTTGATATTCTGGTTGACTTTTTCTGTTATAAGGAGCTTGCCAGACCACATTCTACCGTTCTGAGTGATTGGGGTTGGGGGTTTGTCTTTTTTAGGGCGGAAAAAGGGGGGGGGGGGGTCGAGCGGGCTTTAGACCGCACTAAGTCCTATACTTAAGCATAGGGAACGGTCTAGGCGGCCGTTGCCATGGTAACGGCGGGTCAGACGGTAACGAAAATGTTACAGTTCAAGTCAGCTGAGGTCAATTACCAACATATCGGTCAAATTTAATGTGCTTGTCCCTCCCTGGGGAATTCACGCTGTGGATGAAGGTCTCAGAACACAGTTTTTCGGGTATGGGGATTTACATGGTTAAGGACCCCAAAGTGAGGTGGTTCGACGACTCAAAACCTATAGTAGGGTGCAGATACAATTCACAAGAATTTAGTATGTTGAAGTTGAGGGTACAAGCTACAAAATATCTGAAGATGAGCATAGATTTGCCGGCTCGTTTTTCTATAACAGACACTTTGATTTGACCCCCAGCGGAGGTCATGGAACTGCAGGCGGCGAACAGGAAGTGCCGGTAACATATCAAGGCGCAAATTCCCGCCGGCCGAAAAAGCGACGTAATCCAACTTATACAGTATGAACGCCGATGTATTCCTCTACTATTCACCACAGATTCCACCTCGCTGTCGTGCACGGAAGAATAAATACGGCCTTTGCAAGTACCGCGATGCACTATTTTAACCCGAACTACTTTTGGGGACGGGGGTCGCGGATAATTACTGTGTTATGAGACCTTAAGCCAACTTGACCTTGGATTTCTTTACGTTCATACAATAAAACTAGTCAAGATACAAAACCGTACCAAATTTTAGAGCAGAAATCCAAATGGTTCCTGAGATATGGCCAACTTTGCACTTTGGCGCCTAGCACAGGTGTCGGCACTGTACAAGGACTATCTGAGGGGCCGCTAATTGGTCTCATTATCTCAACAAACTTGATATTCTGGTTGACTTTTTCTGTTATAAGGAGCTTGCCAGACCACATTCTACCGTTCTGAGTGATTGGGGTTGGGGGTTTGTCTTTTTTAGGGCGGAAAAAGGGGGGGGGGTCGAGCGGGCTTTAGACCGCACTAAGTCCTATACTTAAGCATAGGGAACGGTCTAGGCGGCCGTTGCCATGGTAACGGCGGGTCAGACGGTAACGAAAATGTTACAGTTCAAGTCAGCTGAGGTCAATTACCAACATATCGGTCAAATTTAATGTGCTTGTCCCTCCCTGGGGAATTCACGCTGTGGATGAAGGTCTCAGAACACAGTTTTTCGGGTATGGGGATTTACATGGTTAAGGACCCCAAAGTGAGGTGGTTCGACGACTCAAAACCTATAGTAGGGTGCAGATACAATTCACAAGAATTTAGTATGTTGAAGTTGAGGGTACAAGCTACAAAATATCTGAAGATGAGCATAGATTTGCCGGCTCGTTTTTCTATAACAGACACTTTGATTTGACCCCCAGCGGAGGTCATGGAACTGCAGGCGGCGAACAGGAAGTGCCGGTAACATATCAAGGCGCAAATTCCCGCCGGCCGAAAAAGCGACGTAATCCAACTTATACAGTATGAACGCCGATGTATTCCTCTACTATTCACCACAGATTCCACCTCGCTGTCGTGCACGGAAGAATAAATACGGCCTTTGCAAGTACCGCGATGCACTATTTTAACCCGAACTACTTTTGGGGACGGGGGTCGCGGATAATTACTGTGTTATGAGACCTTAAGCCAACTTGACCTTGGATTTCTTTACGTTCATACAATAAAACTAGTCAAGATACAAAACCGTACCAAATTTTAGAGCAGAAATCCAAATGGTTCCTGAGATATGGCCAACTTTGCACTTTGGCGCCTAGCACAGGTGTCGGCACTGTACAAGGACTATCTGAGGGGCCGCTAATTGGTCTCATTATCTCAACAAACTTGATATTCTGGTTGACTTTTTCTGTTATAAGGAGCTTGCCAGACCACATTCTACCGTTCTGAGTGATTGGGGTTGGGGGTTTGTCTTTTTTAGGGCGGAAAAAGGGGGGGGGGGGTCGAGCGGGCTTTAGACCGCACTAAGTCCTATACTTAAGCATAGGGAACGGTCTAGGCGGCCGTTGCCATGGTAACGGCGGGTCAGACGGTAACGAAAATGTTACAGTTCAAGTCAGCTGAGGTCAATTACCAACATATCGGTCAAATTTAATGTGCTTGTCCCTCCCTGGGGAATTCACGCTGTGGTTAAGCCAACTTGACCTTGGATTTCTTTACGTTCATACAATAAAACTAGTCAAGATACAAAACCGTACCAAATTTTAGAGCAGAAATCCAAATGGTTCCTGAGATATGGCCAACTTTGCACTTTGGCGCCTAGCACAGGTGTCGGCACTGTACAAGGACTATCTGAGGGGCCGCTAATTGGTCTCATTATCTCAACAAACTTGATATTCTGGTTGACTTTTTCTGTTATAAGGAGCTTGCCAGACCACATTCTACCGTTCTGAGTGATTGGGGTTGGGGGTTTGTCTTTTTTAGGGCGGAAAAAGGGGGGGGGGGGGTCGAGCGGGCTTTAGACCGCACTAAGTCCTATACTTAAGCATAGGGAACGGTCTAGGCGGCCGTTGCCATGGTAACGGCGGGTCAGACGGTAACGAAAATGTTACAGTTCAAGTCAGCTGAGGTCAATTACCAACATATCGGTCAAATTTAATGTGCTTGTCCCTCCCTGGGGAATTCACGCTGTGGATGAAGGTCTCAGAACACAGTTTTTCGGGTATGGGGATTTACATGGTTAAGGACCCCAAAGTGAGGTGGTTCGACGACTCAAAACCTATAGTAGGGTGCAGATACAATTCACAAGAATTTAGTATGTTGAAGTTGAGGGTACAAGCTACAAAATATCTGAAGATGAGCATAGATTTGCCGGCTCGTTTTTCTATAACAGACACTTTGATTTGACCCCCAGCGGAGGTCATGGAACTGCAGGCGGCGAACAGGAAGTGCCGGTAACATATCAAGGCGCAAATTCCCGCCGGCCGAAAAAGCGACGTAATCCAACTTATACAGTATGAACGCCGATGTATTCCTCTACTATTCACCACAGATTCCACCTCGCTGTCGTGCACGGAAGAATAAATACGGCCTTTGCAAGTACCGCGATGCACTATTTTAACCCGAACTACTTTTGGGGACGGGGGTCGCGGATAATTACTGTGTTATGAGACCTTAAGCCAACTTGACCTTGGATTTCTTTACGTTCATACAATAAAACTAGTCAAGATACAAAACCGTACCAAATTTTAGAGCAGAAATCCAAATGGTTCCTGAGATATGGCCAACTTTGCACTTTGGCGCCTAGCACAGGTGTCGGCACTGTACAAGGACTATCTGAGGGGCCGCTAATTGGTCTCATTATCTCAACAAACTTGATATTCTGGTTGACTTTTTCTGTTATAAGGAGCTTGCCAGACCACATTCTACCGTTCTGAGTGATTGGGGTTGGGGGTTTGTCTTTTTTAGGGCGGAAAAAGGGGGGGGGGGGGGTCGAGCGGGCTTTAGACCGCACTAAGTCCTATACTTAAGCATAGGGAACGGTCTAGGCGGCCGTTGCCATGGTAACGGCGGGTCAGACGGTAACGAAAATGTTACAGTTCAAGTCAGCTGAGGTCAATTACCAACATATCGGTCAAATTTAATGTGCTTGTCCCTCCCTGGGGAATTCACGCTGTGGTTAAGCCAACTTGACCTTGGATTTCTTTACGTTCATACAATAAAACTAGTCAAGATACAAAACCGTACCAAATTTTAGAGCAGAAATCCAAATGGTTCCTGAGATATGGCCAACTTTGCACTTTGGCGCCTAGCACAGGTGTCGGCACTGTACAAGGACTATCTGAGGGGCCGCTAATTGGTCTCATTATCTCAACAAACTTGATATTCTGGTTGACTTTTTCTGTTATAAGGAGCTTGCCAGACCACATTCTACCGTTCTGAGTGATTGGGGTTGGGGGTTTGTCTTTTTTAGGGCGGAAAAAGGGGGGGGGGGGTCGAGCGGGCTTTAGACCGCACTAAGTCCTATACTTAAGCATAGGGAACGGTCTAGGCGGCCGTTGCCATGGTAACGGCGGGTCAGACGGTAACGAAAATGTTACAGTTCAAGTCAGCTGAGGTCAATTACCAACATATCGGTCAAATTTAATGTGCTTGTCCCTCCCTGGGGAATTCACGCTGTGGATGAAGGTCTCAGAACACAGTTTTTCGGGTATGGGGATTTACATGGTTAAGGACCCCAAAGTGAGGTGGTTCGACGACTCAAAACCTATAGTAGGGTGCAGATACAATTCACAAGAATTTAGTATGTTGAAGTTGAGGGTACAAGCTACAAAATATCTGAAGATGAGCATAGATTTGCCGGCTCGTTTTTCTATAACAGACACTTTGATTTGACCCCCAGCGGAGGTCATGGAACTGCAGGCGGCGAACAGGAAGTGCCGGTAACATATCAAGGCGCAAATTCCCGCCGGCCGAAAAAGCGACGTAATCCAACTTATACAGTATGAACGCCGATGTATTCCTCTACTATTCACCACAGATTCCACCTCGCTGTCGTGCACGGAAGAATAAATACGGCCTTTGCAAGTACCGCGATGCACTATTTTAACCCGAACTACTTTTGGGGACGGGGGTCGCGGATAATTACTGTGTTATGAGACCTTAAGCCAACTTGACCTTGGATTTCTTTACGTTCATACAATAAAACTAGTCAAGATACAAAACCGTACCAAATTTTAGAGCAGAAATCCAAATGGTTCCTGAGATATGGCCAACTTTGCACTTTGGCGCCTAGCACAGGTGTCGGCACTGTACAAGGACTATCTGAGGGGCCGCTAATTGGTCTCATTATCTCAACAAACTTGATATTCTGGTTGACTTTTTCTGTTATAAGGAGCTTGCCAGACCACATTCTACCGTTCTGAGTGATTGGGGTTGGGGGTTTGTCTTTTTTAGGGCGGAAAAAGGGGGGGGGGTCGAGCGGGCTTTAGACCGCACTAAGTCCTATACTTAAGCATAGGGAACGGTCTAGGCGGCCGTTGCCATGGTAACGGCGGGTCAGACGGTAACGAAAATGTTACAGTTCAAGTCAGCTGAGGTCAATTACCAACATATCGGTCAAATTTAATGTGCTTGTCCCTCCCTGGGGAATTCACGCTGTGGTTAAGCCAACTTGACCTTGGATTTCTTTACGTTCATACAATAAAACTAGTCAAGATACAAAACCGTACCAAATTTTAGAGCAGAAATCCAAATGGTTCCTGAGATATGGCCAACTTTGCACTTTGGCGCCTAGCACAGGTGTCGGCACTGTACAAGGACTATCTGAGGGGCCGCTAATTGGTCTCATTATCTCAACAAACTTGATATTCTGGTTGACTTTTTCTGTTATAAGGAGCTTGCCAGACCACATTCTACCGTTCTGAGTGATTGGGGTTGGGGGTTTGTCTTTTTTAGGGCGGAAAAAGGGGGGGGGGGGGGGTCGAGCGGGCTTTAGACCGCACTAAGTCCTATACTTAAGCATAGGGAACGGTCTAGGCGGCCGTTGCCATGGTAACGGCGGGTCAGACGGTAACGAAAATGTTACAGTTCAAGTCAGCTGAGGTCAATTACCAACATATCGGTCAAATTTAATGTGCTTGTCCCTCCCTGGGGAATTCACGCTGTGGATGAAGGTCTCAGAACACAGTTTTTCGGGTATGGGGATTTACATGGTTAAGGACCCCAAAGTGAGGTGGTTCGACGACTCAAAACCTATAGTAGGGTGCAGATACAATTCACAAGAATTTAGTATGTTGAAGTTGAGGGTACAAGCTACAAAATATCTGAAGATGAGCATAGATTTGCCGGCTCGTTTTTCTATAACAGACACTTTGATTTGACCCCCAGCGGAGGTCATGGAACTGCAGGCGGCGAACAGGAAGTGCCGGTAACATATCAAGGCGCAAATTCCCGCCGGCCGAAAAAGCGACGTAATCCAACTTATACAGTATGAACGCCGATGTATTCCTCTACTATTCACCACAGATTCCACCTCGCTGTCGTGCACGGAAGAATAAATACGGCCTTTGCAAGTACCGCGATGCACTATTTTAACCCGAACTACTTTTGGGGACGGGGGTCGCGGATAATTACTGTGTTATGAGACCTTAAGCCAACTTGACCTTGGATTTCTTTACGTTCATACAATAAAACTAGTCAAGATACAAAACCGTACCAAATTTTAGAGCAGAAATCCAAATGGTTCCTGAGATATGGCCAACTTTGCACTTTGGCGCCTAGCACAGGTGTCGGCACTGTACAAGGACTATCTGAGGGGCCGCTAATTGGTCTCATTATCTCAACAAACTTGATATTCTGGTTGACTTTTTCTGTTATAAGGAGCTTGCCAGACCACATTCTACCGTTCTGAGTGATTGGGGTTGGGGGTTTGTCTTTTTTAGGGCGGAAAAAGGGGGGGGGGGGGTCGAGCGGGCTTTAGACCGCACTAAGTCCTATACTTAAGCATAGGGAACGGTCTAGGCGGCCGTTGCCATGGTAACGGCGGGTCAGACGGTAACGAAAATGTTACAGTTCAAGTCAGCTGAGGTCAATTACCAACATATCGGTCAAATTTAATGTGCTTGTCCCTCCCTGGGGAATTCACGCTGTGGTTAAGCCAACTTGACCTTGGATTTCTTTACGTTCATACAATAAAACTAGTCAAGATACAAAACCGTACCAAATTTTAGAGCAGAAATCCAAATGGTTCCTGAGATATGGCCAACTTTGCACTTTGGCGCCTAGCACAGGTGTCGGCACTGTACAAGGACTATCTGAGGGGCCGCTAATTGGTCTCATTATCTCAACAAACTTGATATTCTGGTTGACTTTTTCTGTTATAAGGAGCTTGCCAGACCACATTCTACCGTTCTGAGTGATTGGGGTTGGGGGTTTGTCTTTTTAGGGCGGAAAAAGGGGGGGGGGGTCGAGCGGGCTTTAGACCGCACTAAGTCCTATACTTAAGCATAGGGAACGGTCTAGGCGGCCGTTGCCATGGTAACGGCGGGTCAGACGGTAACGAAAATGTTACAGTTCAAGTCAGCTGAGGTCAATTACCAACATATCGGTCAAATTTAATGTGCTTGTCCCTCCCTGGGGAATTCACGCTGTGGATGAAGGTCTCAGAACACAGTTTTTCGGGTATGGGGATTTACATGGTTAAGGACCCCAAAGTGAGGTGGTTCGACGACTCAAAACCTATAGTAGGGTGCAGATACAATTCACAAGAATTTAGTATGTTGAAGTTGAGGGTACAAGCTACAAAATATCTGAAGATGAGCATAGATTTGCCGGCTCGTTTTTCTATAACAGACACTTTGATTTGACCCCCAGCGGAGGTCATGGAACTGCAGGCGGCGAACAGGAAGTGCCGGTAACATATCAAGGCGCAAATTCCCGCCGGCCGAAAAAGCGACGTAATCCAACTTATACAGTATGAACGCCGATGTATTCCTCTACTATTCACCACAGATTCCACCTCGCTGTCGTGCACGGAAGAATAAATACGGCCTTTGCAAGTACCGCGATGCACTATTTTAACCCGAACTACTTTTGGGGACGGGGGTCGCGGATAATTACTGTGTTATGAGACCTTAAGCCAACTTGACCTTGGATTTCTTTACGTTCATACAATAAAACTAGTCAAGATACAAAACCGTACCAAATTTTAGAGCAGAAATCCAAATGGTTCCTGAGATATGGCCAACTTTGCACTTTGGCGCCTAGCACAGGTGTCGGCACTGTACAAGGACTATCTGAGGGGCCGCTAATTGGTCTCATTATCTCAACAAACTTGATATTCTGGTTGACTTTTTCTGTTATAAGGAGCTTGCCAGACCACATTCTACCGTTCTGAGTGATTGGGGTTGGGGGTTTGTCTTTTTTAGGGCGGAAAAAGGGGGGGGGGGTCGAGCGGGCTTTAGACCGCACTAAGTCCTATACTTAAGCATAGGGAACGGTCTAGGCGGCCGTTGCCATGGTAACGGCGGGTCAGACGGTAACGAAAATGTTACAGTTCAAGTCAGCTGAGGTCAATTACCAACATATCGGTCAAATTTAATGTGCTTGTCCCTCCCTGGGGAATTCACGCTGTGGTTAAGCCAACTTGACCTTGGATTTCTTTACGTTCATACAATAAAACTAGTCAAGATACAAAACCGTACCAAATTTTAGAGCAGAAATCCAAATGGTTCCTGAGATATGGCCAACTTTGCACTTTGGCGCCTAGCACAGGTGTCGGCACTGTACAAGGACTATCTGAGGGGCCGCTAATTGGTCTCATTATCTCAACAAACTTGATATTCTGGTTGACTTTTTCTGTTATAAGGAGCTTGCCAGACCACATTCTACCGTTCTGAGTGATTGGGGTTGGGGGTTTGTCTTTTTTAGGGCGGAAAAAGGGGGGGGGGGGGGTCGAGCGGGCTTTAGACCGCACTAAGTCCTATACTTAAGCATAGGGAACGGTCTAGGCGGCCGTTGCCATGGTAACGGCGGGTCAGACGGTAACGAAAATGTTACAGTTCAAGTCAGCTGAGGTCAATTACCAACATATCGGTCAAATTTAATGTGCTTGTCCCTCCCTGGGGAATTCACGCTGTGGATGAAGGTCTCAGAACACAGTTTTTCGGGTATGGGGATTTACATGGTTAAGGACCCCAAAGTGAGGTGGTTCGACGACTCAAAACCTATAGTAGGGTGCAGATACAATTCACAAGAATTTAGTATGTTGAAGTTGAGGGTACAAGCTACAAAATATCTGAAGATGAGCATAGATTTGCCGGCTCGTTTTTCTATAACAGACACTTTGATTTGACCCCCAGCGGAGGTCATGGAACTGCAGGCGGCGAACAGGAAGTGCCGGTAACATATCAAGGCGCAAATTCCCGCCGGCCGAAAAAGCGACGTAATCCAACTTATACAGTATGAACGCCGATGTATTCCTCTACTATTCACCACAGATTCCACCTCGCTGTCGTGCACGGAAGAATAAATACGGCCTTTGCAAGTACCGCGATGCACTATTTTAACCCGAACTACTTTTGGGGACGGGGGTCGCGGATAATTACTGTGTTATGAGACCTTAAGCCAACTTGACCTTGGATTTCTTTACGTTCATACAATAAAACTAGTCAAGATACAAAACCGTACCAAATTTTAGAGCAGAAATCCAAATGGTTCCTGAGATATGGCCAACTTTGCACTTTGGCGCCTAGCACAGGTGTCGGCACTGTACAAGGACTATCTGAGGGGCCGCTAATTGGTCTCATTATCTCAACAAACTTGATATTCTGGTTGACTTTTTCTGTTATAAGGAGCTTGCCAGACCACATTCTACCGTTCTGAGTGATTGGGGTTGGGGGTTTGTCTTTTTTAGGGCGGAAAAAGGGGGGGGGGTCGAGCGGGCTTTAGACCGCACTAAGTCCTATACTTAAGCATAGGGAACGGTCTAGGCGGCCGTTGCCATGGTAACGGCGGGTCAGACGGTAACGAAAATGTTACAGTTCAAGTCAGCTGAGGTCAATTACCAACATATCGGTCAAATTTAATGTGCTTGTCCCTCCCTGGGGAATTCACGCTGTGGATGAAGGTCTCAGAACACAGTTTTTCGGGTATGGGGATTTACATGGTTAAGGACCCCAAAGTGAGGTGGTTCGACGACTCAAAACCTATAGTAGGGTGCAGATACAATTCACAAGAATTTAGTATGTTGAAGTTGAGGGTACAAGCTACAAAATATCTGAAGATGAGCATAGATTTGCCGGCTCGTTTTTCTATAACAGACACTTTGATTTGACCCCCAGCGGAGGTCATGGAACTGCAGGCGGCGAACAGGAAGTGCCGGTAACATATCAAGGCGCAAATTCCCGCCGGCCGAAAAAGCGACGTAATCCAACTTATACAGTATGAACGCCGATGTATTCCTCTACTATTCACCACAGATTCCACCTCGCTGTCGTGCACGGAAGAATAAATACGGCCTTTGCAAGTACCGCGATGCACTATTTTAACCCGAACTACTTTTGGGGACGGGGGTCGCGGATAATTACTGTGTTATGAGACCTTAAGCCTTCCTATCCTTGTTGCCATGGTGATAACGCGGGAAGGATTCTCTTTTGATCCGCGTATCGCGTTTGCAAATCTGACCTTCTGTAATTGGGGATTGCATATCAGCCTAGAAAGATAGGACGACTTTTAAATGACAGACTTCTCTGACTGAATATGTGTTATCTAAAGCTCTAGGGGAAGATATGCGACATTTAGCGCTCCAGGCGTTACAGTACTCAGTACATGGTTTTGCCATTGTTATACAATATAAGTATTCTGCCTGAGTTTTGTATGAACGGGTGTTGTGTTCTTGACATCATTCTTAAGAGAGATTGTCAATTCCTATAAAATACATGATTACTTTATAGCTATTATATATCTAGCATATCATATAAATCATATGTTGCAAGCATATTCCAGTGGCCATATGCTATAGCAGCACACGTTAAAAATCACATATATAACTTTATTGCACAACAATTGTACGAGGTACAAAGTATGGCATCTACATAACTACAGTGCTATAACTTAACTTAAGGCTTATCTAACTAATACAGGAGTTGTAGTATGGGATAAGTTTCTTACAATCATTGGAGGCTTTTACAATCATTTGGGGAATTTCTAATATCACATGTGCACTGTCCAAACCAATAGAGAATCACTTTGGCTACCAAAAGTCAAATTTCAACAGAACTACTTCATATGAACTACTTGAAACCGTGTTTAATAACGCCAAAGCAACGTTTCATTGTTACTTTTACATTCCTGAGGCATTACTTTCGGTCTAAGTGTTTATTTGTTTGCCTTTTGGGGGTGACCACAACCATTAAATCAAGGAGGTAATACACAATATAGTAATACTTAAGAGTGACAGAGCGTGAGGTGTAAGATGGTCAAAGTCGTTTTGTTTACTGCTGCAATAAGAGTGTTTGTATCGTTATTCCACTTCATACATGGACCATTCCGAGGTAACCCAAATCAATGTGGCAATTTGTCACCCCCTTACGTCATCGATTCATCAGAAGTGTTAATCCCAGGGCTTTGATGTAAGATGATTGACAGTTATTGTAGACGATACTGATGAAAGTCCCTCCAGTCTAAATAGATAGAGAATGGCACTTTAACATGGGGAAGGCTAATGTTATGTGTTTTCACCATTAACACCTACGTTCACATGTTTCTCTGCGTCGTTACTATCGATTATTCAATTCTACATTACGTTTTGGCGTAATCCACAAAATATGTAGTCATCAATGCAGTAATACAAAGTTATGTTTCGTTTTTCTTTCATAACTTTTTAAGGATGATTTTTTTCGCTTAATTTATGATGTGCGACAAGTGAAATTTATGGCTAATTTTGTAGATGTGACCGTGACTTTGTGGAGGTCACGGATGACTGTTGTAATCATTGGCGCCGCCATTTTATCCCGTCCGGACCCCGCATGCTTGTGAGTCCATCATGTTGTCCCGAAATATCGTATGGCCGCCGCGGTATGACGGATGCGCCCTTGTCCAAGCTAAATATAACGGACGACCCCTCCCATTGCAACTTTAGGGGGTAGCAGCTGTCTTCAACTTTCCAGAATCAGCTTGGGCTAACCGATTTTCTGGTACATCTTTTCTACGACACCATCCCTCCCCTCTCTTCACACGTGGGCTATTCTGTTGTTTACAGGGGAGATATCTTCTTACATATTCGGCGTATGGAGGAACGTCCTCCCTTAGTCCGCATCGGCCGGTCGCCATACTGTATGGCCCCAAGCGTCCCTCTTATTTCTTAGAGAGATGTCAGAAGGAAAATCTAACCCCCGGAGGTGTACCGCCTGACCCGTACTGCTCAGCGTGCTCCTTTTCTTTGCATTTCTCATCCTCGTCGCCTAGGTTAGCTTTTCCTTTTGACCTCTGGAATTCCCAGACCCACCCAAGGTAAGCGGACTGCGTCACAACCATGCTAATTAAGTACGACAGGACATGATGTTGCCTTTGGGGGGAACGTTGGCTTGAGTCTAGCTTTATTAATCACTTGTGATGCCGGCAAGAATTATCATTAATCTGATAAGCAACAGCTGGCTTGAGACGGGCGTGTATGCGATATAATATATATGGCAGGGATGGGGGAGGGAGCTTTGACCGTCATATATGGATTTGGTTCAATGGTTATTTACAACATCATATAGTACATATTTGCGTTACATAATCTTTATATTATCTCTTTGGTAGCAAAGTTTAAGCTTTAAACTATTTAATATTTTAGAAATAAAAAATACATGTAGTGACGTTACTTGGCAACCTTCGACCAAGTTACGAAATTGTGCGTCTATTTTTGTCGCGCATGTTTTTCTGAGAACGTGGAGACGAACAGATGGGTTGGTCTGATCCCTGGCCGGAAAATCTGGATAGAACCCCAGACTCAGCCAGTTGTGTCCCGTCCATCATAGTGTAAAGCCACGGTCCCAGCATGGAACACTGCCGGCATGTCAATGATAAACAATAGTAATGATAATAATCTTTATAGCATGTTCATGCCCGTAGGATAAATGCACAAATGACCAAATGTAGTCTAATAGATGAAAAGGAAAAAAGCCTTATACAATAATAACTAATGGAAATGATCTAAAATATCATGTATTTCTATAGGAAATATCATACTACTGTCGTTGACAATAACAATTTCCAATAGATAATGTCAGCCGTTTTTTTCTGCACCGATCAATAAAAACTTTATGAGATTGGCTCGATATTGTAAGAAACGTATATGGTTCAATAAACTTACCCTCTACCGCGAGGAAAGCGACTTAGACAGCTGATCATACGTAACGGTCAAACTGGAAAGTTACGGAATGATGGAATAAACCAGTCGCGCGTTTCATCTTCAATACCGAAAAAAACAACCCTACACACAAGGGAGTATCACGAATGATATGTTTCCCAACAGGCCTATAACTTGGTCCTGCATTGTGAGCCTTTCAGCCTAACACCAGCTGCAGGTTTTCCTCTAGCTCGTTATACTGTTCAATTAGCAGTCTCCGAGTCCCTCCACAGACTGCCAAACTATGAAACTCTATCTTTATACAATCTTCAAGCCTTCAAAACCAGTATCAACCGATATCTCTTGCCATAATGATTCCACTTTCCACCACCCATAATCGTAGCTCATTGCCTAGCTCATTGCCATTGCCTGGAGTCTTGTATTAAACAAATTCGTTGAAAATATAATGTTTCCCTCTATTATCACTCACAACTGCATACAGCCATTGCATAACGCATTTCGTTGACTTAGAATAATCCAGATAACTACATAATAAATTCAGTCGATGAACGTCAAACGTGTACGACATACAAGTAATAAGGTACCCAACACAAAAAGGTACTCAAACAACGGGATAGATGTTGTAAACGCCGTCAGACGTTTCATGTAGCATTCACTAATCACTCGTCAGCGACTGACAAAAGTCTGATGTCCAATTCAGGGGTTAGGATATGTCCATCTCTTCTGCTGTCCACACTTTGTTCGGACACACAGACTAGTTGCCAATAATACCACGTGCACACATCACTTTGGGTATTGACAATCTGACGGCGCACCCCTTTCCCATGGGATTTACATTGACAAGTCTTGCACCTGATCTTAGCAATTATGGCAAGAGTCAGTGACCTACTGATGGTGAGTTCGGCGTCTGGGCAATAAATCAACAGCGATCAATCATATATCGACGGCACAATTGGGGGGGGGGGGGGTGCATAGACGTGTCACAGCAGGATCTCCCTTTTACAGATATTATTAGTGTTCTTAATGTAGGCCCTTATCTGAACAGGATTTCGCTTTTTGTAATTCTGTACCTCACAGACTTTCACTTGTGAAATATTATTGTTTACTTACTATGAGAAATACGACTGCGTGAAGTAACATTCTGTATGCATGTCATCTTTCTCATCAAAAGGACCCATGTTTGTGAGTAACTGGTTTTGTTACCGTTTTTTTTAACAACGGCTGTACCTCGCAGACTTTCAGTTGTGTCGCTGAAGTAAAGTATTGTTAACTTGATGTGAAAAATACAACTGCGTGAAGTTGCATTTTGTATGCGTTTCCTTCTCATCAAAATGCGCCCTTGTTTGAGGGCACCATTTTTTCAGTTATCCCTTTATTCTGTAGTTGTATATTATGATGTAACGATATAACATGTGTCACATTACTCTAGACAATGTCACATCATTACGTACATCGGATGCTTCTGATAAATTGATATAGCCCTTTATGACAGTTGACATTCTAAGCTATATAAGCCTTGTAGACCTTCCTACCCTGCAGTATTCCACACTCGTGCTACAATCATCTAACAGCTGTTTCTTATTAGCCCAGTGGCGGGCTATGGCATTGTACTTGAACTTGGACTTAGGCCATATTCAGCCCTTGATAAAATTCACAGAATCAATATATAGCCCAGACACTATAGTTAGTCCTATTTGTTTCATCCCAGACAGATAACTGAGTTTGTCATGTACTCTGTAATTTATGAAACAGACACATACATCGTACATGAAAAACTTATTTCACAGTTTTCCTTGTCGAAGTTAACACCCAGGACTATAGAACCATCATGGGCCCCTAGTCTAGAATATCGTCTGAGAAAGTAAAACTGAGTGAGTAATAATCAGTAACGTTAGTTATGATTGATGGCTATGACATTTTCGACCAGAATTGATAACGTAAGGATAAACGCCTTGGATCGGGGACAAGTTACTATGCAATTCCTGACATGAACACATATATCTAGATGTTTGTTCGATACTTCAGTGTCGCTCGCCTTCAGTCGGTTGTCCATGTGATGCACTCGTGCACGTGCAAAACCAGTCTTGTCTACTCTTCCATACTCTAATACATATTATATCTAGGGAGTGATTTATGCTCAGTCTCGTGTTTTGATAGACCGGACTACCAGGAAACGCCCACCACTTGAAACCGCTTAGAACTAGTTGCCGATGAGTCAGAGCCCAAAACGAGCGGGAAAACTCTGACAGATAGACTTATAATTGGCAGACACGCCTTTTGAAACGAAGGGATGCACCACTGCTAGATAGGGGTGATGAGGACTATTGTCAGTGGGTGCGAACAAGTGAAGAAATTATGCATTCTGACAGCAGAATCTGCGATATCTATTATCTATCATACCAATCAAACATATTTCTTTGAACAAATGATGTTCAAATTCTGATATACTGCACATAGGTTCTCGAGATTGAGAGAGTTTTCTCTAAATCCGCCCCTCCCCAGTCGAAAGTGATACCCCTTACTCTGTCTGCTTCCTTGATTGGACCTACTGTGACCTTGTCTCGAGTACTGCGGCACATGTTATAAACCCTCGTGGAGCCATAGGAGTAGAACCTGTGCCCTGGTAAATCTTACACGACAGGAGTACACGGCTTATAGTTCCAATTTTCTCTAATTCCAGACAGACTGTGACCTGTTAGAACCCCGCAAGGGAGCGGCGCAATAGACCCAAGATGGCGGAGGAAGCGCCAGGATTCCGCCAACCGATCAAGAGCATAGCGGTCATCAAGGGGAAACCAGCCAAGTTTGAGGCCATAGTGACAGGTACTGTGAGCTTCTTGACCTTACATTTTACCTTATTTGGGTGTCATGCGCACTGCGGCGTTTTGCAGCCATAATGTTGCCCTTCATGATTTTGTTGTCACATGTTTGTATTTCTTCCAGTACTTTTATGGTGCCATGGAAAGGGTATGGGTTGCGGTATATGAATTTGATGAATTGATGAATGATTCTTGTAAAGTTGGAGAACGTAATATATGTAGGATATTGTTACTTTTGTTATTCGTTAAGGAAAGGTATGGCATGCATATCACAAGTTTATCTATAGGATATTGTTAGTAATATAGATAATTGTGTGACCATCATGGAACAGACTTTCTTTCTTTGTAAGAGTATAAAACTTTGGTAATCAATTTATTACGGGAGGGTGTGTGTATCAGGGAAAACAGTGGCTTGTCTGTAATGTAGGCCACAGGGGAGACGACTGACTCCATTTTGCAAACTATATTTTCGGAGCTATAAGGAGATGAACCTTAAAATGTTTCTCTTGTGAAGAGACTTATAGTGCCACCATCAGTTATAAACCTGGCAGCCACATGAAGCATAATTTATAAGGGAGGGTCGATTTATTTTGGTACTGCGAGCTAGGCCCGGCTTCATGAGTCACACGTGTGTAGGTTGAAGTCAGCGCACATGTCGACGTGTTTGCCTGATGTTCTGGAAGGGACACTCCAGTTTGTTCCTGAATTGTTTGCATGTCAGAGGGTGTCAAACACAGAGACGCTGGTGGCAGCAAGGTCGTGATGTTCTCGGACCATCTGTGGGGACAAACCATTAATTTGGAATTGGTTGTAGAATATAGACTGTGCCCTTTGTGAATAGCCCCTTAAGGGTAAACACACGAACGGTCCCCTTTTACTTTCCCTTCTGTCAGATCTTCGGAAACTGTTACATCACACATACGTCAAGTTTTCTGGTGCTTTCCGTGGTTTCAAAAGGTCCCTCCGTAAATGACTTATGAACGTTCCCTGAAAACTGGCGCTGGGTTGGGTTGGTTGGGTCAGCCAGGGTTAAGTGTTTGCAGTACCGACTTGTTGGGCGGGGTGCTGCCATGGCAACACGTGTCCCTCTCGTCAGCCAGGGCAAATTCTTTACGTGAACGAGAGGGGATGGTCCCTAGCCTGTTCCCAGAACTGCGCTCTTTCATTGTTTTGCAAACTACATAAGGTGACACGTAGACTAGACTGTCCCTTGGCATCTCACCCCTTTTCGTGACGTTTCAAAGTTCCCATGGCAACTATTACGTCATGCACGAACTTCTGTCAGTCAGCAGGAAGATAGCCTGGGTACCATCCGATTTCTACCAGGGCTCCTTACACTCGCTATTTTTGACTTTTAGGGTAGCGAGTGAAAGGATCCCCGGTAGAAATCGGAATGTACCCAGGCTACAGGAAGACCCATCGGACAAGGAAATTCCCGGAAATGCCTACATTTGAGCTTGGGAGGTCCACGGCATCTACAGTTGCTTTTTCCTTCAAAACCAAACTGACAGGAGCCTGTCAACAATTGTACCATGATTTTGGCCAATGAAACATGTGACCTTTGACGCATCGATGGATATGTCTTCGCTGATATATTAAGGGCGATGTCTTCATAATTTATAACTTCGTCAAGTGCAATCGTACAATCTATAGATTAAATAACTACATGGTGTCAAATGAAGAACTGGAGTCAGCTGTCTTGACCCTTGACATGACCTTGATATAAATAGATAATCTGGCTTAACCGTGAAAAAACATCAATGCGGAAATGAGAACTAATTATAACTACCGGAACAAACATTTTTTTATTCTAGATTGTTTTGTTGACAAACAACAAACCAGCTCGTTTCCGAATAAGGCTGAGCATTGGGCCACAACACGTGAATTTTATGGATGTAATGCTATAGCGCCAAAATCACAAGATAGGTACGAAACAAGATGACTAAAGTTTCAACAAAGGGACCATAAACGTTGCACTAACAGTAATTGAAGCGACAAAACATGGCATCGCAGTCAACAAATTTTTTTATTCAGGACTGTGTCCAAGAAGTGCGGAAAGTATAGTATCACAACAACTCATTTGGGGCTACATCACTTGGTGTTATGATATTGCGATAGGGCAGACAGACGTTTACGACATATCCCTATTTTCGGTATATTCTTATCATGTTGGCCAGAAGGGAACAAAATTCCATTTGAATATTTCTTCTTCAAATCAGGCAAAAAGCAGTGCGTCATCCATAAAAGTTACTTGCTGCGGGCTGAGATGGTCTAAAGGTTGTTGTAAGTCAATAACTTCCGGGTATGAACATGTAACGTCAAACCGCGAAGACATACCGCTGTCTCCTCCACTTGTGGTGTCCGTGTCACGCCATCAAATGACCGCTTGAAGGCCAGCGCGCCTCCTGCTGCTGACATTCTACACCGCGGTATGTAACCCCGGGACTGGAGGATACAGACCTGCGCTGTGCACCAACCAGTGTAAATCTCAGGAGGGGCAAGGGGGGTCCATATATGATGAAATGTAGTCTGTTTAACACAAACTCTGCTGTCCGGGCCCCTCCCCGCAGGAAGCCGGCGGATGTTGGGGGAGCTGCTATAAGCGAGATTTAATCAGGCAAGATTAAATGGATATTGGAGATTTCTTTTGCACAACCAGAATGCCTCTTACCTGCTGACGTTTCGATGTCTGTCAGACATCTTCCTCAGAGCTCCTAAGTCTTCTAACTAGAGTTCTGCTTCTCGCCGCTATATGTAGCCGATGTAGGTGGCGCTTTTGCGGCGAGAACACAATACCAAACGTGGCTGAGTTTGTTGGACTGGCGTTTAAATTTGTAGTATGTGGTTCATTGGGATGTTTCTAAACGGATAGATATTACTTAGACTTAGGGGCTCCCGTGAGGCAGTCACGTTAGCCCAGCAAGCTCTGTCGACAGCTATCCTCCTTACATCCAAACGGATAGATATGCATGTATACTTAATCCACATGGATACTCACTTAGGAAGATATACATGTGTATATGTAGATACTCGTATATATGAAATGTTCGATTCACACGCCGTTGGGCTGGAATTTTGCGAAATGGTAATAGTGTATATATGGGAATCACGATTCAATAGGACTCCTTGCGACCCTCTTCATATCTGCAGATGGCTTTTAATGCAATAGCTGAAAGGATGGTCTAATAATCTGGCATTTGATACAGCTAAGAATCTTCCAGATTAGAACTACTAGTATTTTGTAGCTTACGGAATATGTGCTACACTTAAAAAGCCTTGTATACATCATTGTAATTTATTTTTTGTCTGTCCAATACCATTGTTAGAACTTTATACAGTACCAACAATATGCATGTTGATCTACAAAGAAAATGTATTTGATAAGTTATTGACACTGCTCACTCTGATTGCAGGCAACCCTGAACCAGACGTGTCATGGTACCTAAACGGAAAGGAGGTAGCTCACACAGACAAAACTCAAATCTCTCGAGAAGATGGCGGGCGCGCAAGTCTCGTGCTGACGTCAGTGACCGACGATGGCGGGAATGTCGCCTGCACGGCGAGGAACGCCGAGGGCTCGGCCTCCAGCACTGCCAAGCTTGTTGTTAGAGGTAAAGTTTCTTTATTTGTTTGTTTTGAACGTTTCTGATACATACAGTTCAATCTAGTAGGAAGAATGGTATAACATACTCGTTTTATACGCAGAGCCGCATAAGTATACCTCGGCAAGCTCCGAACTGAGGTTTCCACTTTTGTGGGTCTGGCCAACGTTTATCCAATCAGAGAATCGCCTTAATGTTGTTTTTTTTGGGTAAAGTCGATTCTCTGATTGTCTGAAGGCTGGTTTGAGGCCACGCCAACAGAAGTTGAAACCTCAGCCAGCTTTAGCTGACCCTCCCTATGTATGTTCTAACTTCTATAGCCTGAAGAGAATAAGTATACGTGAGGGAAGAATTGTTTTCCAGTAACTTGTACTACTTGTAGATGTACATGTCTCTAACTGATGGGAGGGGTGTTTTGTTCTGTCTCTTTCCTGTCAGCAACAATATTGCAAGCAACCGAGATGACTCTTTTATCGTGTGAAACATTTGCCACTCAACCGTTTTTGCTCTAATCTTTCCGTCCAACCAGAACCTCCTGACTTCGTCCAGAGACTGAAGAGCCAGCGGGTGAAGGAAGGGTCCCGCGTGGAAATGGTGGTCAGGTTCAGGGGCACGCCCATGCCGAAGATCAGGTGGTACAGAGAGAGGGCGGAGCTTCAGAGCACGGAGGACTTCAGGATCGTGACGGAGGGAGACACCAGTCGGCTCATCATTGAGGAGGTTTATGAGGACGACTCCGGAAAGTTCAGCGCCACGGCTACGAACGTGGTGGGGAGGGTCATTTCTGCTGCACACCTCATGGTGACAGGTAGGCTGATTCTTGTATGTAGATAATCAGGGTAGAGATCTGATATTGCGACCTGGTATAATACATATCGCCGATTCTGTCAGTAGAGACCCTGATCGTTTTCTCTGTCGACAGAAAGTGCTAGGAACGTGTTAGGGAGATCTCCCATTTGTAAATCGCAGCTAACACTACGATCAGAAACTCACGATTCTGCCAGAATGTAAGGCGAATACAATCTCTACCCAAGATATTTTTTCCGTTAGTATATGACAGTTTGGATCTATAACAAGAACTGCATAATGCCTTTTCGAAACACCTTCTTGGAATGTGATGGTTTCCAAACCTACGCAGGTACGATGCATGGTTAAAACAAAAGATAAACGTGTCCTGTTCTCATTTTTCTGCTTAGATACGACTCCCCCTGCGACTCCAACGGGACGTCTGAGTACTCCAGGCAAGCTGACTCCAGGAGCCTCCCCGGGACTCGCGCCTTCCCCCGCCGGAGCTGCGGCGGCTCCCGTGACTCCAATGACAGGAGCGCCAGTGGCCAAGGACGCGGCAGTCGTGAAGCCTCTAGCGGTCAAACCTGCAGATGAAGCAGCCCCTGTAGCTGTTAAAGCAGGAGAGAAAAGACCGGCAGAAGCTAAGGCTGGAGAAATACCAGCCGCCAAAAAGGTAGCATCAAAGGATGACGAACAGAAACCTGTTCCAATGGAAGTGGACCAAGCGGCCGGAAAGGCCACAGGGGAAGCCGTAACACCGAGGGTTGCAGGGGACGGACAAGAGGAGGTTAGACCTGCCGCCGTGGGTACAGATAAAGAAGCAAAAGGTAGGAGCTGCATTTTCTCCTTGTAATTGTGTGTTTTACGTATGTTTATAAATATTTTGTATGCAGTGAAGAAAGTTATTGATTTTATCTACATAAACAAGGCACCTTTCAACGCTGAGCCGTTTCATTGGCCAGCAATTTTCCGTACCAGGTATCTCCACTCTGTCCTGGAGCACACCGTCTGGCTAGTGGACGATTATGGGAGACATGTCAGGAATAAAAGGTTTTCGCTTAGCCCCACCAACATGTACAGTACAGCTGGGGTAAACGTATATTCGACGGATGCTTCATCTCTGTTCTCTTCGTCGGTGTAATCATCAGCACTAGTCCTGTGTCTGCAGTGGTTGAAACCTTACTTTTCAACGTCACGTACCGTTTTGTTTTGTTGCTTTGTGCATTGTCTTTCGATGTGGATTGTAAGGTCCATTTATTGAGACAATGGCTCTACACCTCACAGTACCAGTTCCTACAGGTCGGTTAGATATTCTAACATAGCTCTGTGTGATAATTTGTGTGCCTTTGGGGTTCATTGGCGCATCGAGATCAATCAAAAGTGATTGTCTAGCTTTAAAACACGTCCACAAATACTTGAATGTACTCTTCCAAACTAGCATTCCCAAGTCCTCTGGGAGTAAAACCGAGTGACGTAGACGACACGTCAGTGACGCTAAAGTGGACCCCCGTGACGGGCGCCACGGACTACAGAATTGCGGTGACCCCGCCCGATGGTAAGGTCGTTGACCCGGTGGGAGGACCGTCCGTGTGGGAGAGGACAGTGGACGGGCTCCGTCCCGGACAGGAGTACGTCTTCACCGTGACCGCCATCGGGCCGGAGGGACAGAGCAATCCTTCTAAACCAGTGAAAATAAGCACAGCGGGTATGGACGGTGCTTACAATACACGGTGTTTGTAGTGGTGTGCTGTGGCTGAGGGTGCTGCGTACTCTGTTGCTGCTTTTGGCTGACATACTCACCGTCGCAGTCTGCCCTTAGTTGGTTACCAACAGGAAAAAGCCTCGATAGTTTACTATGACCATATGTTGGATTTCCTTTTCGCAGACAAAGGGTCGGAATCAGCCCTCACATATTGTTAAGCTGCTTGAAATTTTCCAGTAGTGAATAGTATTAAGCGAGGATGAGTTCAAAAGCACATAGACAATTTGACAAAATCTGGCTGTTTGCATCATGACCTCCAAATGGTTAGACAATAAGCATATAAATATGGTGTGGATGGTGTGGCTGACTGTCTCTAGAAGCTGTAGATACCATTGAGGGGCTGCTGCTTATGCATGGTGGAGACAAAAGCTGTTTGCCTGTCAGTTTTTTTTTGTGCTTTGCATAAGACTCACCTAGAATCTGGAGGCAGTTTAAAATGTATAGATGTAACTGCAATATAATAGCGTATAGGTGATAGCATAAGCGCCAAGCGCCAACTTATTTTTGGGAAGGAAGTCGTTATAGATAAGTTCAATGGCCTCTAGAGCTCTCTAAGAAGCTTATTTCCAGTACAGTGTTGTTCGTTGCAATCAAAATAAATATTTACGTTCCATGAAATTGAAAGTCGTTGCAAATAACAATGGTTCCAGAATACAAACCATTCATGATGAATCTTCCCTTACTACTACGTAGTTATAATCTCCAGGTCATCTACGGTGGCAGTAGATCTGTTTGGATATCACAGTAATTTATCTAAGTTCCTGTTGTGATATTGCGGGTCCAATTGACCTCGTCGCCCCATGAAGACATGAATACTAACTTCGTACTGCATTTGTTCACCCTTCAGGTGCAACTGGAAAGGCCAAGGTGATTTCTCCTCCAACCGGGAAGAAAAAACAAGTCAGCGTGGAGGGTGGGAAACTGAAGCGGGAGGGAAGTGGCGAAGACACCGTCACATCTCCGAGTCAGCTCCGCCGACAAGGTGATCTGATCACGTCTCCCAGTCAGTTACGGAGACAAGGCACCGATGACTCGGCCTCCGTGAGTTCATTCCACACGGCAACGGGTGAAGAGGTCATGTCCATCAGCTCGTACGCTACAGCAGAAGCCGGCACCCTGGAAGGGTAAGACCGTTGGTTCTGGCCCAGGCTTGAAGAGGTTCAATTTCGCTGTGGGCTGTACTTGTACACTGTTCTCCTCGCTGTTACTAACGCTTCTGTCTTGAAATGTACAATAGGCTGACTTTTATGTGACGCTTGGAAGTTCTTTGATACTGAAGAGAATGTCTATGCTTGAATGTGATGCTGATGCTAAGGCAGTTAGCTCTATCATTAGGTCAATTCAACTGAATTTGAGACAGTATTTTCTATCATTTCGTAAATTTCATCATATCCTATATTTCATCCAGCCTTTTGACAATACTAGTATTTTGACGAATACTAGTAGTATGCTCGGAAAGGTTTTAATATTTTATATAAGTTTCACACAATCTCATAGGATTATTACATAGTGTGTTGTTTTTTGACAAAATAACCGATCTAAGCACACCTGTAGTTTTGTCGTTGGCCAATGTCCTGAATTCGACCGTTTCATGTCGTTATTTACATGTCACTGCAAGCTATGTAACTGACACGAAACTGTGTGACGGCCGGGGCAAGCAAAATTGCAGTTAACTAACCATGAGCCTATGTTGGTGGCATTGCTTGAGATTCAGCGGTTCTTGCGAATGGAGCACTCAGCTGAGGCAACTGGTGTTTGCTTCTTGCAGATCTCCTAGCGTTCAGGTTCCTCAGCCGAAGCTATTCATGTCGGGCTTGCTGTCTGGGATTCCCGGTGCCTTCTCTAGTCTACATGCTGGCCAGGCCGGTCTGGCTTTAAACCAACAACAAACGCAGATGTATGTATGCCTGCAACAAACGTGGTGCACGCATGACCACATTGATATCAGATGTATGTAGTATAATGTTCTATTGTGTGTTACTAATTATGTGGACGTTACTATTTGTCAAATTTGATGTATTCTTGAGTTGTTGTGTGTCTTCCAGCAGACTTTGTGCAGTCTTTACATCATTAGAGGATATGGCCCCACTTATCTGATAGTTGTGAAATATTTTCAAAAATTCCAGATGCTAGATCTCTCAGCAAAGAAATTAAAGGGAAGCTGTGGGGATTTTATTCAGTTTTAAAATATCATTGCTGCAAACTGAGCAGGTGCATTTTGTAAACCAAAGGGCATCAGAAGTGTCTACAATAGAGGAGATGTCGGAGGGAGAGGAGGACGAGTTGGCAGGGGCACCGGAGTTCAACAGGGGCCTAGAGAGCTGCCAGGTCGCCAGAGGAGAGTCCGTCAGATTCGAGTGCGAAATCTCTGGATCCCCGCCTCCTACCATCATATGGCTCAAGGTACTTCTTATAATGCTTTCAGACCGGTGTCAGTTCAAAAAGTGAAACTAGAAAAAATTCTGTTCTCAGCGTTAAACATCTGTAATTGTGCAACCGATGATGTTTTTAATGTTAATGTACGGCATGGAATTCAAAGTTGATGTAATAAGAGTTGTATTAAGACAATACACTGTTTGTATGTCGCTAAAACAGCGTATTGCACAATCACCGGTGATAGTTTGATTGTTGCGTACTACATGAACAGTAACGCATTCTGAATTTCTAGGGGGAAATATTTGTGGTTGGCCATGTTTACATTTTAACTCATCTCAACGTTCAATGGTCCTATGCAGTTGCCTTATGTAAATATTTCTTTCTTTTCCTACAGGATGGGAAAGAGATTGACGAAGATAACCAACACTTTGCAAAGTATGGTGATGACGGTAGTTTTGCGCTAGTCATCACTAACGTCACCGATGCCGACTCGGGTGCGTACAGTTGCCAAGCAACAAGCAAGAAGGGACAGGCGACTAGTACCGCGGAACTCACCGTTAAACCACGTAAGTTGCACAACCGTTGTTCATTGTTCATGGCATTATTCTAGCCTGAGAGCTGTTACATTTACAGTCATATCAGTGTTAACTACTTAGCTCTGTCTACCTCATATTGTGCTTATTAACTCGCTCCTATCCAGAGAATGCTGCAATTTTGCTTCAGTGTTCTCGTCTTAACTACTCGTTTCCTTGGTGATCTATAACCTATGAGGTAGTAACCCTTACAGTGCACAAATCGGTAAATATATAAAAGAATATTAAGACCTTAGAACCAACAGTGTAAATGATACCCCAGACTTAACATGCTGATATATTGATACACGTTCTTCGTATTCTTGAATATTCATGTAGGTAATCAATTGTATACACTTGTTTATTCACATATATATTCGTAGCAGACCTTACGAAAGTCGATGTACTTTTGTTGTGTCAATAAAGATAAATATGATAATGGATTTAAGTTAAAGAAACAAACGGTTGTGGATAGCACTAAGGGAATGCACGATAGTCAAGTTGGTCGAAGACTTGATTTTCCCAATTTGTCGAAAATATATTGTAAAGGTATCGTATAATACCACGCTTCATACATAGATGCAATTGGTGGAGACGAAACGAGAGGTGAGAAAATTGCGCCGATATTCGCGGCCAAACTGACTGATGTCAAGGTGTCAGAGGGAGCGGATGCCCGATTCGACTGCGTGGTCGCAGGGACTCCTGGGATTGAGATCACATGGTTTAAAGATGGCGTCCCTGTGAGCAACGGCGGCAATCGGATGCTCACGTTCAGGGGGGACGGCAGTTGTTCTCTGGACGTCAGGAACGTCACCTGTGATGACGGCGGCTTGTACGAGGTGCAGGCGGCTAACATCGCGGGGACGGCAAAGTGTTCGGCTGTGCTGGTTGTACCACAACTGGAACGTAGGTCACCATGGTGTGACGTGACTTCTCGTTTCTTGGCTGATCCCTCCCCGCGTTCCGACTCTCTACCCTCTGTTGCTCTTACCCTTTGCGTTTGGGGTTGTCGCTGGAGTTGCTAACATGTCGTCTTCTCCCCTGTTGTAGGTTCCCGTAGAAGTAGTATTTGCTGGTGCGTTGTTCTTTTGTGTCGCCGTTGTCGTTTTCTTGTGGTGTTCCCTGTTCCCTGTTTTATGGTTTGGATGTTCGACATCGCGCTTATTCCTACCACTATATTTCTGGAACCACTGTACAAAATTGTTTAGCTGTCAATATCTTATAATTGTTTATCGTGCCACCTTTGATCAAAACATGTACCTGTGAAATACCTTCATATTGCCCTGCGAACCTTCGCATAGCTGCCAACTCCTATAAAAACTTTACATTGTGGCTTTCTTTGCATTCAGTGGTACACGTACGGTCCGGTCCTTTCAGATAATTCAACTGTCGCGTCACCATCCTCTTTGATTTTGCAGAAAAGAACTCTGTCCATACACATAAGCCAGCCTCGCAACCTGTGTCATTAGCCACAATACAGGAGGAGGTCAAAGTTCAAGGTCAGTGTCATGTGACCTGAAGGTCATGTTGCACGACGTGTTGTGAGGATGCTGATGAGGATACTGTTGAACCGTCTTGCATCAGAGGAGTGATGTTTTAAACAAGGACGTGTGTTGCTCGATGGATTAAGTGAAGGCATCGTATTAAGTGTTGTATGTAGGACTAGTAGAAGTGTGGTAGCATGTTACCCTGTGAAAGGGAAAATAATGCACAAAGCAACCCAGGTGTAGAAATCCAGTAAAACACACACGCATTTGAAAAGTCGTCTTTCTAAGAAAATATAATAGCACATGAAGATGTTGCATCTGGTCATTCTTAAGTTAGACACATAATAGAGAGTGGTGTTCGTCTGGACCACTGTGGCCTTTTATTTATTTTTAAACTCGTGCTACAAAGGTTTGTTCGCATGCATTGTGTGTACATTGTGTCGCTGTGTTGTTTTTCATTCCTCACGCCTTTGCATCGTAGACGCATGTTGTTGCAGTGGGAGTGGTAATGACAGTTCTGACATCATATAATATTTCACACTTACCTTTCCAATAGTTCTAGTTGTAATTGACTGTATTAGAGAATATTCAGTTAATGAAATTATAACTATTGAGAAAGGCAGGTTAGTCAATTATCAAAGACAAGAAGACGATTAAAACTTCTACGATACTTTATTGAAGGACCAATATTGTCAAGCATTCTCCGAACTTTCTTTAGATTTAAAGCCACCAACAGAAATCAATACCACGTACGTGAGTGATTCCGCCATCACGTTGTCATGGAAACCTGTTGCCGGGGCAACCGATTATAACGTCATAGTCAGTCCTGCAGACGGCGTGGTTAGAGCCTCCGACGACGGACCGACATTTCCCCAGAGAAGAGTCGAAGGGCTCAGGAGTGGGACCGAGTACACGTTTACGGTCGTGGCCACCCGGAAAAACGGCCATGCTGTTGCCGGTGTGCCGCTGACCCAGACCACCAGAGGTTAGCGTGCTAGAGGTCAACTGGGGCTGGCGCAAGCCTCATGGCCTGCTCGCTCCGCAATGTGAATGGCAACCTCCAGTTACTAGACTGGCATCTTTCGCAGAAGCTGCTGTCTGTACAAAGTACATGTAAAAGAAAGCTATGAATGATAAAATAAGCAGCGATACAGAATTCTAGAAACTAGGAGGATGTGGCTGTGTGTTAAACTCCCGGGATATTGTTTGTAAGACCCGCGGGCTATAAAAAGTTTTTCTTTCAAATTGAGATCTGTGGGGCAAATCAAAGTCAAGCTGCAAGCACGTGACACTCGAGTTTTTCTTTGTTATTCTAGGCTGCATCTGGGCTGTACTCGGAGGAACATCTCCGATCATCTACTTCAAGTAGTAGATGTCATTTGCGACGTCTACAATCACTGCACTTTTGAAATACAGTTTTATTGGTGAAGGGGAGAGAGCGTTGGTTTATACATTGTTTGATGTTGCTAACCTTCATCCCACAGAGCTCCCTACACCCGGTGCTCTACGTTCCGAATCGGTGACGGACACCGGGATGACGCTGGCCTGGTTGCCGACGCCCGGCGCTACAGATTATGAGGTTAGCATCAGCCCGCCTGGTGGAGACGTCCACCCGCCTAGCGGAGCTCCCACCGAGCCCCAGCGGGTCATCAGTGGGCTGGAGCCCGCCAAGGAATATGAGGTCACCGTCACCGCCAAGATCGGCGACAAACGCAGTGCGCAGTGCGAGCCATTTAAGGTTACCACAAAACGTGAGTACAGGCAATACAAGCCGTCTTTGAGCAAATCACTTTGCTCAATTAACCTGATACAAAAAGAACGATAAGTTTCAAGGGACATGCTGCTTTCTCTGCTTATCACTCAGCACTAATGAGGAAGAGTATAGGAGTTAAAAACACATCACTGCCAGTGGACTAGCCCCCTGCTGTAGTGGCTTGCACAAATATGTGGCCCAAGGGCTGCAGAAATGGAGATGGAGATCTATTCATCCATAGATGTACGGGTAACTTCAACTTTAACCCAAAATGCATGTTTTCGTTTTCTTTTTGTAGCTCTTGGAACGCCTGCGGGATTCAATGCCAACAAGATCACAGACAACAGCATGTTCGTCTCGTGGACGCCTGTCAACGGCGCCACTGACTACGAAGTCAGACTGGACCCACCGGCCGGCGAGGTGAATTTGACGGAGAAAGGCTCGACTGTCCCCGAGAGGCAGCTGACCGGGCTGTCCGGTGGGATTGAGTACCGCATCAGTGTGGGCGCCAAGAACCAGAAGGGCGATGTGGTGTGGGCGGAACCTTTCTCAGTTGACACAAAAGGTGAAGAAATTTGAAGCACGATTGTATTTATAGTATTCAGGTTCCTTTGCCATTGCCTACAGGGGACAAGGGATGTAGAAAATGGGAACAACTTGTTGCTGTAAAAATTAACTTGGGAAACTGCAACTATTTTGTTGTCTTATTGAACAAAAAAGACACCACACTAGGACGATGCCAGGACCTTAAGCATAGGAACAGGTTTTTTAATGGTTAAGCTTCTCCAAATGGCAACCAGGTCGTAACGTGTAACAATACATGCTACTTTGTATTTTGACAGACCTTCCCACTCCAAGTGGAACAGATGTGTCGGGTCTAACGGATAATGAGATGACGGTAGCCTGGAAGCCCGTCCCCGGAGCCACAGACTACATCCTCAAGGTCCAGCCGCAGGTCGGCGAGGTCCAGGTGCCACCGGAGGGTCCGGGAGAGGCCAGGCGGCACCTGACGGGACTGTTACCGAATGTAGACTACACCGTCGTGGTGGAGGCAAAGGGTGACAAGCGGAAGAGAAGTGCACCTTGCGCGCCAATTAAAGTAAAGACAAAGGGTAGGTTTTTCTTTGTTTGTTAGCTCTTGGTAGCGCTCAAATAGAAATACAATCAAAACTGCGTAGTACGTAGCTGTTCCATAACAATGCACAGCAAACGCCAATCAAAGTGCCTGCAAATTTGCAATGTACATGTACTATTATAATAACAACTCAGGACTTCACGTTTGTTAGCGTTATGCAAAATCATAGGATGAAATTACCACGAAAACTGCCTGGTCATTTTAAGTCTCAAAGTCTCATTGGCTTGTAGGTATTCGTTGATATTTAATGATTGTTGGAGAACTCCAACAATCCCAAATCAGCAGCAATGCATGCTCTGTGCTGCAAATACCAGCGCGCACAAGCACATTATACGACTTTCGAAGTTGGTACAAAAATAGCCCAAAATTTCTTATCTTCTCACTATCCTAACCAGCCCTGTGCAGCCCTTCGGACATCAAGACCAGCAGTGTGACGGCCAGTACGGCGATGTTGGAGTGGGAGATGGTGCCAGGCGCCACCGACTACAAACTACACATGGAGCCGTCGGACGGACAGGTGACCAAGCCTAAGAAGGGTGGACATCTTCCTCAGCGCGAGGTCACGAACCTGACCCCCGGGAGGGAGTACGTCTTCAAGATCACCGCCGTCAGTCCCGCTGGGAATAGTGCACCGTCTCAGGAGATCAAGATCAACACTCCAGGTAACGACACGACCATCTACACTTAAGTCGTAGTCTAAATATGGATTTTTTTAGGACAATGGCATCTTAGAATGGTTCTAGATAAGATAAGTTGAGATTGACCGACAACATGGCTTACGATTACTCCTGTCCTTTTTGTAATTACTCTGAGAAGCGTTTTCATGTGTAGAATTGATTTTGATGAAAGATGTAAATCTCAACCTACACAACCATTATGCCCTCGTCCAGTCTGCGAGCTATGCACCAGTGAAGTAGGTTATCTCTCCTTTTGGTAAACATGCAGTGATTTGCACAAATCTGTAGGCATTGCGGGCCCGTCTGACCTTAAGGTACCAACCGTAACGAACACGGAAGCCACTCTGTCCTGGTCTCCTGTCCCCGGAGCTAAGGATTACAAGCTTCGGACACAGCCAAAACACGGAGACGTGGCCACGCCCACGGGTGACGCAACTTCCGCTCAGAGAACAATATCCGGTTTACAGCCGGGAACCAATTACAGCGTGTACGTTAGCGCCGTGACAGACCAAGGCGTTGGAGCGGAGTCCCAGCCCGTCCAGATCAAGACCAAGGGTACGTCCGGAGTAACTCTTGAGACCAGGATCTTTTCACTGTTTGTTCTGACAGCTTTTTTCTATTTGCTCGGTCGAACATGAACCAAATTGTACGAAATGTAAGCTTATAGTCTTTCCTTTTGGGTGAATGGATGGTACTGGAATGGCCAGCTCGCCATCTCCCTCAGGCATACTTGTCTAATTTTACCCCAACAGAGTTGCACTTGTAAAGCGGACATGAGATATGTTGTGTTATATACTGATAGGAAAGGGATCAGTCACACCAGAATCTTCGCGGCAGTGGTCACTTTATAAATGGGATATTCAGTCTATTGAGAATCACAAGCATGAATCGTGTTTTGACTCTGTATGTACCCAAACAGTAGGTATATGGGTGATTTGGTAAATGTATTTATCATCCGGCTTGTTGTAGTGTGCAAACTTTCTGCGGGTCGATATCTGTATGCAAGGTCTATTGACGCCACTGCCGATTGCTTTTGTACATATACCCCTCGTATGCCTTGCTACGGTTATATTTTCTGTGAGTGTCGTTAATTGCCTTTGCTTATTATGGTTGTGATTGCTTAAGCAGGCCCCTCCGCATGTACTGTCCTTGGGTCGTGCCACTGATGATGAGAATGTGGTGATATGCATTCCTGACGACTTTCTGTCGACGCCTTCGAGATATCTTCTTCATTGTATACAATTAAGGTCAACTGGTAACGAGGTGCATGGTTATAGCCTGAGAAGGAAGTTGTGTGTACACTTGCAATAGTATATATCAAATTGCACAGATCCTGGCTTCCAGTGGAATGTGTGGTGGCGTCAGAGATGACCAAAACTGCTTCGTTTTTAATTCGTATTTACTAGGGGAGAAGTCGACAGAGGGAAAAAAGACAAGTCTCAGTACGGCGTCCACTTGTCAAAACTTTGTCATTTTTACCTCCATAGCTTTGCCTTGTCCTTGCTCCCTCAATGCCTCGGAAGCGACAGACTCGGAGTTTAAAGTGGCATGGCTTCCCGTAGAGGGAGCGGAGAACTACGTAGTAACGATAGATCCACCCGGCGGCCAAGTATCTGAGGTGACGGGCGACCCGTCCAGCCCGGCCCGCGTTATCAGCGGACTGGAGGCCGGCAAGGAATATCGGGTATCCGTCACAGCTACTGGCAAGAAAGGAGATAGTGCTCCCTGTGAACCATTCAGCGTGAAAACGAAAGGTTTGATTTTTATAACGATCTTGTTACGAGCTTCTATGTGTAAACTGGCACGAGCTTGAAACCGTAGCTTTGCCAGTAAGCCATATACGTGTAGTACTAGTACTCAGACGGCTGCTTTTGCTCTGTGTCTTTTGCCAACCAATTGTAGCTCAGTGCTACCGATGATGACCCACGAATGAGTTGAGATAAAGATACACGCGCTACCTTCTTTTTTCCCGGTACCAACAAAGAAAAGGATAATAAAGTAACCTGTAATGCCAGTCCGCTTAAATAATGCACCATGGAGAGTTTCCAGGTTAATGTATTCCAAAGCGGATTTTTTCGGTTATCCTAAAACTTTAAAACCTATATAGTTATGCTAAAATTGTTTATATTCTGTCGTGCCGTGCAATGCTTGGTAACCTTCCGCCATCTTGGAAATCGATGCAAGTCAATTTTCCCACAGTTCTTTGCGCCCCGGCCGGTATTTCCGCTACCGCCATCACGGCTTCAAGCTTTGAAGTGACCTGGACGCCTGTCCGGGGTGCGTCCGAATATGACGTCAGAATGAACCCGGATTCTGGAAAAATCGAGGTCCCGAGTGATGGTCCTTCAGCACCAAGGAGAAGTATTACTGGACTGAGCGCCGGAATCGAGTACCAAATCACAGTTGTGGCAAAGAAGGAAAGTGGAGCCGCACAACCAAGCGAACCGTTTATGGTGAAAACGCGAAGTATGGAAAATCATCAATTCTTCATTTAACCACGTTTCAACAAGTTATTTCACCGGAAAAATTGAATGATTCATACCATATACCATCTACCATCGAACCCCTAAGGCCTTTTCTGCTTGATGCCCAGGCCCTTCTCACTTTTCATTGCATCTAACCTCATCTATGGTGTTTGTGTGATTCTTCCATATTGCTTCTGCTTAGGCTACACAAAGTTGTACGACAGCAAACAATACATGCACAACTATTGCTCTACAGGGACAAGCTTTTCCATTGTAATAACACACTAGAACGCACCCAGCAGTAAGCCTCACATGCATCTACTTGACTATTTTTCATTCACACATCATCAGACATTCTGTTTAATTTGATAGGTCATAACACTGATGTAGTTTTTGCTCGTGTAAGACACGTTTTGACAAAATCATAAGTGACAACTATAAAGTTCGTTGTTGACAGACGTGTAGACACGTCGAGATCAGTAAATTTGCCATAAAATTTGCATAAACACAAAGACTGTAGTTGAGGCGTTAGCCACAGGTTGACATGTTACAGAGATGCACTCCTTCCTCTCTACAGCTATACAATCTCCAAAAGCCCTGAACGCCCCATGGGTAACTGACTCAGACCTTACCCTTACTTGGGAGAAAGTTCGCGGGGCGACTGATTACTCCGTCCGGCTGCAGCCGCCAGCAGGGGAGGTTACCGAGACGGAGAAAGGTCCAGCGGCGCCCGAGCGGCGTGTTACGGGCCTCCTCCCGGGAACCGAGTACAAAATCTCAGTGGAGGCCGTCGGCTCGGAAGGACACAGCTCCCCGAGTCACATCAAAATTGCGACAAAACGTAGGTCTGATTTGTACGTCGGTCAGTAAAGTCCAGAGTCCCGTCATGTGGTCATGTGTAAATGTTACATGTTCTATGGCAACCTTGTCACCTCGTCCTTGGTCTGTGTCGTGAAATAACGTGTGCGTGAGGATTGCATGCTCGTTCATCTGCTTTCATTATATCATAACTGCCCAATGCATGCAGCACTTGTAACTTTAAAGGTCAATTGGGACTTTGTCGTGTTTCATCGGTTTTGGTGTACAAGGAACAAAGGAACTATGATTTCGTATGTCCAACCAAACAGCCCTAAGAGCGCCGTTCGACCTGGCGGCGACGTCGATCACCGACCGGACGCTGCTGGTTTCCTGGCCGGCCGTCCCGGGTGCCACCGACTACAGGGTCACGATGGACCCGCCCGACGGAGAGGTGACGGTAGCCAGGAATGCTATCGCGGAGTCCAAGCGGGAAATCAAGGGACTGCAGTCCGGCAAAGAGTACCAAATCACCGTGCTGGCGCTCAGTCCTGTGGGTTCCAGTGCTCCTTCCGAGTCGTTCGTTGTCAAGACGAGAGGTACAGTCTGGCTGTGCAGGGTTAAGTGTCTTGTCTCGTGCCGGTAGCGCTTGATGAAGGAAATCTTCAATCGTCGTTTTGATTTACGTAGTACCGTTTTGCGTCGTTAAAAAGGATGGCAATGAAATAACAAAACGGGAACATACATCATCATCACAAAACATACTGGTCCATCAGAATTGGCGATGTTAAACAATGTCTTGTCTTCCTCATCCTCATCTTTGGGTCTCAAGACCTGCACTAGCTATCTTCTTGCCACGGTCGCCAACTGCCATTTGTCCCTTGTCTCTTTCCTTATTAGCTTATCAATGCTTACATGTTTGCATGATGCTAAAAAGAATAATCTAACTCGTCATTATCAATTGGTCGTAAATACCACATTTCCCTTCTTTTCTGTCATTTCGCCTACTTACAGTTATCATGCTTTTACTTCTCTTATGTGTTTCCATTCTGTCTGTGTGTGTTTCTATCTCTCACTCTGACTCATAGCTCTAGCGGCTCCGTCTGCCATCTCTCCCGCCACGGTAACGGATAACAGCGCAGGCCTGAAGTGGACCGCAGTCCCCGGCGCCACAGACTACACAGTCACGGTGGAACCCGCCGGTGGGGAGGTGTGGGAGACCCAGGCGGGCCCTGGAGACCCCGAGCGGGTCATCACGGGACTGCAGTCCGGGACAGAGTACGAGATTACCGTGTCGGCCACGGGTCCTGACGGAACTAGCGCGCCGAGTGAAAGGATAAAGATAAAAACAGAAGGTGCCTCGTGCCATCTCCCATAGCTAATGCATGCGACACCAATAACTACTCTCTTTCTTCCAGGCATGATCTGATCAGGTTGGACTTTAAGAGTGTTGTGCAGTCATGTGAAGACTATCGTAGCAGAGAAGTTCAAGAGCTCTGTTGTAATCATTTGTGTCCTATTATAACAGCCTTAGCCGCCCCGTCGGAAGTAAAGCAGGCCACGGTGGCTAACGAGGAGATTGTCCTGAAGTGGAAGCCGGTCGCCGGCGCCACGGACTATGAGCTGACCGTGGAACCGCCGGCCGGGGACATCGTGGCCATGAAGGGTGACCGCGCCCGGCCCATGCGCCGTCTGACCGGCCTGACTCCCGGAACCGAGTACAAGATCGTGGTGGTGGCCAAGGACGCAAAGGGCAACACAAGGAAGTCCGATACCATCTCGGCAACAACTCTAAGTGGGTTCCATTATTCCACTTCCTTTTCTTACTAGGCATCTTATTTCTTTGTATGTCGTAAACTACTTAAATCTTAGGTAGATTGTGTGAGTTTCTGTTCTAACATGTAGATAAGGCAATTTTACTCCAGAAGTTACGAGTATGCCTGGGAAGGCCACGTTGCGAGTTTTACAGAACTGGCACCTGCAGCTGTAAGTGTAACGTTATGAAGTCACTTTTGCTAGTCATATACGAGGTGTGCAATGTTCACATAAGATAAAATTGTAAGTCATCAATGCTATATACGTCAGCATTTTGACCGGTAGACCGTTTTGACCGTTTACAGACATTCCAAAGGCCGAGGGCCTTCGAGCCTACGACATTACCGACACAACAGTTTATCTACAATGGTCTGCGATCTCCGGGTCCAAGGACTACACCATCAACCTCAGACCGTCCGCCATCGCCTCGGTCAGCGCCCCGGAGAATGACATGACGAAGCCCGAGAGGCTGGTGCAGGGACTGCAGCCTTCCACGGAGTATAACATCTCCGTATCGGCCATCACCGCTGACGGCCGCGGGCCGCCATGCAACCCAGTCACCATCGTGACCAAAGGTAGGTACCAACAATTCTAACATCCTGCCATTTGTCGACAGCACATGACTCTGATGATGATGAAAATGAGTCACAGTGCCCGAGATGCTGTTCGCTTGTTGTTAAGCTGGTGGTGAAATAGAGTAGAATTTGTCCGTCAGTAATTTCATCAGGTTGGTAGATACTCAAAATTAGCCTGGTATCCAGCCGTAATATAGCTTCCGAGTCTCTTCTTTCCTCTCTGGCAATTACCAGAGAGGAAAGAAGAGACTCGGAAGCTATATTACGGCTGGATACCAGGCTAACTCAAAATAGTAAGGTTGTTGAAGCACAACCAAAGTAGTACTCACTTCCAACGTTACGGTGTCTCATCATCCGGGTTAGAATGGGTGGCTCTACTTCTCATTGCTAGTGATAGCCGATGTAGGTGGCGCTGCAGTAGTGAGAATGCCGACCCCAACGTGACTCAGTTTGTATTCCCCCTAATCTCTCTTCATAACCGGAGTTGACCGAAGTAGATCCAGCCATTCTAACCCTGGTGATGGTGTCTGATAGACACCGAAAGGTTGGAAGTGGGTACTGCATGTACTTTGGTTCTGTTTCAAGAACCTTACTATATAGACTTATTTTTGTGTAAGCTATGTCTGTTAACACGTCAATGTTTTGTTTTTCAACGAAGCACTTCCGATGCCCGAAGACCTCAAGCTCGCAAACGTGACTGATGAAGCTGCGCTGATCTCCTGGGCACCCATTGAAGGTGCCAAAGATTTCCATGTCACGGTGGATCCAGAGGGTCCGGAGGTTGTCCCAACAGAAGCGGGTAAAACCGCCTCAGAGCGGGTACTTCGTGGTCTGCAGTCTGCCAGCGACTACTGGGTCACCGTCACAGCCAAAAACGAAAAGGGAGAGAGCAATGAATCTCAGACGTTCTCTTTCAAAACTATGGGTGAGCTTTCATCACGATTGATTCTTAAGACTCAGTTTCCTTATTGTTGCATGGGCATGGGCATTATAAAGTAACTTTTGACTATTACTGATTGTATATCCCATTGTACTTGCGGAAAGATAGGACATAGATGTACTGGAGAATGGACAATACTAGTATTAAGTTAGGAATACGATTTCTAATGCTATTAGGTCATCTACAGAAATAAAATTCAAATGTGGCGAAATGGTTTGTGTATTGTTGCTAAACGACTTGTGCATTGTTGCGAAATGACTTAACTTGTGGCGAAATGACGTTGGCGAACTGACATTGTGGCGAAACGACCTGCTACCTTCTCCACTACGTGCTACCGACGTACGCAACAAAAGTCAGATCTTAACGTATCTTTCTTTTACATCACAGCCTTGTCCACTCCATCTGGATTCAAAACCAGTCACGTCACCGACACTACATGCGTGCTGTCCTGGACATCCGTCTCTGGTTCTGAAGACTACACGGTGAAGGTGCAGCCCCAGGTCGGAGAAATAGCTGTGCCCCCAGCGGGCAAATCCGCCTCGGAAAGGCACCTGAAGGGACTGAAGGGGAAAACTACCTACACGGTCACTATTGTCGCAACGAGCAGCAAAGGAACGAGTGCAGAGAGTCAGACATTCACATTTACAACAGCAGGTAAAATGAACAAGACTTTTTCGGTAGATCTAGAGCCGGGCTTTGAGCATGTCAGTAGCAAGTGTTTTGTATTTTCACGCGGCATAGATTACTGAAGCTTCAGAATCGTTGGAGATCTTCTCCAGTACTAATAAGCATAAAGTTTTTACAAGTGTCAAATGACAATCACTCAAGCAGGTGGATATGATTTTGGAAACGGCCATACGTTAATTTTATGTAGAATCCACTACCTTTCGTCAATAACACTGCGTATCTTATAATAATTATTATCATATATAGCTGGATGTCTAACCTTCATGGACGAAGCTTTTACGGGTGATTTTAGAGTACTTAAAACAGTGAACTAAATTTTGTTTCTTTTCACACCAGAGCTTTCATCGCCCTCTGGTGTTGAAGTGTCCTCAGTGACTGCCTCAGGCCTAGAGTTGGCGTGGACTCCCGTACCCGGTGCCATCGACTACATCGTCACGTCGGAGCCGGACGCCAGGGTTTCCCCCGGGGAAGGTGGCAAGAGCGGCGCCAGGAGGACGGTGTCTGGTCTGGAACCTGGAACTGAGTATACATTCACGGTAGTGGCCGTCAGCACGGAGGGCTCTAGTGCCGCATGTGAACCTGTTAAAGTTAAAACCAGAGGTAAGAGGACATCATGGATACATGTGGGTCGTCGACTGTTTTCTAAGCTTATTTCAAGCCTATACCTTTGACGGTTACATATTATCAAGTGCACACAATTCTGAGTCGACTTCAAGTTGCTTTCTCGAAAAATGTTCGCAGTTTGCTGTTGAATAATGTGGCATCAACCTTTATGCCTATAGTCTTGATAACCTGTGTTTTACCGTGTCCGGCAATTGTGTGACATGTAGACTTTTATACATCAGACTTGACGTTCCATTGGCACAACAGTAGCCTGAATTCTGAATTTGTCCAACGTTGGTCATACAAAAGAAACCTATCACTTATCACTTTCGTATGTTCATGTTCAGTTCTGGACACGCCTGCGAAGATCGAGGCGGCCACGGCAACCACCAACACGGCAGTGATCACGTGGACGGCCGTGAAGGGGGCTACTGACTACAAGATAAGGGTGGAGCCTCCGGGAGCTGAAGTTTCGGTAGACAAGGAGGGACCGGCCGCTCCTAAGAGAATACTGAAGGGACTGCATCCTGACACGCACTATCATGTCTATGTCACAGCTATCAGTGCCGCTGGAGAAAGCACACAGTCAGAAGCGTTGGAGATTCAAACTGCCGGTGAGACAGCTGTGTCTTCTTTTGTACCATAGAAATTTTTAAGTATTGTACCATAGAAAAGTATTTCTTTTAACCTCATACCGAAGGGCTATCCTGAACTGAACAACACGAACCTAACTATGAATTTTGGCCTTTGACTAAACGTCTAGGTTGTGTTCTTTGCTTGTTATTTGTCATCCCACGGTATTTCAAAATAACAATGATCTTGTTTCTTCAGCGCTGCCCAGCCCTACGCGTGTAAGCGCACCTACAGTGACAGACAGAAACGTGATCGTCTCCTGGGCGCCGACAGAGGGCGCTGAAGAGTACATCGTTAAGGTGGAGCCCGAGTGTGAGGTTGTACCGACGGTAGGAGGGCCGGGTGCACCTGAGAGAGAACTCAGGAACCTGAAACCCGCCACGGAATATACCATCCGGATAGCTGCGAAGGGACCGCTGGGAACAAGCGCCGACAGTGAACCTTTACCGATCCGGACAAATGGTAAAGAAAATTCAGTTATTTTCAGGACAGTGTCAAGCATACACCTGTCGTATTTTCTTTTTGCATTACACATGTGTGATTCCAATCAACGCATGACTGACCAGACATATTGTATTGAAACCACAGCTGCAGCTTGACTCTGAGTTATTAAGTGTATCTATTCTTGAACTAAGTTGCAGGAAGTTTATGGCGCCCACCGTCTCTGTTCAGGGATGGTTGTAAAGCTCTGATGTAGATGGCTTCTTTAATCCTTCTAGCGAAAACATCTTGTTCTATGTCAAAGATTTTATGATCCACTGCTAACCGGGTCACGTGTTCTATCTGTATAACGGGACGTCACTAGTTTAACTAGTTCAAGAATGACTTCTACCAACACTGATGAACTTTCAAGTTATGTATATTCTATTGTTCATTGTATTGTCTCATCTTACCGTTTCAGCACTCCCTGCTCCTTCCATGGTCGAGGTGCCTTTCGTCTCCGACAAGGAAGTAAGAGTGTCCTGGCCGGCAGTGCCTGGTGCTACCGACTACCACGTGAAGACTCAGCCGGAGGCCAGTGTCCAGGCCGGGGAGGGAGGTCCTGGTGCGCCGGAGAGGATCGTTACCGGGTTGAAACCTAACACGGAGTACAGCATCAGGGTCGTAGCGCTCACACAGAAGGGCAGCAGCGGACTGACAGAACCTGTGAAAGTTACCACAAAAGGTCTGTACTGTCTGATATAGTACTTTGCCACTTATCTTCTGTCAAAAGCATGATCTAGGAAACTGTAGGGTTAAGAGAATAGCTAACATTTGTGTTGTTCAAAATATGAGTCTCAGTGGCCACATCATACAACCCTAATTATAGTTGCAGATGCAGCCTTATGTATATAATTTGTGTGAAACATTCAATATTCGCCAATTGTTTTACCTGTGGTAGTATGTTGGGCACATAGATGCTACTCCTGTTAGCTCATACATCTTTCCACCTTCAGCTTTGGAAACACCTTCCAAGATCCAGCCTACTTCAACAACTGCTGACACCGCAGTGATCACGTGGTCGGCCGTGAAGGGAGCTACTGACTACCGGGTAGTTGTAGAACCCTCCGGACCTGAAGTAGCAGTAGACAAGGAGGGGCCAGCTGCTCCCAAGAGGATACTGAAGGGCCTGCGTCCTGATACTGAGTATACTGCCTATGTGACGGCTATAGGTGCTGCTGGGGACAGCACACAGTCAGAACCATTCAAGCTGAAAACTCCAGGTGAGGTCTATTTTCGTCTTATTTTTTCATCAACAGTTACAGATTCTTTCCTTCCTTGCTTCTCTTTACGAATAGACCGTGTGCGCACAATGTAGTTATTTGCCGTAGATTCACATAACAAAAACAAAATCAATAGACTTCTGGAGTCTCGCCTGCTGCAAAAAAAGAGTGTGAACGTACTAGAAAAATCACAAAATGTTCGTGAATTTTGACCATATAGACAGTAACCAGCTACTTTCCTTGTTCTAGCACATTTCTAATTTCTTTCCGTGCTGCCATCCAACAGGTCTACCAGTTCCAGCACGTCTAGGCACACCGACCGTAACAGATAGGAGCGTGATCGTCTCCTGGGCGCCGACAGAGGGTGCTGAAGAGTACATCGTTAAGGTGGAGCCCGAGTGTGAGGTTGTACCGACAGCAGGGGGGCCAGGTGCTCCTGAGAGAGAACTCAGGAACCTGAAACCCGCCACAGAGTACATCGTCAGGGTAGCCGCCAAGTTTCCTCAAGGAACGAGCGCCGAGAGCGAACATTTATCGATTCGTACAAATGGTGAGAGTTCTCATATTTTTTCTATCATTTGAGATACATTTCAACTCAAGACATAGCTAGTGTCATTGACTTTTCGTTCAACTTTTGGCCTTTATCTTATCAGATGAACGAAAGGAGGTGAAGAGGATGTGACCTGCTTCTAGGCACATGTGACCTGCTTCAGAAATCACGTGCCACGATGAATCAGGTCACGTGTCCGTATTGTCACTTATCCTGAGGAAGGCCCTAGTCCAATAGCAATCCTTATAATTACATTCACCATAGGGTGATCCGTCAAAGATATTTCATGACAATGTTGTTGTTTTCACGGAATCTTCCAGCTCTCCCTGCCCCTGCCGGTGTCGAGGTGCCTTTCGTCTCCGATAAGGAGGTAAGAGTGTCCTGGCCAGCAGTGCCTGGTGCTACCGACTACCACGTGAAAACTCAGCCGGAGGCCAGTGTCCAGGTCGGGGAGGGAGGTCCAGGTGCGCCGGAGAGGATCGTTAACGGACTGAACTCTAAGACGGAGTACAGCATCAGGGTCGTGGCGCTAACACAGAAGGGCAGCAGCGCCTTATCAGAACCCGTTAAAGTGACCACTAAAGGTAAGAATTGTATCAAAATAACAAAAAAAAAATTACAACGCTTTAAGCATGTACGCCTATTAAATGATAAGAAGCAGCGTATCTGTATATGTGAAAGCGACTCATAAATTGTAATGTGTATATCTGATGTGTTTTCTTGCAGCACTTCCACGACCAAATGAAAGCAAAGTCAAATCGGTTACGGACAACAGCGCCATCATCACATGGACCGGTATACAGGGGGCTGCGGACTACCAGATCTCTGTGGAGCCCAAATGTGAGGTAAAGCAAACTATAAAAGCTTCAGCCCCGGAGAGGGAGCTGAGGGGTCTGCTGTCCGGCACGGAGTACACCGTCACCATCACAGCTGTGGGGAAGGCCGGAACAAGTGCCGTGTCGGAGCCACTTATCGTCAGAACCAAAGGTGAGGAGTCTACACGTAACATAATCTGCCTTAAAGAACGATAAAGACAAATTAGCGACAGGCGGGAGTGACGACACACAGTTAATTTGTGAATATGTGCCTCTTGGGATCATCTTGTCATCAGGCTATTTCATTTCATACACCTTTCCTCCAGGACTGTTTCTCTGCATTAGGCAGTCATGCATAAATTTGCTTTATCCTGGTAGTCGTTTTCATTCTTCAGTCTCTTTAAGGCCTCATCTTTAACACATGGCCACTTTCATAAATCGCTTAACTACTAGTACTGACAAATTGCTTATGATTCCATATGCTTCTCTTTTAATTCTTTTTCTTTTAAAGATAACCTGTTGTCTTCCTATGTTCGTTTTCCATCACATCCCTTACTTAACTTGTATCGTGCTTTCTTTATATTTTCTTTACCGTCTTCTTGCACTTCCATGCTTTGTATGTAATACCCTATCATTCTGCAGCCATCCTAAATTACTATTATTGTGTCCTGTTGTTGTTACGGTCTTGTCGAAACCATTCCTATACGTCTATGTGGATCGCCATTCTTCCGATTCTCTAACCTACGGCCGACCTGTGTGCAGCACTGCTGCCTCCCACGGATCTGCGAGCCTCCTCCGTGACGGACTCCAGCCTTCTCCTGGCCTGGAAGCCCATCGAAGGCGCCACTAGCTACATCATCAGCGCGGAGCCGGATAAGGCCCGGGTACAGTTGGTGGACGACACGAAGGGGAAGGCAGCCCCCGAGCGGCTGTTGACTCAGCTATGGCCTAACACAGAATACACATTCACCATCATAGCCGTCAACAACGACGAGTCCAGCTTGGACTGCGAGCCTTTCAAAGTCAAAACTCTAGGTGCCTACTAGGGTCGTACATCTCTGAGTGTCATTGTTCTGCATCCCATTTCCACATCATGTCATTTGTCATGCAGTAGCGTATTGAATTTGCTGTGACGTGTGCTGTGCCAAATACAATTTAACCTCTTCTTTCTTTAAAGGTTCTTCATTTTTCACCATAAGATTAAATGTGCAGACTTGATCTTTCTTGGGACAGCTGCATTGTATGGTTTTCACATTTTTTTGCAGTGTAATGTGCCTTTGTAAAGATATAAATAGATGTTGAACTTTACCAAACCTGCAATGCTTGCAGAATTATACAACAGGCTACTGTGTGAAGTAGCTGTGTGAAGACTGACCATAGTGTCTTGGAGAATTTGTTTCCGAATGTCAGATTAACTCATGTTTTGGGTTTTATATTTTAACATTTTGTTGTGTATACAAATAATTGCTTTGAGAATTATTGGCGTGTTCTATGCCTACATCTTTTGATATTATCTATTTTACAATCCAGCATTGTCTAAGCCGTCAAGAGTGACGGCTGGAAAGGTAGGAGACACATCGGCTTTCCTGGAATGGGCGCCGGCTGAGGCTGCGACAAACTACGTACTGACAGTCACCCCTACAGCGGAGGTCGTCCCGACTGACAAGGGTCCGTCCGGTGCTGAGAGGGTGCTGAAGGGGCTGAAGACGGATACGGAGTACACCGTTAGCGTTACCGCAAAGAACCCAGACGGCACCAGCGCTCCTTCGGATGAGTTCGTCTTCAAAACAAAAGGTAAGGCATCATGTCTCAAATTTCTGGTGTAAGCAGGGTTTGTGGATTCTTTGAGATACATTGGTGACTACAGTTCAAGCTTAAGTTGGTTGTCAGGACATCCTCTGTGGACGGTGCTAGCTATATTTACTTTGCACATTTCGCATGCGGGGTCCTGTTTGCTTCAGGTCATCTCATGTATCTGTTGAGACAAGGGCTATCTTTCTTAGTCTTGTTGACATCGCTATTTCACACTGTCAAAGATAGCACTCTCCTTCTCAGACCATTTCGTTGACCTAGACGTAGTGAGTACATGAACTCACCACGTTGTCGATATGTCTTCTACAGCATTACCGTCACCCGAGCAGCCCAGCCAAGGGGCGGTCACCGACACTTCTGCCACCGTTTCCTGGGCCGCAGTACCAGGGGCGTCCGACTACGCCGTGAAGGTTGAGCCCGAGGGACAGGTTATGGAGACCGCAGAGGGAGCGGGAGCGCCCGTACGGCAGATCCAGGGACTAAAGCCCGGCACAGAGTACAAGGTTGTTGTGTCAGGAATGGGCGAGAAGGGCGACGGTGCGGAATGTGAACCAATCGTCATCAAGACTAACCGTAAGTTGCTGGTAATTCTCATGTGGATAACTTATTACCTTAGTGTATTATATACCATTGAACCACATCGTGCCAAATTGTGATAGAAATAGCCCAGTGACTACTGAGACAATCTTGTCCTCCAGTCCGAGGAATTGGGCCATGTAAACACCGTGGGCAACTCAAAGCAGGATCCAAACAAAGAATCAAGTATCAAATGGGACTTATTTTTACTGACACTGTAGATTCATTGCCTATAATGAGGAGGTGACGGCGAAATTAGCATTAGAGACATTTGTCCCACATACGTCTTGTGGCCCAGAATCTGCACACGTTTCAAACAGTAACGCACACCAAATGTCAGCAATATATCAATTTTTGCTACGCAATATGTGGTGGCGCCAGGATATATTCATAACATAGACATACATCATTCAATATCTGCTGTAGCAATAAATGCTATAGCAATATCCTGATAATATGATAATTGATAATATACTGTTATATGATAATTATGTTTATGATAGTAGTGAATAATACAAAGTTAGGATTCGGTCATAGGATTCGTTCTTGAACTCTGATGCAACTGGATAGTGCATGCTAACGTTCTAAATCAACAATATCTACAACTGTATGCTGGACATTCTAATGCCAACAAGTGTTGACGTGTGTGTTAATTTAATCCACTTTGTTGTTCTAGCGTTGCCATCGCCCTCTGCTGTCAAACCCACCTCGGTGGAGGATAACAAGCTGACCCTGGCCTGGTCGGCTGTACCCGGAGCTACTGACTACAAGATTGTGTCCAGTCCCGAGGACGTACAGGTGGTAACGCGGAAGGGCGGCCGTGCTGACTCCGAGCGGGTCATCACTGGTCTCCACCCTGGTACGGAGTACTCCTTCTCCGTGGTCGCTCTTTGTCCTGACGGAAACAGTGCACAGACAGAACCAGTCAAAGTCACCACGAAAGGTAAGATGTTTTTCAGCAAAGAGTCCACTGACTCTTTGTAAAAGCGTAAGAAGAAAGGAATAGATTGTCCTGAAAATCACATTCGAAGGGCCAGATGTTACCATCATAAAGATGAAGAGCGGCCAATAGCGATAACTGTAGCAGCATTTCTTCTCCCTAAGTCAGAAATATCAGGCTTAGGCAATCTTGACTTCACTGGCTCAATAGGCGAAGCAGGGTTGCGAGGCTGCTCGGGAAACTTTCATGTAAGTCTGCAGCTAGCATTTTGTTTGTCGACGGTATGCGGTAATGCAATGCATGCGTACGCGTGACAACAAGACCTAGTTAAACCGGCTGCCTCCATTCAGCTACCTCGATCAATGATGTTATCAGGTCCATGTTGCATCTATTTTGTCCCTTTCTGTAGCACTGCCTACGCCGGGCGGTGTGAAGGCCAGTACCGTAGGAGACAGCACCGCCACAGTCGTCTGGTCCAACGTGCCAGGAGCATCTGACTACTCGGTGCAGGTGGAGCCGGCAGGCGAGGTTGTTGTGACCAAAGAAGGGCCCGCGGCTCCGGTAAGGGAGATCAGGGGCCTTCAGGCTGGTCAGGAGTACAAAGTTGCAGTCGTCGGAAAAGGACCGAGTGGGGAGAGTGCACCTTGTGAACCTATCTCCATCAAAACAAACAGTAAGACTCTTTCACGTTACAGTTCACCCATGAAAATTGTATGGTCTCACCATTTGGATCTGGCTGTTCCAAAAAGCGTTATCAGTTAATTGACTGTGGTACTAAATATTTTCTTACAGCCCTTGCTACTCCATCCGGCCTTAAGCCGTCGACCGTCGATGACAACAGTGTGACCCTGGCCTGGACTTCCGTGCCAGGTGCAACAGATTACGTCATTTCCGGAGTGCCCGATGGTGCTAAGGTGTCGCCGGGCAAGGACGGCCCTGCAGGTGCCGAGAGAGTCGTCACGGGTCTGCAGGCAGCGACGGACTACTCCCTCTCCGTAACAGCCGTCAGTTCTAAAGGCGAAAGCGGCGTTGGACAGCCACTACGAGTCACGACAAAAGGTGAGCGAGACCATTGAGACTTCAACATAGAACAGCATTCTTGAACTACTTGAACTGTAAAATCCAACACTAAGATTGGACTCACCCAAGTTATCGACTGAACAGCACCAGCCGTTGTCAATGAATGAATAATCCACTGCTGCCGTGACGTCACGTTATAAAGATAGAACACGTGACTCGGTGAGCAGTGGATCATAGGTTGCAATGGATCTACCAACACAGACGAACCTTCAAGTTAACATAGATCGTCATAAATATTTTAGTAGTAAGTACAGATTTCGTGGGTATATGACATTACTGACAAGAGTCTGTTCTTCATATACTTCAGCACTTCCGACTCCCGGTGATGTGGCGGTCAGCTCATCCGCTGACAGCGCTACCATCAGCTGGGCACCTGTTCCTGGTGCTAGGGACTATGAAATAGTCACCGACCCTCCCGCAGAGGTCTCACCAACAGAAAAGGGACCCTCTGCAGCTGAGAGAGTGGTCAAGGGCTTGAAGCCAGGCACAGATTACGAGGTGAAGATTGCTGCCACTAACGACAAGGGTGTAAGCAACCCATGTCGGCCAGTGAAGTTCTCTACGAAAGGTGAGCAATCATATTTAAGCTCAAACTAAATCTCAACTTCATTTCAGCGTCGACGAGATTTCTCCTCTCACAGGCTGTAGACTTAGGCCCTCACAACATGCAATTAGTTCTTAGACGCACATGAAATGCTCTGACCATGATCCATTTGCTAAGTACTCTTAAGTTGTTTTTTTTTACTTTTACTTTTATTCTGTCTTGGCTTTCATCTGTAGAACCAACTTCTTATCTGTAGAACCACCTGTTTAACGTTTGTCTCATCAACGCACACATCATAAACAAAACAACAAAACTCGACAGACAACTCCCTTACGGATATGTTTTCCTGTATTCCATCACCCTGTGGTACATGGTGGTCATTACAGACAGTCAAACGTACCCCTTTTTCTGAAGGTGGTTCTCACACTGTCGCTTAGTCGCGCTTTTTTTTTTCACAACTTGCCACATTAACATCTGAAGAGCAGCTCCTAATCTTGCTATATCACGTTTTATAGATATAGAGCTGCAAATCCTAAGAACGCGTGTATGTGGGGTCCAGGCAGTAGCGCCTGCCAGTAGCACCACCACCTGCTTGGCGCAATGGGCAGCGGAGACCGGACGATGTACTGTCACCGTCTACCCCGAGGCGCTTGGTACTTAATAACGCTTTTAGCCTTATACCCATTTCACAGTAATCACCCTTTCGTCCTTATTCTTATGTATCTTCTGTAGAGATGGATCCACTACTCTGTGTCATGCATTCTTCTGTAATCTTGCAAGCTCCTTTAATCACAAGCTCCTTGACAAACCATGGTAAAAGACACCAGCATGACAAAGTACATGCGTACAGCTGTCTAGTATTTTCTTTTCTTAACATCTCCTCTTTCCTGTCCTACTTGATTGAATCAAATGATCTCTATACCTCTCTTCCTGCAGACACTGTTTCTGGGCTCGATGACTCACAAATGGCTGAAGTCTCGGCTGAAGTCTCCTGTGCAACAGACTCGTTCACAATAACAGTATACGAGACCGACAATGAGCCCTAGCACCACGTCCACACACATCATCTGTACACGCCATTTCCACATACTGTATACACCCACCTTCTCATTTCGCACCTTTTCTCCTCTTTCTCTTTAAATTTTGTCACAGTTCAATGAGTAGCTTATGGATCACTGGTCAGCAAGCATTCTGTCAGATTGACAGGCGTCTGATTTTTTAAAAGACATGCCGCCTTTATTTGCCTCGACTATGTGCGTCAATCGAGGATGGTTTAAGGATCATAGGATAATGTGAATGGTGCTATTTTGTAAACCTACATTTACGAGGTGCATTCAATTGTATGTAACCCGTTCCTAGTTCAAATTTTGGCCCAGCTAAATTGCTTTGTACATTCTTTGCAATACATCGTTGAATACTAGTTATGTTAATGAAAACTAATGGCCCTTGGCAAGGCCTTCACTGCAGTACAATTTTACTAATCAAATTGTAATTTAAGAGTTGAACGTTGTGGTCATTCAGTTGAAAGTCTAACAAGACTAGATGACTCTACATCCGACCATCACTTTGTCAACATGTCACTCGCCAAAGACATTGTGTCGTTGAATTAAGACCATATAGAGTCTGCCACTAGTCGCACATTTCATAGGCTTATACCGGCTCCTGAACTGATGACATGACTTTCTCTGATGATGAAACATCTTTCAACTACGAATCTTTTCACTGGATACCCTTGCCATCAGGTAATAGGAATGAATCATCGGGTGTCAATATGTATATGCAACATATATGAGTGATCTGTTGATCTGCTGCTTTAATCATATGCATACGTACATGATGTACCGTATATGTTCTTGGCATTTTGGGTGGACAATGACAACTGATGTACATTTGTTGTCCTAGCTTGCCCAAGGCCAACGGGTGTGAAGTCACCATCTGTAACTGACAACCAGGCGACCATCACATGGAGTCCCGTACCCGGTGCGACCGACTACCGCGTGCTCGTGGAGCCGGCGGAAGGATCCGTGAAGCTGCCCACAGGGGGACCAGGGGAGGCGGAGAGGACCTTAGTAGGACTGACAGCTGGAGCGGAGTACACGGTCTCGGTGATCGGCATGACGGATAAAGGCTCTGGAGAGGCCAGCGAACCGGTCAAGATTACCACAAGAGGTAAGCTGATGAATGCATCAACAATTTTCTATTTAGATTATAGATTATGCAGATACCTGAGATGAGTGAGTGTGCTTGTTTGGCTGTATGTTGTGTGGCGCGATTTTACCACCTGCTGTCTTTTTCTGAGCAAACTTGTACACCTTCGATTGCTTTTCGTCAAAAATTGCAATCGTACGTCAGTGGCAATTGACAGTATGTAATTTAACCATTGAACGACCCTTTCAGGACATTTAGGCCGACAACCTGGCTTGCCCCCGGGCCAATTGTTATTACGAGCAAATGTGTACAATGCAGTGCCTATTTCTAAAGGGTCTGCTGTTGAACAGAATCTGCTTCAAACCGCCAACAAAGAGCTTTTTTGCGATACACGCGATTATTGTTTCCCGTATTTTTAGTTCTTGAAATTCACACCTTTCGCAGCATTACCTGCACCGTTGGGGGTGAAAGCCTCAGCGGTGAAAACGACGTCGGTTACGTTGTCGTGGTCTCCCGTCACTGGCGCCCAAGATTACCGGGTCGAAGTGGTGCCGAAGTGCGGCAGAGTCATGCAGCCTATCGGCGGACCCGCAACTTGGGAACGCAAGATTATAAACCTCGAACCTCATCAAGAATACGAGTTCACCGTGGTCGCCGTACAAGATAAAGAAGAAAGTCCTCCTTCAAAAACTCTGAAAGTAACCACCGGTAGGGACGTTGCTGTGGCTTACCCCTGGATATTCGTAGACGAAAACTTCACCTTTTGATGCATTTTCAGGAGCCCCATCCCATCCCTTTGGATTCAAACCGCGCACGTTTGCTTTGGTAGTTTCCAATGCACGACATCGCTGCTTAGCCGAGCTGCTCCCTTATCGTATCGCTGATTTGGCAATTTTTCCTAGATAGGGCAAGAAACCCATGTTGTTTGTAGCCTTACGTCAGGAGAAGCCACGGCCTCAACCAGCTTTTTCCATGGAGACAAAAAAATGTAAGATGCATGGTATTAGGAGGGATTGCAAATGTTGCACGATGGACTGCACGACGCCTCAACGTCTCATATAGATTCTATGTAATGTTTTATGTGGTAACGCAGGTGAACAACATCAAGAGTGTTCACACTTGAAGGAGAGACAACTTGGATAATGGTAAGGTCATGATCATTTGCCCTGTAGAATGTGTCGGTTCGACTGATGTATTCAGTAGTATATTTGTTTGGAATTGTAAAGAAAGAAGGTGTGGATATATCATCTTTGAAGATTAACAAAATGAGACTTTTCATTGCGTTGATGGCTCATTGAATCTTGATTTTCGAAGGGTTTACGTTTGGCTGATAGGAAACGTTGGTCGTAGGTTTTGTGAAATAGAATATTGAGTAAGACGAGATTGGAAGATTGAAGAACGTAGAATCGATTATGTTTTGCTGGGATTACACATGGACTTACACATTTCGATCTTGTACAACAGTGGCTGGTTTTGAGACGTAATGTTTTGTATAAAGGTCACATTCACGTACAGACTGCCAAGTCAAGTGCGTTGATGTCTTTTCTGCATGATATTGCAATCCCTCCTATCTTACGGAGTATCAAACTATGCGCTGCCTTTCTATGCCGCGGTTAACTCAACAACATGAGGATAACGCGCAGGGACGTACAAAAGAGACTTAACGTCGCTCAGTTACACGGATGAGGAAATAGCATTGTAGAAAGACAAATCAATAAGTTCTTGGTCGATGAAATAAAACTAGGGCTAGGGGTGGCAATGTATCGAATACGGTAACAAAGGGAGGAACGTTCCAAAGCCGTATGGATATACTGATCTATTGCGTTTGTGTACGTTGTGTTTCTAACGCAGTCCCGGCAGACAAAGTGGAAACAAAGGTTCAGAAAAAGGAGGAGGTCAAGGTCGCAAAAGAGGAAGCAAAGCCTGTTACAGGTATGAACACAAAAAAAGTGTGGGTGTGGGTGGGTATGGATACCAACAATCGGGGGGCAACCTCTTCCGTTGTTAGAAAGCTCCACTATTGTCATGTCTGGTCTGGAATGACGTTCAAGAAATAAAAGCACTCAAGAACTTTGAACAATGGATGGTTTGTGTTTTTTCTGCGTCTCATTTATCTCTTGCATGCTATCTTCAAGCTAAAGATGTGTGCATTGCGCTATTTGAGCCAGAAGCAACATACGGAATTCAAATTCTAAAGACTGCGCAACTCACTGATTTGAAAGGATGGCAAGGAATGTGTGGTATATCGTGCCAATCAGCGATCTTCTCCTAGAGAGATGCTTGTCAGTTACCTATCTCAAACGCGCTTTTCAATAATGTATGTATGTATGTATGTACGTGTGTGTGTGTCTGACAAAGTTCACGAATTTGTTGCATTGGTTGTATGCGACGGAGGAGGTTGGAACAAACGTTTTCGGTGTGGGTGTATGTTACGAAACTTTGTTACGAAACTTTGCTCTTTGTTGTACAAAATTTCGTCTTTTCTGTCAAGCTGAAGAGAAAGTTGTACCTCCAGCTGCGCCTGCGCAATTGAAACCAACGGAGCCGGCTACTATACCAGGTACTGGACTCTGTCATCAACAGCCGCCATTTTGAAACGCTGAAATAAAACTATGTATATGCGTGTGGATTGTCAATAACGCGCAGCTGTAGCTAGCTTCTGGTAATAGTGCGTTAGCCTTTGGCTAAAATAAATTGTATCTTGCTGGGTAACTTTGCGAGCTGTTAGGTTCAAACAGGCGCAATGTTGTACGTTTTCATTACTGACAGCTTGTTTTATGTTTGTTGTTGTCTTTCATGTCACTTGTGAATTTCGCTGTCTCTATCTTTCGTATTTCGCTTTCCCTGTCGTACTTCAGCTTCTACTACTTCTCTGTGTCTCACTACGTACTCTTACAGTATAACAATGCCCAGACGTCTGTTTGTCTCGACCTTACTAACACAAAATCTCATAATAGCTAAGGCAGCTGCACCGGAAGAAAAGGAAAAGAAGGAAGGTCCTCCAACACCTGAAGTGATTGCTCCTACAGGTAACTAATGTGTTGAGATGCGTCGTTTCTGTCCGCTTGTGCATTGTGCATTGTACCTACACAGCCATACACACTTACCACATTGTACCGTACAATGGATATACGTTAAGCTTGCCACCCAAAACAATATCTACATACTAATATTTGTATGTACTACAAGCGAACATATGTCAGAAAGTCAGGATTATCTGAAAAAAAATCACTGCTACATCCTTTCAGTGGAAAAGAAACCCGAAGAGAAGTTACCACCGCCAGCCTCCAAAGTAGAAGTTAAGGGCGCAGGTATGCAGTACGAAAGCATTGTTAGTCGTGCTGTCTACATTATAGTATTTACTTAACCTGAATGTTATTTTCTCGAAGTATCGGTTATTATCGGTTTTTATATATTACAGTACAGCAATTTCGTAACCATTTCACTGCTATCATGGCTATAGTCTCACCATATCTCTTATTTGTATGACAGCAGATGAAAAGGTAACTGAGGTGACTCCTGACAAGGCCGTCCCAAAACCTACCGAAGGTACACGTTATTGCATCCATTGGTGGTAGCTTAGTTCTGGTGTGTTGTACTTGAAGATGTCGTAGTGAACAACGCTGCCGCATTCGATGTAGCAAGTGTGTTCAAATATGAAAATTGAAATCGGGAATACTACGTTCTTTAAGACCCAGGGTATATGTCTGACGAAGCCATTTCTGTCGTATCCTTCCAGTGGAAAAGAAACGCGAAGAAAAACCGCCTCCAACCGTACCAAAAGCAGAGGTTAAGCCTTCAGGTATGAAGTACAGCAAACAGTTCTGCTGTCTAATACTTCAGCATTTACACAGACATATATATCTAACTGGGTGATGTGACTAACCTGAAAGCGGCTAACGTGTAAATTGCGAACGTATTGACAGTACAATCGGCCTGTTACTAGGCGTAGTTAGACCTTTGGAGCCATGTTTGCTTTATTACAGTGGTGTTGGCGAATTTTACCTTTGGTCAAGTGGTGATAAGGAATAACGTATATTGATTTTTGTCATATAAAATCATCTTCATTGGTACATTTTGGTTTACCGTTAAAACAAGGCTTTTTAGTATATGGTGCTGGTGTAGGGTGGTGTTTGAAAAGTTCATAACGACACACTGGCGGCATTTCACTTCACAAGAGGCTCTAATGGAGCATCCAACTGAACTTCCTACTGAAGCAGCGGAGGCCGTATCAGAAAAGAAGATCGTGCATGAAAAGCCGAAGCCGAGGGTAGTACGAATGATGCTCCCGAACACAAAGAAAAAATATAAGCAGACTGTCGCCCCCAAGGCATCATTTGAGACACCTCGGGACCCTCAAAATACTACAGAAGAAACGTCTTTGCGTAATCCAAAGGGAGAGGAATGTGAACAAGAGAAACAACAAGATCAGAAGAAGCCACTAGAAACTACGGAGATCGATACTACCAATATAAGGGGTGCCGAGATACCAGCAAAGCCCCCCATAGAAAAGGCTGACGCTGTGGAGATAGTTGTTCCTAAAGCTCTCTATGAGACATTAAGAGGGGCCTTCCCTGTGGAAGACGATGTTGTAGAAATATCTTCTGAACACCATCCGGAAAAGGACGTAACCCTAGAACAAGTGCCGGAAACAATAATTGAGAGAAGACGCCCAGAAACAGTGTATGGAAAACCACCAAAAGACGAGAAGCCATCAGAATCGTCAACAGAGAAAGATTTTGGTGTAAAAAAGAAGGAAGTTGGTTCTATCGCACCTACTGACAAAACAGATACCGTTGCTGAAGATGTTGTCCTCTCGATACCATCAGAATCCCCAACAGAGAAAGATAGCGTTGCCGAGAAAGGCAGAGATGCTACTGTCCCAAATACTCCTTCTGAAATAATGTCAATTACTGATATGGCAAAGCAGGTAAAGGAGGAAGAAGAGGAGAAAAAGGAAACCAGTCGTCTAAAGCATCAAGTCATAGGAGACTTTGATGGAAAACCAAGGGTGACTCTAATTGACGAGAAATCGGTAGCTGTAGTAAAGTCACCAAGAGAAGACGAAACGATTGATACAAATATTTCCAAAGAGCCTCTTGGCACAACTGACACAAAACAACCAAAACCGTTGGCCGAAAAAGTTATGATGGGGGAAGCAGTTGTTCCCAAGACGCCATCCGAGATTGTAAAGGTGGTAGTTCTTGCCGAAGACGATGTAGAAGATGAACCAGAACGCCAATTGGAAGAGGTAGATATAGAAGAAAATACAACGGATGCAGTTATTGAGGAGAAGACACTCCAGAAAACAGAGACAGTTTCTGGAAAACTGCCGGGCGGCGACAAGCCACCAAAAAAGCTTACGGGCAGGAGTGTAGGAGACAAAACTATCGAGGCTGATTCTAAGGTGCCCACTGAGTCAACAGGTACAGTTGCAAGTAAGGACGCCACAGTGCCATTGCCATCGGAAACCTCAACAGACGATGATGCACCAGCCGAGAATGACAGAGACAATAATGGTCCAAAGACCACTCCTGATAGAGTATATATTGCCACTGTAGATAAGCAGGAAGAGGCAATGAATGAAAATGCAGAGACACGAGAGTCCAGTCGTTTGAATCAAGATGCCTTTACTAAGAAAATAATGGACTCTGCGCCTGTGGAGAGGTCAATGGAAGTCACTAACTTCGCCAAAGTGAAATCACCAGAAATGCGAGAGGCTTCTTCAACAGCAGAGGTAGGGGACCTAGTCAAACATCAACCCGAAGAACAACGGACAGAACCTGGACTGCATGAAAATGTAGTTATACAAGAGATGGAACAGAAAATGGAATCTCCTACCAATCCCGAACCAGTAGAGCAACAACCAAACCCTGAACTGCATCAAGATAGACCAGGATTCGTGATGAAACTGAAGGAGTTTTTTGGCTTTAAACGTCCGGAACCAGCGGCCGAAAATAGTACAGTGGGGGAAGCCGGAGTTCCTGATACGCCATCTGAGACCATAAAAGTGACAGTTCCTGTCGAAGACGTTGCAGTAGAGGAATCGTTGATCCAACCGGAAAGGGAGATTATAAAAGAAAAGACAGAGGAGGTAGTGAATATGGAGACGTCACTCACGGCAACTGAGACAGTTTCCAGTAAACTGCCGGGTGACGACGAGCCACCAAAACAACTTCTTGGGGGAAAACATCGTGAGTATGATTCTAAGGCGCCCTCTAAAGAAACTGACACGGTTGTTATCAAAGAAGTCACTTTGCCACTGTCATAAAAAACACCAACAGAGGAGGATGAATCAGCCGATAAACATAAAGGAAGAGACACCAAGGTTTTAAAGATCCCTCCAGAAACGCAACTCTGTGAGACGGTAGTGGTACAGGAGATAGAAACGACTACCAAACCTGAACTGCCTGAAGAAGAATTCTATGATACGGTAGATGTACAGAATATAGACCCGACTACCAAACCTGAACTACCAGAACCTGAATTTTATGATACGGCAGAGGTACAAAAGATAGACCCGACGACAAAATCTCTACTGACAGAACCTGGAATGAGTGAGACGGTAGTTGTAAAGAAGATAGAACCTACTACCAAACCTGAACTACCACAACCTGGACTCAGTGAGACGGTAGAATTACAGATGATAGAAGCGAATACCAAACCTGAACTACCAGAACCGGAATTCTATGAGACGGTAGAGGTGCAGAAGATAGAAACGACTACCAAAGCTGACCTTCCAGAACCTGGATTTAGTGAGACGGTAGAGGTACAGAAGAAATACCCTACTACCAAACCTCCACTGCCAGATCCTAAACTCCATGAGACAGTTGTGGTACAGAAGATAGAGCCGACTACCAAGCCTAAACTACGAGAACCTCGACTCAGTGAGACGGTAGTTGTAAGGATGATAGAACCGACTACCAAACCTAAACTACCAGAACCCGGACGCAGTAGTAAGACGGTAGTGCAGCAGAAGATAGAAGCAACTACCAAACCAGAAATACCAGAACCTGGACTCAGTGAGAAGGTAGTGGCACAGAAGACGGAACGAACTACTCGACATAAGCTACAAGAACCTGGACTCAGTGAGACGGTAGAGGTAAAGAAGATAGAACCGAATGCCAAACATGAACTTCTAGAAACTGGACTCCATGAGACAGTTGTGGTACAGAAAATAGAACCGACTGCCAAACCTCAACCACCAGAAACTTTACTCATTGAGACGGTACAGGTACAGAAAATAGACCCGACTTCCGAACCTCAACTAACAGAGCCTGAACTCCAAGGGACAGTAGGGGTACTTAAGATAAAACCGACTTCTGAACCTCAACTACCAGAGACTGAACTCCATGAGACGGAAGGGGTGCAGAAGATTACCAAGCCAGGACCTGGACTCAGTGAGACTGTAGAGGTACATAAGAAATACCAGACTACCAAACCTCAACTACCGGAACCTGAACACCATGAGACAGTTCTGGTACAGAAGGTATTGTCGACCACCAAATTTGAACTTCCAGAACCTGGACTCAGTGAGACAGTAGAGGTACAGAAGAAAGACCCGGCTACTAAACCTCAACTACCAGAACCAGAACCCAGTAAAACGGTAGTGGTGCAGAAGATAGAACGGACAACAGAACTTGAAATACCAGAACCTGAACTCTGTGAGACAGTTGTTGTGCAGAAAATAAAGCCGACTACCAAACATGAACTATCAGAACCCGGACTCAGTGACACGGTAGTGGTACAGAAGACAGAAGCGACTACCAAACCTGAACTACCAGAACCCGGACTCAGTAAGACTGTAGAGGTACGTAAGAAATACCCGACTACCAAACCTGGACTACCAGAACCTGGACTCAGTGAGACGGTAGTTGTCCAGAGGATAGAACCCAATAGCAAACCTGATTTTTCAGAAGCTGGACTCAGTAAGATGGTAATGGTGCGGAATATAGAACCGACAGCCAAACCTGAACTACCAGAACCTGGACTCAGTGAGACGGTAGTGGCACAGAGGAGTAAGTCAACTACCAAACCTGAACTACCAGAACCTGGACTCACTAAGACTTCAAAGGTAAAGAAGATAGACCCGACTACCAAACCTGAACTACCAGAACCTGGATTTAGTGAGACGGTACAGGTACAGAACAAATACTCTACTACCAAACCTCAACTTCCAGATCCCAAACTACATGAGACAGTTGTGGTACAGAAGATACAGCCGACTACCAAACCTGAACTACCAGAACCTGGACTCAGTAATGAGACGGTAGAGGTGAAGAAGATAGAACCGACTATTAAACCTGAACTACCAGAACCTGGACTCAGTGGGACGGTAGAGGTACAGAAGATAGAACCGACTATAAAACCTGAACTACCAGAACCTGGACTCAGTGGGAAGGTAGAGGTACAGAAGGTAGAACCGAATGCCAAACCTGAACTTCCAGAAACTGGAATCAGTGAGACGGTAGTGGTACAAAAGAAAGTCCCGACTACTAAATCTCAACTACCAGCACCTGTACTCAGTGAGACGGTTGTGGTACCGACTACTAATGTGGAACTACCAGAACCTGAACACCCTAATGAGACAGTTGTGGTACAGAAAATAGAACCGACTTCCAAACCTCAACTACCAGAGACTGAACTCCATGGGACGGAAGGGGTGCAGAATATAGAACCGACTTTCAAACCTCAACTACCAGAACCTAAACTCTATGAGACGGAAGGGGTGCAGAAAATTACCAAACCGGAACTACAAGAACCTGGTCTCCTTGACACAGTTCTGGTACAGAACATAGAGCCGACTACAAAACCTAAACGACGAGAACCTGGACTCAGTGAGACGGTAGTGGTACAGAAGATAGAGCCGACTACCAATCCTGAACAACCAACACCTAAAATCAATGAGACAGTAAAGATGCAGATGATAGACCCGACTACCAAACCTGAACTTTCAGAACCTGGACTCAGTGCGATGGTAATGGTGCGAAATATAGAACCGACAACCAAACCTGAACTACTAGAACCTAAAATCAATGAGACGGTAGAGATGCAGATGATAGACCCGACTTCGAAACCTGAACTTCCAGAACCTGGACTTAGTGAGACGGTAGAAGTACAGAAGAAAGACCCGACTACAAAACCTCAACTGCCAGAACCTGAACTCCATGAAACAGTTGTGGTACAGAAGATAGAGCCGACTACCACATCTCAACTGCCAGAACCTGGACTCAGTGAGACGGTAGTTGTAAAGAGGATAGAACCCAATACCAAACCTGAACTTTCAGAACCTGGACCCAGTAAGATGGTAATGGTGCGAAATATAGAACCGACAACCAGTGAGACGGTAGTTGTAAAGATGATAGAACCGACTACTAAACCTAAACTACCAGAACCTGGACTCAGTGGTGAGACGGTAGTGCAGCAGAAGATAGGATCAACTACCAAACCTGAAATAACAGAACCTGGACTCAGTGAGACGGTAGTGGTACAGAAGATAGAACCGACTACCAGACCGGAACTACCAGAACCTGGACTCTGTGAGACAGTTGTTGTACAGAAGATAAAGTTGACAACCAAACATGAACTATCAGAACCCGGACTTAGTAAGACGGTAGAGGTACAGAAGATAGAACCGAATGCCAAACCTGAACTTCCAGAACCTGGACTAAGTGAGACGGTAGTGGCGCAGAGGGTAGAACCATCTTTCGAAACTCAACTACCAGAATATGGAGTTAATGAGATGGTAGAGGTCCCGAAGATAGAACAGACTTCCAAATCTCAACTACCAGAACCTAAACGCCATGAGATGGTAGAGGTACCGAAGATAGAACCGACTTCCAAACCTCAACGAACAGAGCCTGAACCAGTGACACATGATGCCTTAGTGTTACAGAATATGAAAGCGACTGCTAAACCACAATTGGAAGAACCACAACCAAAAGCAGATACTGTAGTGATGCAAACGGTTGAACAATCTTTCAAACCTAAACCAGTGGGACTACAAACAGAACAGAAGATCGAACCGTCGGTCAGATTTGAGCCAGGCAAACCAAAGACAAAACCTGGATTCCATGAGACGGTGCAGAAGATAGAACCGACTACCACACCTGAACTACTAGAACCTGGACTCCGTGAGACGGTAGAAGCACTGAGGATGAAACCGGCTACCGAATCTCAACTACCCGAACCTGAACTCAATGAAACGGTAGTGGCGCAAAAGATGGAACCGACTTCCGAACCTCAACTACCAGAGCCTGAACGCTATGAGATGGTAGATGTACAGGAGATAGAACCGACTAATGAATCTCAACTAAAAGAATATGAAATCCATGAGACGGTAGAGGCACAGAAGGTAGAAGCAACTTCCGAACCTCAACTACCAGAACCTGAAATCCAGGAGAAGGTAGTAGCGAAGAAGGTAGATTTAACTTCCGAAACCCAGCTACCAGAACCTGAACTCCATGAGACAGCATTTGCGCAGAAGTTAGAAACAACTTTAGAAACTCAACTACCAGAACCTGAACGCCATGAGATGGTACAGGTACAGAAGATGGAACCGTCCTCCACATCTCAACTACCAGAACATGGACTCAGTGAGACGGGAGTGGGGAAGAAGATAGATCTAACTTCCAAACCTCAACTACCAGGACCGGGGCTCCATGAGATGGTAGAGGTGCCGAGGATAGAACCGACTAACGAACCTCAACTACCAGAACCTGGACTCAGTGAGACGGTACAGGTACAGAAGAAATACCCTACTACCAAACCTCAACTACCAGATCCTAAACTCCATGAGACAGCTGGGGTACAGAAGATAGAGCCAACTACCAAACCTGAACTACCGGAACCTGGACTCAGTGAGAGGGTAGTGGCACAGAAGACGAAACGGACTACTAGACATAAGCTACAAGAACCTGGACTCAGTGAGACGGTAGAGGTGAAGAAGATAGAACCGACTATTAAACCTGAACTACAGGAGGCTTCACTCAGTGAGAAGGTACAGGTACCGACTATAAAACCTGAACTACCAGAACCCGGACTCAGTGGGACGGTGGAGGTACAGAAGATAGAACCGAATGCAAAACCTGAACTTCCAGAAACTGGACTCAGTGAGACGGTAGTGGTACAAAAGAAAGTCCCGACTACTACATCTCAACTATCAGCACCTGTACTCAGTGAGACGGTTGTGGTACAGAAAATAGAACCGACTACTAATTTGGAACTACCAGAACCTGAACACCCTAATGAGACAGTTGTGGTACAGAAAATAGAACCGACTGCAAAACCTCAACTACCAGAAACTGTACTCATTGAGACGGTAGAGGTACGGAAGATAGACCCGACTTCCGAACCTCAACTACCAGAGACTGAACTCCATGGGACGGAAGGGGTGCAGAATATAGAACCGACTTTCGAACCTCAACTACCAGAATCTAAACTCTATGAGACGGAAGGGGTGCAGAAGATTACCAAACCGGAACTACAAGAACCTGGTCTCCATGACAAAGTTCTGGTACAGAACATAGAGCCGACTACAGAACCTAAACGACGAGAACCCGGACTCAGTGAGACGGTAGTGGTACAGAAGATAGAGCCGACTACCAATCCTGAACTACCAACACCCAAAATCAATGAGACAGTAAAGATGCAAATGATAGACCCGACTACCAAACCTGAACTTTCAGAACCTGGACTCAGTGCGATGGTAATGGTGCGAAATATAGAACCGACAACCAAACCTGAACTACCAGAACCTAAAATCAACGAGACAGTAGAGATGCAGAGGATAGACCCGACTTCGAAACCTGAACTTCCAGAACCTGGACTTAGTGAGACGGTAGAAGTACAGAAGAAAGACCCGACTACAAAACCGCAACTGCCAGAACCTGAACTCCATGAAACAGTTGTGGTACAGAAGATAGAGCCGACTACCACATCTCAACTGCCAGAACCTGGACTCAGTGAGACGGTAGTTGTAAAGAGGATAGAACCCAATACCAAACCTGAACTTTCAGAACCCGGACCCAGTAAGATGGTAATGGTGCGAAATATAGAACCGACAACCAAACCTGAACTACCAGAACCTAAAATCAACGAGACGGTAGAGATGCAGAGGATAGACCCGACTTCGAAACCTGAACTTCCAGAACCTGGACTTAGTGAGACGGTAGAAGTACAGAAGAAAGACCCGACTACAAAACCTCAACTGCCAGAACCTGAACTCCATGAAACAGTTGTGGTACAGAAGATAGAGCCGACTACCACATCTCAACTGCCAGAACCTGGACTCAGTGAGACGGTAGTTGTAAAGAGGATAGAACCCAATACCAAACCTGAACTTTCAGAACCTGGACCCAGTAAGATGGTAATGGTGCAAAATATAGAACCGACAACCAGTGAGACGGTAGTTGTAAAGATGATAGAACCGACTACTAAACCTAAACTACCAGAACCTGGACTCAGTAGTGAGACGGTAGTGCAGCAGAAGATAGAAGCAACTACCAAACCTGAAATAACAGAACCTGGACTCAGTGAGACGGTAGTGGTACAGAAGATAGAACCGACTACCAGACCGGAACTACCAGAACCTGGACTCTGTGAGACAGTTGTTGTACAGAAGATAAAGTTGACAACCAAACATGAACTATCAGAACCCGGACTTAGTAAGACGGTAGAGGTACAGAAGATAGAACCGAATGCCAAACCTGAACTTCCAGAACCTGGACTAAGTGAGACGGTAGTGGCGCAGAGGGTAGAACCATCTTTCGAAACTCAACTACCAGAATATGGAGTTAATGAAATGGTAGAGGTCCCGAAGATAGAACAGACTTCCAAATCTCAACTACCAGAACCCAAACGCCATGAGATGGTTGAGGTACAGAAGATAGAACCGACTTCCAAACCTCAACTAACAGAGCCTGAACCAGTGACACAAGATGCCTTAGTGTTACAGAATATGAAAGCGACTGCTAAACCACAGTTGGAAGAACCACAACCAAAAGCAGATACTGTAGTGATGCAAACGGTTGAACAATCTTTCAAACCTAAACCAGTGGGACTACAAACAGAACAGAAGATCGAACCGTCGGTCAGATTTGAACCAGGGAAACCAAAGACAAAACCTGGATTCCATGAGACGGTGCAGAAGATAGAACCGACTATCACACCTGAACTACTAGAACCTGGACTCCGTGAGACGGTAGAAGCACTGAGGATTAAACCGGCTACCGAATCTCAACTACCCGAACCTGAACTCAATGAAACGGTAGTGGCGCAAAAGATGGAACCGACTTCCGAACCTCAACTACCAGAGCCTGAACGCTATGAGATGGTAGAGGTACAGGAGATAGAACTGACTAATGAATCTCAACTAAAAGAATATGAAATCCATGAGACGGTAGAGGCACAGAAGGTAGAAGCAACTTCCGAACCTCAACTACCAGAACCTGAAATCCAGGAGAAGGTAGTAGCGAAGAAGGTAGATTTAACTTCCGAAACCCAGCTACCAGAACCTGAACTCCATGAGACAGCATTTGCGCAGAAGTTAGAAACAACTTTAGAAACTCAACTACCAGAACCTGAACGCCATGAGATGGTACAGGTACAGAAGATGGAACCGTCCTCCACATCTCAACTACCAGAACATGGACTCAGTGAGACGGGAGTGGGGAAGAAGATAGATCTAACTTCCAAACCTCAACTACCAGGACCGGGGCTCCATGAGATGGTAGAGGTGCCGAGGATAGAACCGACTAACGAACCTCAACTACCAGAACCTGGACTCAGTGAGACGGTAGAGGTAGAGAAGAAATACTCTACTACCAAACCTCAACTACCAGATCCTAAACTACATGAGACAGTTGTGGTACAGAAGATAAAGTCAACTACCAAACCTGAACTACCGGAACCTGGACTCAGTGAGACGGTAGTGGCACAGAAGACGGAACGGACCACGAAACATAAGCTACAAGAATCTGGACTCAGTGAGACGGTAGAGGTGAAGAAGATAGAACCAACTATAAAACCTGAACTACCAGAACCTGGACTCACTAAGACGGTAGAGGTACAGAAGATAGAACAGAATGCCAAACCTGAACTTCCAGAAACTGGAATCAGTGAGACGGTAGTGGTACAAAAGAAAGTCCCGACTACTAAATCTCAACTACCAGCACTTGTTCTCAGTGAAACGGTTGTGGTACAGAAAATAGAACCGACTACTAATTTGGAACTACCAGAACCTGAACACCCTAATGAGACAGTTGTGGTACAGAAAATAGAACCGACTGCGAAACCTCAACTACCAGAAACTGTACTCATTGAGACGGTAGAGGTACGGAAGATAGACCCGACTTCCAAACCTCAACTACCAGAGACTGAACTCCATGGGACGGAAGGGGTGCAGAAAATAGAACCGACTTTCGAACCTCAACTACCAGAGCCTAAACTCCATGAGACGGAAGGGGTGCAGAAGATTACCAAACCGGCACTACAAGAACCTGGACGCCATGACACAGTTGTGGTACAGAAGATAGAGCCGACCACACAACCTAGACGACGAGAACCTGGACTCCGTGAGACGGTAGTGGTACAGAAGATAGAGCCGACTACCAATCCTGAACTACCAGAACCTAAAATCAATGAGACAGTAGAGATGCAGATGATAGAGCCGACTACCAAACCTGAACTACCAGAACCTGGACTCAGTGAGACAGTAGTTGGGAAGAGGATAGAACCCAATACCAAACCTGAACTTTCAGAACCTGGACTCAGTGAGATGGTAATGGTGCTAAATTTAGAACCAACAACCAAACCTGAACTACGAGAACCTGGACTCAGTGAGACGGCAGTGGTACAAACAGTAGAACCGACTACTAAATTGGAACTACCAGAACCTGGACTCAGTGAGACGGCAGTGGCGCAGAGGTTAGAAACATCTTTCGAAACTCAACTACCAGAATCTGGAGTTAATGAGATGATAGAACCGACTTCCAAACCTCAACTACCAGAGTCTGAACCAGTGACACAAGATGCCTTAGTGTTACAGAATATGGAAGCGGCTGCTAAACCACCACTGGAAGAACCACAACCAAAAGTAGATACTGTAGTGATGCAAACGGTTGAACAATCTTTCAGACTTGAACCAGTAGGACTACAAACAGAACAGGCACCCAATGAGACTCTGGTGGAACAGAAGATCGAACCGTCGGTCAGATTTGAGCCAAGGAAACCAAAGACAAAATCTGGACTCCAGGAGACGGTGCAGAAGATACAACCGACTACCAAACCTCAACTACCAGAACTTGGACTCCGTGAGACGGTAGAGGTACAGAAGATTAAACCGACTACCAAATCTGAACTAGCAGAACCGGAACTCCATGACACGGTAGAGGTACAGAAGATAGAACGGACTACCAAACCGGAACTACCAGAACCTGAACTCTATAAGATGGTAGAGGTTCAGAAGATAGATCCGACTTCCGAACCTCAGCTACCAGACTCTGAACTCTATGAGATGGTTGAGGTACAGAAGATAGACCCAACTACCGGTACCGAACATCAACTACCAGAACCTGAACTCTGTGAGACAGTAGTGGTGCAGAAGATAGAACCGACTTCCGAACCTCAACTACCAGAATATGAACTCCATGAGACCGTAGAGCTACAGAAGATAGAGCCGACCCCCGAGCCCAAACTACCTGAGCCTGAACTCTATGAGACGGTAGTGGCGCAGAAGATAGAACCGACTTTCAAACCTCAACTGCCAGAATCTGAACTCCATGAGATGGTTGAGGTACAGAAGATAGACCCGACTACCAAATCTCAACGTGTAGGACAACTAACAGAACATGGACTTAACGGGACGGCAGTGGTACAGAAAATAGAACCGACTACCGAACCTCAAGACGTAGGACAACTTCCAGACCCTGAACTCCATGACGTGGTAGTATTACCGAAGATAAAATCGACTACCAAACCTCAACAAGTAGGACAACTGCCACAACCTGGACTCCATGAGACGGTAAAACCGACTACCAAACCCGTACCACAGCTGAAAAAGGAAATGACAGGTGTGATAAATTGATCAACTTTGTCGCTTCATCTGCAGTGGGAGAGAGGTGGCGGGACGTGTCTTTTAGCTCGCAGCTTGGTTGCCTTTGTCAGTTATTCTACTTGGTACTAAGGTCGCCTGGATGAGATGGCTGGTATGTCGCTGTCCACCCAACCCGAGGGGAAGCTGTGCTCTGTACCGGTAGCTTTTCATGGTGGTTTCATGGATTCTTGCAGCTATATGTTCATCTTTTGGTTTAGATGGAATTGATAGGAACTTGGGTCGTTACCCTTTTCACATTTGTATTTCTCTGCTACCCCCTTCTATATAGGGGCCTCTTATTTTATTTCTCGCCAATCCTCATTAATCTTAGTAAGTGTGCTCTCCTTATTCTGGTCTATAGGTGTGGCTTTTGCCTGTAACAACCAGCTAACCGGCTTTTCTTTAGAGTACGTAGGGCACACACGTGATTGTCTCCATGTCAAACGAAACTTACACATGCATACACTGGTGAAAACAATACTTATCTCTGTATAACCGCAGCTATCATAGAGGCAGTGTCAGCTATTTAAGTTTCCTTTTCATAGTTTCATATTTGGTATAAATGTGGATATCTTCTAACGTATTAACTGCATTGAATTACAGAGGAGGAGGAACGCCATGAACAAGCAAAGCCAACATTGCCTGTGTCTGTCCCAATAGGTACAAGCTACAGGAGCATTCCTTGTGCTACTGTTACTTTGACATGTACATGTACATATTCAATGCACTACTAAGCCAAGTAGACAAAGAGTTTCATGCGTTTAAAGTTCGCGATGTCAAAGTACTGTCAGCACAAGGTTATGCACCAGGGCACTATCTGAGTGCCTCTTAGTTAACCATACTCGCTTTCCTGACATAGAAACCAATACTGTAGATAGGTAGATTTTTGCGATATGGTGGAACCTTAACATAGTATGAGGTTACTTATATGCTACACCTTGCTTGCGTTATTTCTGATGATGAAACATAACATTATTTCTCAAACGTTATATTATTGCATGCCAACACCTGATTTGGATTTAGATTTTGACTTAGAGATGCTAATTTTACTTTGACTCAAGCGTGCAATACATAATGCTCAAACAGACAGACCAGTCGCTGTAGCCCCAACTGATGTGAAAGAGGCCAAGAGACCTATTGAACAAGAAGAGCAAAAGCCGGTGGTACCAAGTAAAGTGGAGCCGGTAGAAGAGGATAGGGAGGTGGTTGTCCTCAAGACACCTTCTGAGACAACTCAAGACGTTGAACAGGTTACAGAAGTGGCCGAGAAAGTATCGATTGACGAGAGGCCATCAGAAACCCCAGCAGAAAAGGTTGTCGAAGAAAAAGGGAAGAAGGCTGCTTCGAAGGCGCCCACTGAGGCAGGAGGTGCGGTCGCCATCAAAGAGGTACCAGAACCATCAAAACTCACAACAGACAAAGATGTCCCTGTCAAGGCAGATGTCCCTGTCAAGAAAGATGCCCCCTCTCCTGTCGAGAAAGGTAGAGAAGCTGCAGTTCCTCCCAAGATCCCTTACGAGGAAGTCAAGATTACCCCTGAGAAACAGCAAGTAAAGGAGGTAAGCAAAGAAGTTGAGAGAAAAGAGCCCGGTGATACTGAGCGGAAACCATCGGAAAAACCGCCGGAGGCTCCAGTCCACAAGAAACCAGCAGAGACAGTTCCCTCCACCATGCTAGCAAGCCAGGAAACTGTACCAACGGAGAAACCACCGCAGGCGATAGCCACCACCAAACCCGAAGAGGTCCGAACACCAGAGAAGCCACAGGACGAAGCTTCATCAACAGAAAGAGGGGAAGATCTTGTCAAGATAGAACCGGCTCCTGAGGTACCCAAGACGGAACCCTCTACCAAACCAAAGGCCCCTCAAGCCAAACTAAAAGAAGAGGTAGAACCAAAACCAGGTCTGCACGAAAAGGTGACTGAACTGGAACGACTGAAACCAGGCGTACCAGGTGAGAGGACCGGTGGTGGTGATAGCGGTGGTGGAGATGGTTCCTTTCCTTGCGGATGGGTTTCATTTTTATGTCAGCCTTTTCGTTTGGTCCGGAAGTTGCCTGAATGAAATGGCTGGCATGAAATGACCCTGTCAACGAGAGGGGCAGTGGTGTGCTGTGACTTTGAAACTATCATTTCACATCTAGTGCGACGCTCCTGGTGTTCATTGCTTTCACTCAGCTGCAAAGGTCTTTGAAGGCTGAACAGTTTCCCGTTAACGTATACCACGCGCATAGGAGGATACCAGCAATGCATCATCATCACACTACAATCTCATCAGATTTGTAATTACTTTCATAATCATCATCATCATCATCATGTCACTTCTTCAACTATACCTTCATCATTAAATCTTACATTCTCTTCACCTTTGGTTCATATTATATTTTATATTAAGACATTCATCGTCATTTCACAACATACATTGTACTAAACCATCAATAACCATGGCCATCTTCTTTTCTTACCTTTCATTCCTTTTCTATGTTCATTTCTTCCATCCTACATATGCCTAGATCAACGCGAGTTACCTGTTCACATTCATCATGCCTAACCTGCAACTTTTTTGTCGTAAGGGTTGGTGTACCTGGAAGTTTGAACGGTTTTGTTTACAGCTTGTCCTAATGTGACACTCTTTGTCCTTTACCAGCGGAAAAGCCATCGGTCCAAGAAAAACTGGAAGAAAGGCCGACAACATTAGAAGCAGTAGAGGAGTTGATGGGAGGTATACGATTTTGTACACAAATTCAAACAATCCCAAGAGATGTTGATATCGTTTCCTTATCAAGCAGATACGCAGTTTTGGGTCGAAATCTTTAATCTTTTCGTCAAATATCTAACCGGTAACAAATGATTTGCACTGACGTCAGTTCACACGGTGAACATAATCCGAATCGTATGTCTAACGTTTTGACTACTACCGCGATATATCTAGTTTCTGTCATTGTGTCTTGCAACTTTTCTGTGTTCCTTCTCGCATGTTTCTTTGTATTCTTTATCCGTATTTGTTGTGTTGCATTACGTTGCTTTACTTATGTGTGTCTTTTCGTTCTATGTTTCTTTTCCTGTCTGTGCTCAATGTGTTCAAAGCTGTCGCGGTCCCCGGACCCGGCGCGGTTCCAAAAGGCAAGAAAGAACAACCCCGGGACGCCATACCGGAGGGCGATGCCGCGAAACCCGAGGCCGTTGTTGCTAAACCAAAAGAAGCCGCTAAAGGTATTAAGAGAGATAAAAAAAATGCTGTTACTCACATTCCTGTTGTATGTGCGTTCCTCCCGCATAGTTTTCAAACCATGGGATCTGTCAGTACCAAGACGTATCCCATCCGTAAATAACTTCATCAGGTAGTAAGGTTCTTTAGGGAGTTCAACCAGAGAGTAGTTACTTCCAACGTTTAGATGTCTATCAGACACCATTATCAGGGTAGAAAGACTGGAAACTACTTCTTGCTGCTACTTATAGCCGCTGTAGGTGGCGCTGCAGCAGCAAGAATGCCGTCCCAAACGTGGCTCAGCTTGTATCCCCCCTCGTCCCTCGTTCATTCTTCTGCTGCTGATAGACACCGAAACGTTGGAAGTAAGTACTCCCTGGTTGTGCCTAAGAACCTTACTATATGAAACCCATTCCAGCTTTTGCTTTGTCCCTCTCATGTCCCCTGTGTGTAGTGCTCCCAGCTCCTGGTGATGTGAGGGTGAACCATGTGTCAGAGTCCGGTATGTCCCTGGGCTGGGCGCCTGTCCCCGGCGCTAACCGATACGAAGTCGCCGTTCAGACAGAAGGAATAGAACTTCTCACAGGAAAGACGACGAACGTAGAGTACCAGATAGACGGTCTAAAACCGAGCAAGAAGTATCATTACAGTGTAACTGCCATTGGACCGGACGGAACCAGAGGTGCCCCCAGCAAAACATTCCATCAGATCACGAAAGGTAAACATGGTGAAGGAGCCCCGCGTGTGACGAGTGGTACTTAGGTGTAACCAAGTGTGATGAGTGGAACTTAGGTGTAACTAATATGGTGTTTTCGTAACAGGTTCATTATTGAAATAGTGCTCATCTGGGTACCGAGTATATGCATCTTTTCACAGGAGCTGCAGTGGAGATCCAACGCATCACTCACATCTTGCTTTCAAACCCACGTGTGTGTGTGTGTGTGTGTGTGTGTGTGTGTGTTTTCATAACTTCTTCCCGTAATTCCTAGTGCACTCTTGCACATGAGGAATTCTATGGAAAGCCCAAGTACCGGTGAAACAACATCATAAAATCGTTATCAAAATTATCGCTTGTGAATACAACTAATATAGAGAACATGATTAACACTGGAGAGGTCACAGCTTGTTATCCCCTGCAGAATAATCACAACAACTCTCTTTACAGCCCTGTCAGCACCCAGTGGCATCAAGCCGTCGTCACTGACGGAGACCGGCGCCACCATCGCCTGGAAGCCCGTCCCCGGCGCCACCAACTACAGCGTGTCGGTGTCCCCAGCCCACGGCAGGGTCGTCGAGAGCAGCGGCGGGGCGGCCGGCGCCGAGAGACGGCTGACCGACCTGAAGCCGAACACGGAGTACACAGTGTCCATCGCCGCAGAGGGAGTCAAGGGAACCAGTGCCACCTCTCCACCAGTTGTGATCAAAACCAAAGGTAGAGATGCACGACTTTTGATGTAATGCATAATGTCAGATACTATATTCTGGCCATCAGCGGAAAAGAAGCCGAAGGGTCATGCGTATATACGTAAGATTACATACTCTTCAATTAAACACATGCGTTTGCGAAGTATTGAGTTCGTAGAACATTGATATCTCTTACGGCCTTAGGGGTTTAGGCATATAGTGAATTGTACGAATTCTACCAGTCTATTTCTGTTTGTCATTTCTGACGTTTTTTATCCAGATGTCGTCTTTACGTCTTTCTTCGTCATCACATTTTCTGTATACCCTCCGCAGATGACGAAGAAAGAAAAAGACGGGAAGCTGAAGAACTCAGGCAAAAGCAGCAGAAAGAGGAGGAAGAACGAAAACAACAGGAACTCCTGAAACAGCAGAAAGAGGAGGAACAGAAACAACAGGCCCTTCTCGACAAGCAACGGAAGGAGGAAGAACAAAGAAAGCAACAAGAACTTCTTGACAAACAACGAAGAGAAAAAGAGGAAAAGGAGCTTCTCGAAAAGCAAAGAAGAGAAGAAGAAGAAAAAAGAAGACAACAGGAACTTCTCGACAAACAGCGCCAAGAAGAAGAGGGCAAGAAGCGCAAAGAACTTGCTGAGAAGGAGAGAATAGTAGAAGAACAAAGAAAACAGGAGCTTCTCGAAAAACAACGCCAAGAAGAGGAGGAGACCCGGAAAAAGAAAGAACTCCTCGAGAAACAACGAAGAGAAGACGAAGACAGGAAACAAAAAGAACTCCTCGAGAAACAGCGCAGAGAAGAAGAAGACAGGAAACAAAAAGAACTCCTCGAGAAACAGCGCAAGCTTGAAGAAGAGAAAAAACAAAAGGAACTTCAAGAAAAACAGAGAAAGGAGGAGGAACAAAAGAAACAGCTGGAAAAGCAGCGCAAAGAGGAAGAAGATCGCAAACAAAAAGCTCTCCTCGAAAAGAAACGCAAAGAGGAGGAGGAGCGAAAACAAAAGGAACTTCTAGAAAAACAAAAGAGGGAAGAGGAGGAGAAAAAACGAAAGGAACTCGAGAAGAAAAGGCTAGAAGACGAGAAGAAAAGAAAAGAACTGGAAAAGCAGAAAGAAGAAGAACGTAAGAAGAAAGAACTTCTCGAGAAGAAGAAGAAGGAAGAAGAACAAAAGCAGAAAGAACTCCTCGAGAAAAAGAAGAAAGAAGAAGAAGATCAGAAAAAGAAACAGCTCCTCGAAAAAAAGAAGAAAGATGAAGAAGCCGCTGCAGCTGCTCCCGGTAAGGTTTATATTACTAACACAGGATGTTGATATACGATTGTATAATGGAGAGATGCGGTGTTGAATGAAGAACCAGTATTTCCTAATAGCATTCTCTATTCATAACCTGTGTCAGAAACGCTTGTTCTTGTTTGACTTGTCAGAGTAAAATGAACTAACACTGTCTGTGCTTGTCCATGTGTCGTTGTCGTGTGTGTAAAACAGAGGAGAAAGTAAAGAAAGTGCCCGCCTGGTTAAAGCGCAGACAGGAGGAAGAACAACGGAGGAAAGAAGAGGAAGAAAAAGCCAAAGCACGGGCTGGTGTGTGTCTCGGTCAATGTGTGTTTAAGTTCACGTCACATAATTGTCTCTCGTCAACATAGTCCGGTAGAAGTGTCGATGGTTCAACGTCTCTTTTTTGGCTTTGTACTATGTCTTTGTTTATTTCCTATCAGGAGAAAAGAAAGTTCCCGCCTGGATGAAAAAAAGACAAGAGGAGGAGGAAAGGAGAAAGAAAGAAGAAGAAGAAAAAGCCAAAGCCCCTCCTGGTATTAACCTTGTAGAATGAAATGAAATCTATTACTTGTTTTCATATCCACAACTCTTATGTTTTCATATTTCCATAGCTATGGCGAATTACAGTTGAAGACCTTATCTTATTTTCTGTACTTTTAGCAGAAAAGAAAGTTCCCGCCTGGAAGCAAAGACAACAAGAAGAGGAGGAAAAGAAAAAGAGGGAGGCTGAAGAAAAAGCCAAAGCACCTGGTAGTGACCTTGTTACATATGCATTTAATCAAACATATTTCCTTTTCTCCCTATTGGATGATTACACCCCGAGCTGCTATTATAATGGGGAGAAAGATTCAAGCCATTTATTGTATCCTCAACAGAAAAGAAAGTCCCTGCATGGAAACAAAGACAACAAGAAGAGGCCGAAAAGAAAAAGAAAGAGGCTGAAGAGAAAGCCAAAGCTCCTCTTGGTACAGACCTTTTAACGAACTGAATGTTGCTTTTTCCCTTTTCAACTATATATTTGTATTTCTATTTTATCCCCGTACATGTGTAAAGCTCTGTGTCTGTTTGTCTTTGAACCAAAGCAAAGAAAGCTCCTCCTGAAGAAAAGAAGCCTTCTGTTCCCGGGAAAACTGCCGCTCCTCCGGCAGAAAAGAAAGCTCCGACCGCAGAAAAGAAAGTTCTTCTCGTTGAAAAGGAAGAAAAGGAGCGTGAAGAAGAACAGAAAGCAGAGGCGGAAAAGCTAGTTGTCGAACCTCCTCTAGGTATTTCATACTAACTATAGAGGCGATATATACATTGCGCTTTTGTGCCATGTGTTACCCTTTTACGATATTTGGGTGCGACAGAGAACGCACTGCTTGCTAAAGGTTCATCGTACTAACCACCTCGTGCACAGTCACGTGCCATCACTCATCTTGCTTTTCTTTACAGGATATTTCTGACGCACGGAATGTACGGGAAGCATGGAACACATAAAGTTTTTGGAACATTTACTGTCTCATATATTCCAAGGTTTTGATTGATGTCTACTCTTGTTTTCAGAAGAGCTTGTGGAAGAGGAAGAGGAGGAAGAGATCTCAACAGGAATCTCGGCCTTTGCCGAAGCGCGACAGGCAGCTATGGAGCAGCAGTCCATCGAAGGTTAAATGCTAACGTTATCTATTTGTTTGTATCAGAAAACAATATAATGAAAAATACAATACATGATTAATCATGTCTTATGTGATAATGTATGGATATAAGCAAAAATTGTAGGGTTCCAGTATTAACAAGGGCGTGTAAGCCAAGTTAGGAAAATGTAGGGTAATCTATAGTGTGACTCTTGAATGTAGCAAAAAGGGAGTCAGTTTTGATGTCGACTTATTCAAGTTGTTCCAAACCGTGGGACCCCTGGACCCCAGCCTCGAAACCATACCGATCTGTTTCACTGCACGCAGTACGTCACTGTATGTCTGTGTCTTATGGAACATAGCGAAGCCCTGGATTCGAGTCGTTATGGTAACATATTGTAGCCCAATTAACGCTGCTGTCTCTTCCCGCAGTCCGACCTGCGCCCGTGGTCACCATCGATGCTTCAGCATACGCAGCCATGGCAGGTAGGTCACGGCACAACGGTATACCCATCGTTTTTTGTATTAAACACAATGGATTGAGATCAGCCCGCATCAATCTACTATTAAGTTCACCTTTCCTGTCACATCATACAAACAGCTGTATCTCACAGTTAACCCAGACATATACTGTACATAGCAAACGCTTTGCAACCACCTTGTAACCCAAATCATTTGTAAATAGCTGTGAGATAAAGAACGAATTTTCTTACGTTTTTGTCTTCTAAGTCATACTTTTACGTATTACACAATATCTAAATTATAAAAAGTCGGCGAAAATGACACAACACTGCCGCAGTGAACGAACCCCGCAGTGCTGCACCGATGTCCCAAGTGCAGCGAGATACCATCTGTAGGCATTGTAACATGTTTTTCGGCACATCTGGTAGCTTAGCAACCTTACATCATGTGTGACATAATACTATTGTCAATATACAGCTCCGAGCTCCTGAAAAGTAAGGATGTACATGTAGGCGAAGAATTTATTGTCATTTTAGAAATTCTTTTCTTAGAAATGTTTATGAATTGCTGTGTGTACAGTTTGTGTTCTTATGTTTGTAGGACTATTTTCTATGGGTTGCATGCCTGAGATAAAGAAATTCATCCAGTCATAAGAAATACTACAAACTTAAGGCTTATGTTTTGCCCTCCCCATCAGTTGCACACTACCCTACTTCTGTGAGGACGTCCCTTGTACAAGACCGCACCCTCATGTTGAACTGGGACCCGGTGGTTGGCGCAGAGGATTATGACGTCAGTTTCGAGCCTTGTGGTGACGCCGAAGTGTTCCTGACCGACTACGGTCCCGTCGCCCCCATGCGGAAGATCCGGGGACTGAAGCCCTGCAAAACGTACAAGATCACCGTCGCGGCCAAGAAAGCCAACAAGGAGAGAACAAAGGAAAGTGAATCGGTCACGGTCACGACTAAAGGTGATTAAAACTCGTTATCAGTAGATTGTCCAAGTGTTAAACTATGTAATTTGGGACTAAGAAATTTCGTTACATTCCCCACCCGGAACACAATAAAAGTTGATGTTCGATCCTACCAACCTACCTTCAAGAAAGCTATTGCACGCTGCGACATTGCACCTCTGACGCCCAATGCCAGATCACGTAGAGCTTTGAGGAAAATCTTCCTGACAAACCTATATTATGCACATTACAAACCTCGACGGCTTTCTATAAAAAAAGTGTATGATGCATGCAACAGAGCAAAAAGAAATCTAGAGGTACCATTTTGCTTACATAGCAGTCTTCTTACTTTGATTTACAGCTCTCCCGTCGCCCTCTGAATTCCGCGCCATCCGATGCCTGGACAACAAAGTACTGTTTGGTTTCGACGCCGTCTACGGCGCCACTAGCTACATCGTGGGCACTGACTCCAAGGAGGGCGTGTCCAGAGTGACCAGGATGGACTATGACCGTGTAGAGGTGGAGATTACCGACCTGCTCCCGGCTACAGAGTACCAGGTTACCGTCACGGCGCAGGGACCCAAGGGTGTGAGCGCGCCGTCTAAATACTTCACCATCGGAACAAAGGGTATGTCATTAGGTGTTCTACATCTACATGTCCTGGAAAATAACATTTCACAATTACTCTTCAATCAAGTCTTCATTACTTATCACCTACTTTCTGATGAAAGTGTGTCTTTTTATTTTGTGGAGTTTCGTATCAGGCCCAGGTCCCAACTGTAAAAAGGGATCCCGGTCAGGTAGTTTACAGGCTATTTTTTTGCACTTTTTGGCGTGCACCCTACGTACCTGGTTCCGTGCTACACCTTCTGGCTCCCAGGGTATTTTGGGGCCCTGTCGGGGACCGGGTTGAATTTAACTTGGGCTTAAAATGAACCCGGGACCCGGTAACAAATGGCCATGGACGCCGTGACCTACACGTGGGGAACACCGAGGGGTACCCCCTGTACCCGCGCAGTCCACCGGGACACATTTGTGGCTTCGGAGCCCGGCCGAGGCTACATTGGGACCTAAGCATTAGCATGTTAAGTTAGAATTGCATGTGGGTACAGGAATAAACGTTGTTACGAATCTCTGTTTCAGTGATTACCGAGCCTGAGAATCTGGTCGCCAAGGCGGACTCAGAGAACGACATGACCGTTACGTGGTCACATGTCAAAGGAGCTACAGACTACGAATTCCACATCACCCCTGAAGGCAAGGTTAAGGAGGTCGGCTCGACTACACGGAAGGTCTCAGGTTTAAAGCCGGGAGTTGAATACAGGATCGCCGTGGCCGCAAAGAAAGGCGAGCTCGTCGGCTCATCAGCCATTACTAGGAGCTTTACCAAAGGTACTATCAGAGCGTTAATTGGTGCTTGTGTGGTCTGTTTCATAGAGCCATCTCTGCACTTGTGGCTCATTGTGTCTTGTAGCAATTGTTCAAGCAATCTTATGTTGTTGGCTGTAGCTTTTCTCGTTTACTATGTAGAATACCGACACTGTTTCTCAAAGAGATTTGGCATTCCTTCTGTATTGTTAAAGTTCCTGACTGAATGTTCATCTATTTACAGCTTTGGCAAGACCTGAGAGTATGCGCTGTGTGTCCGCCTCTGACACGTCGGTGACAGTGGCTTGGAACCGTGTCCAGGGCGCAACCGGATATGACGTAGAGACCAGACCTTCCGGTGGAACCGCCATCACCCCTAAGCTTCCCGGCGCTCCGGAGAGAGAAATCACGGGTCTGAGGCCCGCCACGGAGTACGAGATTATCATCACCGGCAGGAGCTCCAGAGGGGACGGGCTGGCATCTAAACCACTCAAGATCAAAACCAAGGGTACGTACTAAACGTATAGATATAAGCCCCAGTCACATACATCGCATGGTGTACCTACGATAGCAGTATTACCCATTAAATCTTACGTAAAATCAACCATCGTGGAGCCTCCTGCAAAGTTCATTTTTTCGTAAGATTTTCCACTTGTAAAAAAGCCACCTGAACGATGTAAGCTTCTTTGACCGACCAAATGTGGACCTAGCTGTTTAATACCAGGCTTTAATGTCCTCTTGCTATTGAAAATTTATTGTGTTTAAAGGATGCCTTGTTTTGGAAAATACAAAACAATGCCACCATAATGATACGCTGACACCAATGCATTTTGAAATTCAAGCTTACAGCCACGTAGTACAGTTCTTACTTGTGTTTAAAGTATATATTTTGTACATTCATGTTATATCTTTGGTATCCCATAGCATTCGGTGCTGTCTCGAGCATACGACTATCTGAGTGCACCGACACCAAAGCACTCATCCGCTGGTCACCTGTGAACGGAGCGACGTCGTACGACGTTAAACTTGACCCGTCCGAGGGGAGAATACGTCAGACGAACGGTTCTCAGAGCCCGGAGAGACAGGTGACCGGTCTGTCTCCTAACAAGGAGTACAGCGTCATCATCATACCCAAGAGCGCCAGCGGAGAGGGCTCTGTCAACAAACCTTTCTCCTTCACTACCATGGGTAAGAGCTTTCTGAGAGGACTTTTCAGTTCTAACTCTCTATAAGTGTGAAGTGCCTGCAGAACATATCGTCTTCTTCACATCGACATTATGATACATACTACCTATTCCGTAAAGCATCTTCCATTAAAAGGTTTTGATATCCGGTTTCATACACCCAGTGATTTCTTTAAACATTTCATTATCACTCAATTAAATTAGAAACTTTGCCTGAGTTGAACTCCATTTTAACTCAATCAAGTCATTAGTAAATTTGCCGAAATATCTATTTTGTAGCCCCCAACACAGATATTGTGTTTTGACATAATTGAATTTCAGTTCCACTGAACGTATCTATATTTTCTTTTTGTAGCACTATCGTCGCCGACTAATATCAAGGTGACTGACATCACGGAAGAAGGCATGAGCCTGACGTGGGACGAGGTGCCCGGTGCGTACGACTACACCGTGTGGATGGACCCTCCGGGAGCGACCATTATTGCGGGGCCGAGGGGTGATAAGGCCCCCGAGAGGCACATCAGCCGGCTCAAGTCCAACAAAGAGTACACCATCACCATTGTGGCGGAGAGTCCCAGGGGAAACAGTTGCCGTAGCGACCCTATTGAGGTGACGACAGAAGGTGAGTAATTATCGGTGTAATGAGGAAAAGTTTTATGTATATGACTAGAAAAAGTAATAGGAGAGTACAGACCTCCATTTAATTTTCATGTTCGTAAGCATTGTAATAAGGATAAAATTCGCGTGTACTTGTATTGCCGCAGAGCCTTACCTAATAAAAATAATATCAATAATAAAGATTGAATTAAACAAATTGTAAGAATTGGTTAGAAAACTGAAAATCATGACATGTATGTTGATTACCTTTCGCCAATGAGGTTATGTTTTCGGTGCCGTTTGCGAGTGTGTGATAGCATAGGTGATTATTGGTGTATTCAGCTACAATCAGAACCTTATTTATATAATTAATGAGGAAAAACTAAAACTCGACTGCAGGTAGCATAGTCAACATATAGTCGATGACAGAAACTGTCGATGGGATGCTGGCCTGGAATTCAGATCCACAAACATATATGGCAATGGGCTGTTGAAAAACAGTTCCCTAGTTTCACTTCTGTAATTTCCTATCTCTCTTAAATGGTACTGTAGCAAGACAAAAATACCTGGTGAAGGCATCAGCTCGTGGAAGTCTACCTTCGGTGTCAAATATACTTTTTAACCCAGAGTGCCATTTTCTGTTTAGCCTTACATGGGCCCACGGGCCTGAAGACCACTAACATCACCCAGACCGGGATGCGGCTATCCTTCAACCCCGTTGCTAACGCGCGCGACTACGAGGTGATCCTGAGGCCGCGGCTCGGGAACGTGTTCGCGCCCGGCCGGGGGAACGACCCCTCTCAGCCGGAGAGAATCATTGAGGATCTGAAGCCCAACACGGAGTACGACATCTCCGTTATTGCCATCACCACGAAGGGCGTCAAGAGCGAGGTCTCCAAGAGCATCAAGAGGAGGACCTACGGTAGGCTCAGTGATTTTGTTGTCGCTTTCTTTCAAACATTTCCTTTGATACTGTATTTCTCGTCGGTATTATCAGTAAACTACTCATTTTTTGTGTCAGTTTTGTGGGGATTGACTTTTTTGTTTGTACTTTTTCGAGAACACTTTAACGCGCGGCATATATTCCCAATGGGGACTATTATAACGTATAGGAGTTGTAAACTACAGATTGTTAAAAACGATGTTGGCAGCGTTCAGAAGCGTTCTGAAGAAGGTACAATGATATCACCTCCGACCATTTTTTTACCCACCATACATCAAATAATTGGAAATACGTGTTGAATGAATCGCTTTTTGATGGCGTGGGTGCTACCATCCTTGATACTTGTTACAGCCAGTTTAAAGGGTGTGTTAGAGCCGTAGGTAATCCTTTGTTAGGAACCGGCCGGAGGAAGAGGAAGAGAAGGAGGAACACCGAGAAGGATCGCCAGCGCCGGCGGGAGAGAAGGAAGGCTGCCCGGGAGAGCAAACGCAAGGGCCTGGCGCGGAGGAGGAGGGCAACCATCAAGAAGAAGTGGCGCAGGAGGAAGAAGAACTCCTTCTACAAGAAGCCTTGGCGCTTCGGGTGGCAATAGAGATAACCTTCTCGAGTTGCAGGAATAAGAATCAAAGATGATCTGACCTAGATGTACACGTACAGAAGAGAGACGTTTAGCCTGTCAAAATACTTCAAATACATTGAGAGGGAAAGGCGAATGCTTTAATGTTGCACAACTAAAAGTGACAAGGGGCATGTGAGCTTTAGTAGAATAAAAGATCTATTCTTTTATTGATGGCATGGGAACTATATTATAAGGAACGGGATGGGACGCAATAGAATGGGGTGCAAAGAAAAATCTCTACCAAACTTTCCGCTCACGACAACAGCTCGCATAGTGTAAATTAAAAGGGCGCCTTTCTCTTGAATATTTTGTACTCTATACTTTCACAGAGAAGTATATGGAAAAGTTTTTATGGCTCAAGATGGAAAATAGAGTACGGTCTAGGCAAACGAGTGACCTTTTCAGGAATCTTTAATGTAGACTTGAACAGTATCTACGACAATCAGTAACCTCCTCCCCACCCCCCCACCCAAAAAAATTGTAGGACGTCCCAAATTTGACCGCACCAGGTGTTACCTGTAAGATATTGGAGGGTGTAAGTTGTCCATATCGGAGGCCTTCCTGTATATGTTGAGGGAACAAATGGCAAATGTAACGTTACGTGCTATTCTTACAAAGAATTTGCTCTCGCTGCATCTTTACTTTATCACTATAGTCTATACTAACCAATCGTTAACATAAACTACTTAAACATTAGAAAATGGGAGACTCGTGACAATCTATCTTTGCAAATTACTAAAGGTGTTTTTTTTCTAGTCATTTAGTGTTTTGGATTTAACATTTCACTAATTCATGTTTACCATCAATGTTGTTTTTGTTTCTCATACTTGATGAAGTGAAGTGCCCTTGTAGTCAGCATAGTAGTAGACCTTGTTGAGAATCTGTTATGTACGGTTAAGCGAGGTGTGACATTGCTATTTTGTGTATTGTTGATCACTGCATACTTCATACGAACACTGAGAAGTATTGTCAAAGAAAACGTCATCTTAACTCATGGCAAAAAATCGGAAGACACTCTTCCAGATGCTCATATCTAACTTCAGACAATATGTAGTGATAGAGTTACAACTAAGTGATGATTGCTGTAGCCTTTGGTGTTTCTGTTATAGTTTGTTTCAATACTTTAAGTCTTACTTGTGTAATGTTCGCTAAGGTTGATTTGTGTAGAGTTAGTGTTTTGCAAAAGAATTAGATGCATGACAATTCTTGGATTGTGGTGTAAGTTGGCTGCTATACGAAGAACTAGAAGCTGATAGAAGTACCATGCTGCTCTCCCAGAAGCCTCTTATTAGTAAGGTCAATTTGTAAGCATTGTTGTTTGCTTAATTCGACTTTTGGTGGACAAGGGTGAGTTATATGTACTTACGTTCTTTTGCTTTGATGATTCATAGTGAGTTGAAAACAAAGCAGCTATATCTACATAAGGCGACTCTAGATTTAAACCTTTATATGGCAATCTGTATTTTAATACTGAAAAAAGCGACAGCGAATTGCAAGGACAGTTGGTTTGAGAGTATGTAGCAGAGAACCAAAAAATTGGAAAGTTGACAACCTTAAACAACTGTCGTTGTGTTTGTAGTGTGTTTACACATGACGTCACAGCTTATGGATATGATTAACCAACTTGCCAACATGGTGGTACAAAAATGTAATGTACTATAACATGAAATGTACACCAGGCATGTTTATATAAACGAAATCAACGTTCAGGACACTTTTCAAGTCATGGCTTCGCATGTGTTTTCTTGGGTCCGCCATTTTGGTCCGCCATTTTGTTTGGTTGATTACGTCAAAGTCACGTGAGTGCAGACACCTACACCAATCAAGTTGCCTCGACTTGGTACTAGTACTTTGGAACGTTGTGTCAATCAATTTTCAAAAATGGGCGTGGGAGTTGTCAACTTTCTATTGCTGCTAGGAGAAATAATTTTGGCAATCATTGAGAACGCATTTCAGAATCAGGCAGGTTCCTCCTACCTCAGTGTGGAGTTTCCAATATGGGACCAGTACTGTTTGGTGAGATAACCAGACCGAGCTTTGTGTGGCCTACATGTAGGTAAAGAGATTAAACTGCGGATCTGAGCCTCCTCAAATCAACTGTCCGAGCAGACAGCTATTAAATGAAATGAATTATCTTCATTAAGAGTTCCACCTGTCCAACTTGCTGTTATGAGTCAAGGAAATAAAAGTTGCTGTGGGTTGTACGCACTTGTTGTATGTTGATGAGTATCATAACTTACCGGTATGACATATTTCCGTAACAGTCACATCGCTAAGAGTCGCATGGCGACATGCTCTCTCGCAGACACACGAAAACACACCACATTCTTCCATAATATGTCTGTGGAGTAGACCAAAGTAAACAGTAAGCGTGTTCCTGCAAAAGTTAATCGTAATCTCTTGTTGATCCAAATTGCTATATAGTAAGTGAATGTAGAAGAGTTCGTACTAGTCAGCATTTCAAAACCCACGTTTGACAGGCAGGCCAGGTAGCCATGTAAGGTGGGTAAACTATCTCATGTGTTTCTCTATCTCCTACTGTCTACCATCTACACAACTTTTGTTCATTGCCAGTTGTACTCTTATTCCATCTTTTGCCTTTTGATTTGGCACTGTGAAGTCTTGTGTCTACAGACAGCCATTACACATCCAACTCTTCCACTGTTATGTACTTGTGTGTCTCATTCTCAACCTTTCGCATCATGAACGCTGCCAACTCTTTGATTTCTCCTCCAACCTTTCGCTTCACTTTTCTTTGACGTTGTCGCCATGTCTCTTCTCCCATGCTCTTTCTGTCGCGTCTCCTTCTAACCCTTCACCAACTCCTTTAGCGTTTCCTCCCCCGTCGGGAGTCACAGCTACCTCCACTACGGGAACGACCGTTACCCTTCAGTGGCCTGCCGTACCCGGGGCGGATAACTACACGGTAGACACTTCGCCCCGGGGCGGCGAGGCACACCGGACGGACAAGGGTGCTAACGCCCCCGAGCGTCTGATCAAGGGACTGCAGCCGGGAACAGTTTACGAATTTTCAGTGACCGCAAAGGGCAAGGGAGGGCAGAGTCCGCCTGGAGAGACATTCAAGCACAGGACAAAAGGCAATTACTCTTCCACAGACACTTCATAGTTGATTTTCAATGCCGTTGGTTTTTCTAGTCTCAAACGCCATCTTTAAATTATTACTCTCACAATCAGCCAAGTAATGACGTCATGCAGAAATAAATATTTTCTACCGAAATGTTAGTCTCTTTCTGTTCTTAATATCGACATAGACTGTGTGCGTGACAGCAAGCAAAAACGATATATGATTACTGAACTGCCCAAAATGATAGTCGGCCATCTTTTTTCTCCAGACTTGGTCTCACCAAAAGGTTTCGAGGCGTCCAGTGTGACAGACAGCAGCATGGTCCTGTCCTGGACACCTGTGAAGGGTGCCAACAAATACACCGTTGCCACTACCTCCTTCGAGAAAACCACAGACACAAGGCATGGTTTTGAATTTCATATTTTGTGGATGCTTTTCGAAAGTCAAATATGATAATTCCATGTAACAAAAGACACTTCACTATAATAGTTAAATCGTCAATGTCCAATCTAACTCTATACTGCGAAACGTACCACACGACATACAGTGAATATTAGGCACACAAAGCATCACCATAGTCAAGAGCTACTGCCGGAGTACCTCTTCTTCAATGCTGGGATCTATGAAAAAGAAGACTCACATCTTTATGAATGTATGAACCGTTGTCCTGTGGCCTTACTTTCAGTACTGGAGAGGCAACTACCGAGATCAAGGGCCTGAAGGAGAGCACAGAATACACCATCGTCGTCACGGCGGAGGGACATCTGGGAAAAAGCGCCCCTAGCGCTCCGTTTGCGTACACCACCAGAGGTGATTATGGTTACTTGTACACTCACATTTAATAAGTATATACGAATTGAGTCCGTGCTTGTCTAATTTTTCATCATTTGACTTCTGTTATCATATTTGTATGACTAGCCTTAAAACAGATATTATAACGGTCAAAATCTGTAAGTGATAATTTCCATAACGGCACATTTAACCTTACTCCAAACTATATAGGGACTCCAAGTAAAGACTAAATACTATAACTTATTTCTTTATCGATATAGAAATCGATCGCTATTTGATTCCATGTGGCATTCAAGTCATACATTATAAATACATAAGTTATGCTTGCTAAGCCGTTATACTTTATCCATCATAAGAATGTGTTTGTGTCGCACAGAGCCATAGCAGTCTTCACGTATGTACGCCTGTGTTGTATTTCCTTACATCTAACCCAGTCCCTTTTGTCTCCTCCCCTCTCCTTGTTACATCTATAGCCAAACCTGGTACGTATTTTGTTTCATATTCTTGTGGTGTTTACCCCCGGTCATCTTTAGTTTGCATAGCGGATGCCGCCACTCCATATTTAGCGTGACTGCATGGGAGAGGTTGTTGTAGCTAAAAGTTTGGGTACTTATGAGGTCATGCCTGGTTAGCAAAATTTGAAGATGTCCTCATTGGCTGCGGTCATTATAAGACTGACCGTCCATGTTTCCGTGTCAGTGTTATCGTAAATATTTGTTGCTCCTATTTACTAACATGTTATAGCTGATTCCTTGCAATACGATACGGACGGGGGCATGCTTTTTGACGTGCACTGAAGGCACTTAGGTGTGGCTGGACTTGTTCTAGGGACCATGGCTGCTATGAATAGAAGCAAACTATGTCGAAAACAACAGAAACATCACATATATCTTTTCCATATCTATTGAGATCTCTATTAATCTATTTGTGTTCGTCATTTGGTGTCCTTAGCATATTTCATTGTCACGCCCACATATTTACGCAAAGGTCCCACCCATCTGATATAATGTACGTGCTAAGTCACTGTATTACAGATATCGTTTGATATGCGATTTAACAAAAAGTAAACAAAAGCTTTCTTCTAATTTTCCTCAGCTCTGAAAACACCAGTAGGTGTAAAGGCTTCCTCGGTGAACCACAGCTCTATGACCATCACATGGGCACCTATTGCCGGTGCTACTGACTACGCCATCGAAGTCAAACCCGAGGGCGCCAGCGTTAACGTTACCTCCAAGGGAAAACAAGCACCAGAGAGACAACTAACCAACCTAAAGGAAGGCACAGAGTACAGGGTGGTGGTACTAGCCGTTAGCAGCCATGGCATGAGCGCGGCCAGTGAACCACTGATACAGCAAACATCCCTCGGTAAGGTTTCCCTCCTACATCACATGACCAATCCGAAATAAAACGCAGGGTGGTTCGGCATGTAGACTATGCTGTTCAGGGCATTCAATCCGAGAAGAAACACGAAGGACAGAAATACCTACTATAGCAGCCATTTTGGCAGCAGTTAGTGCGGAAGAATCTAGTCTTTATTCCTGTGGTTAAAACGGATTTGGCTGGAGCTATCCATTCAAATAAATTTCCCGAAAGTGCAGCATCAGCTCATTGTATATGCATCGTATTTTCAGTGTTCATATATGGTATATTTTGTACTGAAAGTTGGCAAGCGTATCGTCGATAAATACGGAATGACGAGTATGCTGAGAGAGAGTGACATCCAAGCCGGGGCGTCGCATATTGCTTACGACAGTTGATGACACCAGACACCCCAGAATCTATTTTCTGACGCTACCAGCCGCAGCTTCTAGCCTGTCGGTCCCGTAGTCTCGGGCAGCCGGCTTTGGTTTTGTGGGAGACTCTGCACCCAATTTCTCTGGATTTTTCCGGGGAAACAGCCTGTATTTACGACTGGAGGATAAACCTTGGTGAAACCCTAAATTCTATAAGGGTTTTTGATCCAAAGGCGAGACATTTAATGTTATTTTTCTAGGAACGGAATATCTCTCTTCCCAAGAGAATACTTCGAACCAAAATAGCAACGAGCATCGGGGAAGCCCAGTTGGAAAAGCCGTTCCTTTTCTTCGTTGTTTGAGACTCGGGTGTTTTATTCTATGCTCCTGATTCTAATGGAAGGGTAACAGTTTTATTTTTTATTTTGTTCACAGCGCTTTCCGCGCCATCTGGATTACGGGTAACCTCCGTCAAAGATACTTCATTGACGGTAGTTTGGGGCTCTGTGAAAGGAGCAACCGGCTACGACGTCTCTATCGACCCCGCCCACGGGAAGGTTGTTGCAGGCCCCAGGGGATTGACCCAGCCCGAGAGGGAGCTACAAGGACTACACCCAGGAACTGACTACACCATCAGAGTCGTATCCAAGGGACTGCGTGGACAGAAGAGTGCAGAAAGCGCGCCTATCACTCAGAAAACCAAAGGTATGTGCGCTACAAGCTATCATAAAGATTACAAAAATAGATTAGAACACCGTTGTTAATATGATTTCATATAATGTCCCATTGATGAAGTATTCTGACCATCTCATTGCGGTATGATACGCTCGTGTACGTACGTGAAAGCTGGCACGTCGTTAGCGTGCCGTTTGGCACAATATACACTGCTCGGTATTACCACTAAAAATAGGGTTCTGGATCTCATATCTCAACTCCATTTTCCATCGTCAGCTTTTCTATCTGTAGCTGTTTTAGCCATATGCTTGGCTTGTGTTGCTTTACTGCGTACGTACCAACGTTTATAGACATATCTTCTACAGTGACAGTGTCTACCATAGCTACCGACGCGACACATGGCAAAATGCGCTTAGCGTTATGCGGAACGCCGTACATGACGATGTTACCAAAATAGAACGGCTGAACTTGTGTTAATCGTTGTTGTTCCTCTCACTGTCCTTTTCGTGACATCAATCCACCGTCCTTCTCCCCACCACTCATGACTGTTCATTCCATCACGTCGGCCGTATTGTCGGTCTGTCTGTCTGTCACCCCTTCGTCTCATATACAAGAGAACATTGGCGCTAAAACAAAAAACAGCGGGACATCAATTTTGTCCTACTGTGCTTGAACATACTATTGTCTCGTTGATCATTCAGTGGATGTATGGTACATTCTGACGAACTTGCTGAATCTACTTTACGTTGTTGTAGGGGGTTTATGTGTATTTTTGTCTTAGGCCACAGCATGTAAATTTTATGGGTGACATCCTTAACAGAGTCCAAATTCAAATGGGCTTATAATTTTGTACTAGTCATCGTAGACCTTAAAAATTGAAACAAGAATTGATGACACAAAATACAGCATCTTAGCATCGAGTCTTTTATTCTTGCATGAAAAATTACGGATTCAGACACTAGCGTGTTAGCCTGGTATCACTTATTAACTACACTCATGGCTACATTACCACATTATAATTACTTCCCCTTGTACAGCTATATACTGTCATCAAGGCATCCACACGACATACATGTATTTTGCAATTTTATTTCAGTAGAAACGATATTTCTTGTTTTTTCTTAGGCGGATGTCATCCATAAAATTGCTACTCGCTGTGGCCTTATGTCTTATGTTGTACATTCTACGCAGTGGCACCGCATAAAGGGCGCCATTGCGTATTTTTTGTTGTTGAAATGTTTGTTTTGAAAAATGTACTAAACATACTTGTGAGCAACATCACCTGCTACCGTCAGAGTGCAGCGAGCATGCTAAACCATAACAGCAATGCATAATCAATAACCAATTCCCTGATCCGAGTCGACGCCTTCTCAAACAAAACCACTTAACCAATGTTCTCGAGTCCCATCGTTTCAACCATCTGTTGACCACGTTATCTGTGACGTCATCCACACTTTCCACCTGTAACCTTGTGTCCAAGTCCACCTCACTGTGTACGTCACCACATGACGTCACTTTCTGTCCCATCTAATCTCCGTTTCAGTCCTTGCAGTTCCGCAACGGATAAAAGTCAAAGCCCAATCCGAAATGGAGATCCAATGGACTCCGGTAGAGGGCGCTGCTAACTATAAGATTACGTTAGAGCCGCCGACGGGAGTTGCTGAGACCACCGATATCACTAAACAAAAAGAATTTCAAGTCAAGATCACAGCCGTGGACGAAGCTGGCCAACATGTGGGCAGCGAAACCTTCGTGCACAAGACTTCTGGTCAGTTGTATGGTCCGGTCATGGGAGGCTACAACCTAGACCTCCAGAATACACTGCCGTAGCGTTCATACTTACTAACAAGCACTTGCGTTATACGTTATCACACAGCACATTAGTGGCTATTCTTGCATTGCGCAAGTGCGAGGTTATTGGTTGATTTTTTCCCATTTTTGAAATGTTCATCTCCGAAACGATTTCTTCACCTGACGTATCGATACGTCATCACAATGTAGGACGAATGCAAAACGACCCATGGACGTTTTGCTCATAGATACTCCTTCAAATTTACAAACTCTTCTAGCCCGTACGATTCCTATTTTTGGGATTATGAATACGTGTTTTTACTACGTTTTTCTAATGCATGCACAGAAGCTGAAGCTTCGCGAGTACCATAAAGGCCGCAATGATATATGCAACTCACTTCCTGTCCTGCGCCCTGCGCTGTAATCTGCTACTGCACTTGAGGTCACAGAACACAGTATTTATCCGCGACCCCGTGTACAGCAGTTCGGCCATAAAGTAGTACGGCTTGCGCACTTGATAAAAATTGTATTCAGATTCTTTGTGTGCACGACACTACTGTGATGTGACAATTGCTCACATTTAAGTTAGATAGTGACATTTGTTCGGTCGGCGTACATCTGCGCCTTGATACTGCTGACACCTACATTTACCATTGTGCGTCGGCTGCAATTCACATGACCGCCGCTTAGCGCCATATAAAAGAGAGCTTCAAAGGGAACAACCAATTGACTTTTAGTTCATTTTCACATATTCTAAAGAGTGCAATCTAACCGTGAATATAGTCGTTCCCCCTTATTTTGCATGCTACTACAAATTCTGAAACGACGATGCCTCTCTTTCGGGTCCTTTGCTGAATGTAAATACCCAAAAGCGAAATACTGTGTTCTCTTACCTTCAAGATTGTTATCATTGTATTAGCGCATGAGATATGTAACTTTGTTGCTGAGGAATGGCAACAACGCTGCAGTCGCATGTACAGACACTTATAACATATAGGCTACTCTCGAGATAATCACGCATTGGAATCTTCTAATTGCCACTAAGCTTTTTTCAACAGGAGAACTTACTTATAGAATTAACTTTGTTTTTTGGTAAAATTTCAACTTTTAAGACTGCTATCTAATTTTCAAACTCTAAATCCAACATTGTCTCGAAGAAATATAGTAATATTGCCTATAAAAGAAAACGTTTCAAAAGTGAACTATTAATCAAAGTTTTACAAACATCTACTACTTTTTATACTTACTACTTACTACTACTACTACTACTACAATTGACTGAAACAGAATAACACACCAAGGAACAGTGTTGGTCCATAGACAGCCCATTTACAGTAGACGGGTTTCTTCACATTTAGGGACACATTTTGACCTCTTGGATTAGCAGCTGTATAAACAACATTGTGCTCAGGAATAGCGGGAGCGCGACCGAGACGTATTTTTGGGGCATCGAATGCCGGACAAAAATGTGGTCCCAATTTGTAGGCCACTTCAAACTTTCCTCTGGTTCTACTAAATAACAAAGTTTTTAAAGTCAAATGTAAATTTGTCCAATTTCGCGTAAAACTGGTCTATTTTTTGTCTTTCCTAATTGCTTTCTGCCTAGCGAAGGCTTTGGGAATTGCAATTATCTGCTGTATGCTAATGGCAGCCGCGCATTTGACGACGTCTGTTTCTATGTGCATCCTTGCAGCGGTATAGACCATGTTATTTTGCACTAAGCACCTTGCGTCTTGATTTTTATACTTCTCAATGTCTTTATTCTAACTAGCCGAAGAAAAGAAGCAGGTCGTCCAGAAGAAGGTTGTGAAGAAGGTCGAAAAGAAAGAAGAAGTCGTCGAGAAGAAGCAGACTAAGGTGGTTAAGAAGGTGGTAAAGACAGAGGAAAAGGTTGAAGAAAAGAAGGTCGAGAAAAAAGTAGTCAAGAAAGTCGAGCTCAAGAAGCCCGAGACTAAGAAACCAGAGCCTCCGAAGAAGGTTGAAGCCAAAAAGGTCGAGCCCAAGAAGCCCGAGCCTAAGGCGGAACCTCCTAAGAAGAAACCCGTCGAACAAAAGAAGCCTGAAGTCAAGAAGGTCGAAGAGAAGAAGACAGAAACTAAAATGGTGACTGAATCTGCGCAAGCGAAGGCTGAGGGAAAGCCAGCTGGTAAGTTTACCTTTCTGGAATTTGTAAAGGACTGCCTCAATTTTGTTTTCAACTAATGCCTCCAAAGAACGTATTTGGTAAAACGCACTAAATCGCCAATCGTTTGAATCAGATTAAGATTTTAATACACTGATGATAAAACTCACCAACGCTTCATGACGTTACGTTGAAGTAAAATGATGTGACTAAAAGAACGGTTTGGATTGGCATGGCACATTCGACCATTTGTGTTTGGATTTCCTGCTTAGACAGCGTGATAACAATTTAACAATAAGACAGGCCATGCACATCTTATTCATTCAATAATATCTCTACTAGATATATCTCTAACCTTATTAATCTATCCGTACTGACGTGTATATCTAACATATGTCTATATGATTGTCACAACTTGTTGCTCACTGTACACTGCTATGTACGATTCGCACAGAAGCTCCCAAGAAGCCAGCCGCCCCCGCCAAACCCGCCGAAGAAGGAGGTAAGACGAACGTTTTTTTTTTTCATTTTTGCCATTCCTTTATTACAGAGCAACATTAACGACCATATCACAAATCCAAAATGCAACATTTCCTGATTGTATCTAAGAACAATGATCGTGTTTTGGTGTTATATGGTCTTTAAGTGTTGATAGGTTCCATATTGTAATGCATGATACTACTTGGGTTGTCAAAAATGGATGTTTGCTGGTATTTCTGCAATTAATGTCGCCAAAGGGTAAGGTTCTATTGTTCTATTTTTACCTACTGCTATTGTCATACATTTGTGTGTTGATATGTAGATTATACAGTCTGCACCATAGGAGTCTGCGTATTATGCCAATCATATGTCCAATGCTTATAAGTGTTGTGCTTTCTGCTCTGGTAAACTTTACGTATATAAGTTTTAGAATGCTTAGTTTAATTAAGTACATGTAGCGTTTGGCGATTGCAATGTTTTTAATTCACAAGCTGTGTATGTAAAATAATGTATGTATTGTATCACTGTGGGTATCATCCGTGTCTCAACTATTGGTCATCAACTTTCTTTTATTCACATTTGTCCTGTACTGTTTACTTTAACAATGTTTCTTCACCCTGCGCGTTCTATCCTAATGATATATGTGACATGTAAGATAACCAAGAAGCGACGTCTCTGCTTGCTTTTATATTGTCCTTTAAGTTTAACCAGGCTACGGCAGACCAATGCCATAGACAACGTCTCCTGTCTTATAATACCAGTCAATGCTTGAACCTCAAGCCCCTCCCACCCTAGACCTCCTCTCTTCTACACGTATATCTGGTTTACCCTCCCCCTGACCGATTGCTTTTTGGCTCAAATAGACACATTGATATAACGACAAGATATCTAGTCTAAGACTACTAATTGTAATTTCTTGGGCCAGTCTGTTAAGTAGCAAAAATTCATTCCCGTTTCTGGAACCAAAGTAGATTGTGTATTAACATTGTAACATACCAAAGGGGCTTGATTCGGCCACGAATTCGTGCATTGTGATCACGTTATATCAATGTCTATTGTGTTTGAGCCTGCGATAAGACAAAGGCCTTGTTAACTACGTCCCGCCTTCCGTGTATGTCGTCCGTCTCAAAAACCGTCCCAGTGTCTGTCCGCCCATGTGGCCACATATAATCCGAAAGCACCCCGCGGGCTACTGGTCGCTGTTGGTCTGAGTCTATGAAACTTTCACGAAGAGAATTCTATCACTTTTGTTGATGATTATCGAAGCGGGAGGACCGCCACTGAAGAAATTTGTAATAAAAAAGAAGAAAACTCCAGCGCAAGAACCACGTCAGGAAGAGGCCGCTGCAGGTAGTGACTCCCGTCGGCACCCCTCCCCCCCAGCCCTGATAGCGTAAACGTAGCCATGCGCGTAGAGAACCATTTAAAAATAGACAATAAAAAGAACATAATAAACCTAATTGCAATGCCCTCTTGTTCAGGTTCACTATAATCGTGAAAATTAAAATCAAATCCCATTGTTCCCATAGCTCTATACCTTGCTTTTTCTTAAGAAATGTTATGTCTTTTACCAATGTTGCTGCTACAGAAGAACAGAATAAGGTACCGTTATGTATGTTAATGTCTATAACATCTCGGCCACATGTATTTCTCCCAAACCTCTAGCTGCAGGCCCAAAGAAATTCACATTGAAGAAGAAAAAAGCTGGTCCACCTCCTCCAAAGGAGGAAGCCGGTAATTTTGAACATTTTTCGGTCGTATTTTTACATCGTTGTGGCTTGTCTAAAGATAATGCTTTATGCTTAGCCTTTTCGTCTCAAAATCAAACCTCAATGCTGGATGGTAACAGCTAGCTATCCTTTAAATGCGCGTTACGGTTACATATGCTTTTACATAGTATGCTATCAAGCCAAGTAGATTTGAAATCCCATGATATGTTTATCTCACAAGAAGATTTGAAATCCCTTAATGTGTTTATTCGACTTGCCTAGCACCCTTCGGTTTCCAACTCAAGAAAACCAAGAAACAGGAAAAGGAAGTGCAGGAAGGTGGACTTGAAGGTATCACAACTTAAGAAATAGAACAAACATTAAATAATGTTTCCTTACGGTTTATTCGTAAAATGTACGGCATAGAACTTGACAAATTTGCGACCCTAAAAAATTTCTTCCATTGAATTAATTCAAAGCGTACGAAACGGCTTCATTGTGGTTTTGGATTTGCTGCGTTCATTTCCGGGAATTTCATCTCTAAATGATGATGACCAAGACCAACAGCTTCCTGCAATGCCCTTTTACGTTAAGGTGTAAAACTGAAGAAGTTAGATGTGCCCGAGGGAAGTGGAAGCGAGCATGAGAGGAGTCCCAGAGGTTCTCCCCGGAGAGGCATGTCACCTGTCCCCGACCAGCAGCGCGGAGCAGGACAGGGCAAAGGCCCCGCAGGTATATCCCTCACCGGCCCGCCAACCCCCCTCCCCACCGGTACCGCGATGCACATAGGTGCCCAATAGAATAAATATATAGTAAAGGTAAATTCCCATGCTGTTCCACCCCATCTGTTCGCGTTATGTTCAACCAACGACATCATGGTGTTGATTGTACTCAACCAACGATGTCATGTGGTTGAACAGCCTGTGTCCCCCAGTTTTAGCCCTTTATAAATTGCCAAATATTGCCTCTATAATGATCGCAATAGCGGCATTTTCTTTAAGTCATACTGTCGGCAAATGCTGCTGCTTTGCGAAATTCTTGACATTGTAGCTTAATGACGAATATCGTTGCCTTTGATGAAAGCCCGTGGCCTGTATGTAAGCCCTATACCCCTTCCCCCATACCCCCCTCCCACCGTGACTAATACACCGAGCAGTGTGATAAGGATCTTCCACTTGTCACAGCCAAAGGAGCAGGTGCGCCGCCAGCCCTGGGATTCAAGAAGAAAAAAGCCACCCCGGGAGCTAAGCCAGGTATTGTACGAGGGAATCCCCTCTGCAAAAAGTCCCAACCCCTGCGTAGATTGCTAAAGACGACCCTTTATCTAAAGCGCAAGATCTCCAGGTCCTTTACAACGTTGACAATACAAAGAGTTGCTCTTTCTAAAGAAAAGACCCTATGCTTCTTTGATTAATGTTTTGTGGTAAGTTCCCTGTAAGTTGAGCTTCAAATTGCTTATACCCTATGCTCACTCCAAATAGCGCTGCCTTCAACGATCCGATGAAAGCAACCTCGTCGACCAAGGCAAAATTTCCATCAGCGTGATTTTATTCCAGAAGGTGCAAAGCCAAAGGACATTCGATAAAAAGTTAATATCGTTTCCTCAAACAACTTCCCTTTCCCCATCCTGCTCAGCCGCCCCGCCCGAGGAGCCTAAGAAGTTGACCTTCAAGAAGAAGAAGAAGCCAAAGGAGGAAGAAGAAATCGACGGAGGTACCAAAGCCATAAAAGTCGTTTTAGCGAATGGCGTTGGCTTAAAATCCTCTCTATAAGGCAGCAAACGCCAATCTTCTATTTTTCATAAAAGCCATACTGTCCAACACTTTGGATAACTTTGTGACATGCCACAATCATGCTCCGTTGAGCCATTGTATGTGCTTGTGCTGATGTTATAACTGATGTGATTTGCTTTCTGCTTACAGAACTTAGACTTTAAGATTTAAGATTGTATCTAAGATGACCCTAACTTTTTTCACAGCTGATGCCTGGGGCGTGTCGCTAAAGAAGGCGAAGAAGGTGGACAGAGCAGGGGACGAGTTCAAACGTACGTCTCCTGCCGATGGCTGAGAGAATCCATGCTTTGCCATACTAATGTCGCTGTTATTCTCCTTACAGACTCAGACTCTTTGTAGCATCTCACATCTATCTATGTAGCGTCTCACACCTATCTCTATAGAGTCTCACAGCTGTTTCTGTAGCGCCTCATATCTTTGTCTGTAGCGTCTCACATCTTTCCTTCAGGCTATCTTTCCAGGCCTTGCTACAAGCTCCCTGTAATGCTTGTACTGTAGTAATAAATCCAGTAGCGAATGTAGCGCTAGTTTTGCGTCTTTAAAGTAATCAAAGGTTACAATACGTATTGCTGCGTAGGCTTCTTTCCTCCCTTTTCCCTTTTCCCTACTAGCTTTCATAGACATGCCTTACATGTCTTTATCTCACATAGTTCCCTGCCTCACATAACCGTACAAACCGAACAAATCTTTTGAATTTTATCCGAACCCCCTAACGATGGCAAAAGTATTTAAGTGTATGGCTTTGATGACAAGATTATTTTACCAAGAGTTAGCGATCCTTTCCCTTGTACTAGTACTGTACGCCATCTTCCTGTCCTAAACTTAAACTCGTACGTACAACCTTGCTTTCTTTTGCTTGAGTTATTCGAGTCCAAGGCTTTATCGAATCCTACAGTTCATAAGAGTTGCCAAGCAAGATTCCCACAATTCTACTGCTAATGCATTGAGTCAATGGTGTCTGCAAATGTAAGCTTTGCCTATATCCCATAGTAGTACTGCTGTAAGTTATGATAGTCACTTCTCGTTAATCGAGTACTCTTGCTTGTATATTCTGGCTATGCGTGTCCACCAAAGTAAGAGACATAGACATATTCTAAGGTATGAAAAAAACGCGTTGCTATGATACCGCTTCCTGTACCCACCCATGCCAGTAATTGCGGGAAATATACGTAATGCACGCTTGTCGAAGCCCTTTTAAGGAAACAGCGCATTGTTGCCATTTAGATCTGCGTCTATAATTTTCTTAATACCACTTTTCTTCCCAGTGGAGGGTGTACGTCTCAGGCATGTTACGTTCGACCCAGGTAAGTCACGAACATATTTGTACCACTAACATCTTACTTTCTCAACAGGGTGACCGAGCGTTCATTGGTACTTGTACAGTATACTGGTATACAACATATACACTTAGATATACAATATACACTCATAGCGAAACGTACCTGCCTAAACGAACATACGGGCGAACGAGGTCGACGAAGAGTCCATGTTCCTTAGAAGCAAAGGTGTTATCATTATCTATGCGCTGCAGAGTTGCTATACTGCTTCCACTTAGCTACTTACGCTCTGCTTTTGCCTTGTCAACAATTCAGCCGAGCCTCCAGCAGATGCAGCGTTAAACGGAGCAGTAGAGCCAGCTGCTGGTAAGCTTGCTTATACGCCTTTAACAAAATCTGCTTCATCTTTTAGGATTGCGTTTTGCTTTACAGCTTGTCCTTGTTGTCTCTCATCTTTAACACTTCCATTTTTCGCTTCCAATGCCGCTTATATATGCTGATTAAGATGTACGCCATTTGCACACCTAGCAGAGGTTCAGTTGAACGGAGCAGCAGCTGAAAACGGGCATGTCGCTGAGAATGGAGTCGCGGCAGAACCAGCGGCAGCTGCACCAGCCAAGCCACCTGCTGAGGCTCCAGCTGAGCCTCCTAAACCAGCTGAGGCACCTGCTACAGCTGAGCCTCCTAAACCAGCTGAGGCACCTAAAACAACTGAGGCACCTGCTCCAGCAAAACCAGCTCAGGCACCAAAACCAGCTGAAGCACCTAAATCAGCTGAGGCACCTAAATCAGCTGAGGCACCTCCGAAACCAGCCGAGGCACCTCCTAAACCGGCTAAGGCACCTGCTCCAGCTAAACCAGCTGAAGCACCTAAGCCAGCTGAGCCTCCCAAACCAGCTGAGGCACCTAAGCCAGCTAAACCAGCTGAAGCACCTGCTCCAGCTAAACCAGCTGAAGCACCTAAACCAGCACCTGCTCCAGCTAAACCAGCTGAAGCACCTAAACCTGCTGAAGCACCTAAGCCAGCTGCACCACCCAAACCGGCTGATCCGCCCAAAGCAGCTGTGGCACCTGCCCCAGTTGAGCCATCTAAAGCAGCACCTGCAGCAGGAGGTTAGCATCTGTCCGTGGCCATTCATTTTCGATTCAGAATTGTTCCATACAAGTCTCCCCACCCCAACATTCATGAGCACCCCACCCACTCCCTTCATTCGTTTGACTTGGAAAACTGGACATGACACCGTGACAATCTGTTGGAACGCCATCACGCATTTTCCAGGCAGTTTTGTTCATTGACAAGGACAAATACCTGTACTGAATAAACCTTCACTTCCCATACTATAGTCCAATCTGACCATTTTGCTGATATACCCCTTACATGTCGCTTAACCTGATCATACTTGCTACTCCTCAATTTCACAGCTACCCAATTTGACTACACACCTTCTCATTAGATACCTAAATGTACGTTTTGTTGATAATGTTTGTTTTGTCTACGTTAAATGAATACCAAAAGTTTCTGTTGTAGCAATAATGTTTAGCAATAGCCTATTCCTTTATAAGTGCTATTACAGCGTATGATTACATGTGCGATGATAATTGACACTAACCGTAGAAAAACACAAGTGTCTCTTTTGCCCCTTCCTTAATGTTGTCCAGTAGTACTTAATTCGAACTAAGGTAACTTCACACCAGTTCTAATATGCCAAAAAAACACGTTTTAATGTCTTTAATGATTGTCTCCATACATTTAATTGGTTGGAAGGCAACTTTGATCTCTGTGTACATTTCCATTTCATACCTTAAGCTGACGACATGACAGTGACTTGACTGTGATTTGACTATGACGTTGAATCCTTTGCGTGTTATCCACATATGCAAAACGTACAGACCTACTTATCTGTGCCAAAGACCTACACTAACGCCCTGCAACAACCTCGCTCTACTACACATAATGTAATCCCTGAATATTACACTGTTGATACTCGTACTCAGCCAATAGAACGCTTCAGTGGTTGTAATGCACTGCAAGCTTTTATGTCCCTATGTTGATGATTATGTTAACAGTAGTCTAGCATTACTTAACTGCTACTCAACTCTTACAGAAGCTGCTAATGCGTGTATTCCTACTTTCCTTACTACTACCTAACACCCTGATGTTTCCTTCCAGAACCTCCTCCCATTGCACTAGCAGTACCATCACCCTGCTTACCCCTAGCTGACAAGCCGAGTGTACTAATGACAAAGTTAAAGATGCCATTTGTCTGAGCATTTCATAGGATTCCTTTGCGCAACTGCCTCTCCCAGCTGCGGTATTATGTCCAGTACTAATGCTTATCCAATGCTCTTGCTTGCTTCACCCCTTACGACAGACGATGACGGAGGTTCAAAAGGACCAACGCGTAGTACCAAGTTCAAACAGGGTAAGAAGCTGGACAACCGTGCAACGGCCTGTCAGAGATCGTTTGGTGGTTTAGAATCCTCTTAAATATACCTATTTCAAAGTGATAACTAGTTGCGTAGGAGTATTAAGCATTGATGCGTAACGCAGTAACCGTTGTTGCCACATCTTCTTGTATCAAAATTTCCAGACGATAGCACGTTGTTAAGTGTCAGTAATCAATAGTAAATCTTATGTACACTGTGTAATGGATATCACTATTTACCCTGAGTTTGTATGGTACAATGAAGTAATATAAAAAGATGTAGGATTGCAAATGTTTTATTTTAAGTTTACCAATGTTTGAATTAACTTACATGTGTGTCTAAACTATGCATTTGTTACCCATTAATGACAATTGTTTTCATCTGTAAGAACATGTTTCTCTTCCTTCCCCGCTGATGACATTTTGGCCCTGTTCTGATCTATTTCTGTCAACGCTGGTTCTAAGCTAGATCCCTTTGTGCTTTGTTTTCCTTTCTAGTTCCGGATGAACCTGATGTGGTACCAGAACCTCCACCCGGCTTTAAGGAGGGTAAGAAAGACTCAAATATTCGTTTACGCCAAACCATATGATTTCCAATCACGAAATACCTAAAAATAATTCATGTTCCTCCAACAAGATATGAAGAGGAATGGCTGTAAATTTCAAATCAGGAAGCATGAATTATTAGAAAATACCAAATCGTAATACATCATCAATTTATACCGTTGCATCAATGCATTGCACCCCCTCCCTCAGGTGCGCCCAAGTTCCAGTTACCGGATAACATGAAGGAGACTATCGAACTGCTGGGAGGTCAACCCTGCAACTTCACTATTCCCATCGATGGAACCTTCAAACCAGAGGTTAGACAAACTTTCTTTAGTTTCAGTTCAGAACAAAATAGCATCTGAGGTAACAAAGCATGTTCTACATTCCAACTACAATCCAAGATGCGTTGTGGGCAATATGCCAGAAGTGAAGGCCCTGAGACAAAACATGATGTAGACTGTTAACAAGTTACGGCCTCCACATTTTGAGTTCGACCGTAAAACCGTGAAGATGCCTATTCCGTAACTATGAAAGCTGTAGCTTACTTTAGCTACGATGACATAGTAACAAACGCAATTGTGTCGAATGCTTCAGATAACCATCATGAAAGACAACAAGCCCATCGAGCTGGACGAGAGAGTGAAGATCTACACAGTCGGAAACTTGTGCAAGGTCAAGATCGCTGGTGCGGAGAGGTTAGACAGGGGGAAGTACAAGATCGACGTGAAGACGCCAAAGGGGACAGACTCTACCAACTTTACCGTCAATGTGAAAGGTAAAACTGTACAGTGTTCTGTTTGTGACATTATAGCTGTCGGGTCGTCCCTTGGGCTATACAGAATACCTCCTGTTACATTCTCTCTATGTATATTGAATAACCGTAGACGCCATATTAGGTGATTGGACATGTCTTCAACCCACATGGCGGAGGCTGAATTGCCCTGGTAACGTGAGAAACACCCTACCCTGTATTTAAACTCAATGAAATTATCACAGAAACTTGAACCAGGTTATTTTCTTTCGTCCTCATCTTGTAAGATACAAAGCTTACATCTCATCTTCACTGTGAAACTAGATACACCCTCGCAGCCCAACGGCCCCGTGATCTTCAAGTCGGTGATGTCCGACAACATGGAGGTGTCATGGCAGCTGCCGGACGACGATGGCGGCGCTCCACTCCAGGGCTTCGAACTGGAGATCTGCGAATCCGGAAAGAAAGACTGGAAAAAGATCGCAAACATCAAGGATCGCAAGTGAGTGAATACGTTTGTTGATCAGCGATGGCAATGGTGGAATTATTTGATGAAATATTCTGTTACATTGTAAGATCTGCATGTACTATACTATTTATACATTGTTTTGTTGGTAAACGTACGTTAAAAACATTCTGATGTCAATTTTGCAGGCACAAGGTGACTGGGTTGAAGCCGGACACCAGGTACCAGTACCGCGTCACTGCCATCAACGAACATGGCAAGAGCACAATGCTCAAGTCGGGCAAGGTCATGACCAAGCACCCAGAGGGTAAGGAACAGGTCAAACTTGAACCTGGAAGGAACTATTTAAAAATGGGGCGGGGAAGAAAGATCATTTTCATTTCCACAACCAGTTGGTTTAGCATGCTGTTGCGTTTTCGTTGTCATTTTGTATTTCCTATCGACTGTTTTGTACAAAATCAAATCTTTCGTTTGGTCTTTTGTCAAATACTCCAAACGATCTTAATTGGTCCTTAACATGGTCGTTACATGTCAATTGTAACGTGTTCACAATCAATATAAATTATTGCATGTTAGTAGTCATCGAAATCTTCCAGTACCGGAAAAATACCCCCAATGTCTTTAAATTCAATATGTGATCCTTGTTGGACACCAAATATTCCGTATTTTGCTAGTCCATCGTTCTTGGTAACTAACAGTGCCTCATGACGAGTTTGTCATCTATGTCCTCTTACAGCTGAGGCGGCATGGGACGTGCAGCTGAAGAAGGTGAAGAAGAATCCCCCAGACCCACCACAGAATCCCCGTGTCACCAAGACGGCTAAGAAGCCCATCACCCAGGCCCAGCTCGTGTGGGAGAAGCCGCTCAGCGATCACGGCAGCCGCGTCAAGGGCTACGTGGTGGAGAGGAAGAAGGAAGGTTCCAGTGACTGGATGAGGTTAGCCGAGGCGAAGGACTGCAAGAAGGAGGAGTTCCTTGCGACGGGCTTCTCCGAGGGCTTCGAGTACTGGATCCGCATCCGTGCCGTCAACGCCGGCGGGGAGAGCGAACCTGCTCCCCTCATGGACCCGGAGATACTCAAGATTGGAGAGAAAACACCTCCACCTCCTCCCAAACCAGGTGTGTACACAATCATCTTAGGCATCGCAGTTCATAAATGTATCGTATGTATGCGTTCATTCGGTCGTTTCTTGTTGGTTTTTGTTCTGATCTTCCCTTCCTTATACTGTCTATCTGTATATTAGATGTCTTATAAACTTTCCCCTTTTTCCCCACCAGTTATGCCACCTGGCCCAGTTCAAAACCTGCAGGCCGAGGCGAAGGGAGACGGACACGTCACCATCAACTGGAAGCCTCCCAAAGACAGGTCCAACGTCACAGGCTACGTCATCCAGAAACTGGGCGAGAATGATGAGGACTGGATTGAGATCGGACACGTCGGGAACGAGAAGGAGCTCTTCAACGTGCACGGGCTGGATTCCCGCCAAAACTACAACTTCCGTGTCATCGCGCAGAGCATGGCGGGAGCTGGCGAGCCTGCAATCACAGAGACCGTCTCGTTGAAGCAGTTCTTGAGTAAGCGGATTTTGGAAAATTATGATTTCTGATCACATCATATTAGAAGATGGATAGCTATGTATGACAAATCTGATGAATTTGTATGGATGCTATTTCAGCACACGCATTCTTAAGTTTTATACAGAATTGGGTTTTATGTCCGCCACTACACACTGTTCTTGAATAGGAATAGTTTTGACGATAAATTCATCCCACATTCTTTCAGAACCCAGTGCGTCCACCGATGTATCTGCAACAGTCGAGGAGACAGAGAAGGGGCACGAGACCAACGTGAGGCTGAACTGGACGCCCCCTACCGACGGATCCATCATTACAGGCTTCCGTATCGAGAAGAAGCCCAAGAGGAGTACAGACTGGAGCACGGTCAGTTACCTTTGTCAGCGTGTCTTTCACCTACATAAACTCAGTATTGCCCTATGTTTCGATGCAATATTTGATTACGATTTCGATGTGTAACATCACGTTAATACACCCCCCCCCCCCCCCCGTCCACGTAGAAACACGCGCGGTTTGTTTCATTTTATCAAATCAAGCCTTGAGATGGTACAACTATCTTCATGAGATAGAGGATGAACTCGAATTTAATCTAACAGTGTCTTATTGAACTAGTTAATCTGTAATTTTCAACACAAAAATTGGACTCACCCAAATTTCCGACTGAACAGCACCAGTTTTTGCCAAGGTATGAACTATCCACAGTACTAGTACTAGTGTCTTTATATGTTTGTGTATATCCCAGATTACCACCGTTGGCCCAGACGAGACCACCTACCTGGTGGAGGACATGACTCCCGATGAGGAGTTCGACTTCCGCATCGTCGCAGAGAGCCCGGCCGGAGACGGCAAGCCCGGCGGCACCAGCGTCCTCATGCCCCCGGCCAAGCCGCCAGAGGTGCCACCAGAGCTCGGCTTCTCCGAGGAGGACATTGAGGCACTCAAACAAGGTCAGCACCATCGGATATCATAGTTCTTTTTACACAGTAGAAAGTAAAATTCACCTTTCCCAGGTTTCGGTAGTATTTTCTGCTTTCTGCTTTCTGCTTTCAACTCATGTTGATAATGACTGTAATTGGGGTGCGTACTTTAATCGAGAAAATAGAGTAAGACTACTTCTTGCCGCTTGATGGCGCATTGGTAAACAAAATGTGTTCTAAAAAGTGAAAGATTTTTCATGCCTTCTCGTCATGGTTCATGACGGGGGTAGATTTTCAAATCCAGGTGGCCTCCAAATATAGTCAGCTTCACATTTATATGCACTGTTTTCTTAGAAGTACAGCTAACTATAGCCTTGGGCGTATTGTAACAGATACATTATTTTGTCTAGTATGCTTGTTTGACAATTTGTCATAAGATCCTACTGTTCAATAATACACCGACGATGTGAGTTGACGAATCAGCTTTACACTTCTTGTGACGGTGCAATCTGTTACGTTTTTGTCCTAGATCTGCCCGGTCCGCTCCGCATAGTGAAGGGTCTGACGGACCTGGAGGTGCCGATCCGTACCACCGCCCTGTACTACTGCGTGCTGTCCAAGATCAACATCATGGTGCGCTGGATGTGCGGCTACACCGACATCCTGCCCGGGAAGAAGTACCAGACGAAGATCGTGGGCAGACTGCACATCCTCTGGGTGTCCGACTGCAGATATGACGACGAGGGCATCTACAAGGTGGAGATTCCCACCAAGGAGGCCTCCACTGCCAAGCTGAAGATCATGGGTACGTTAGCGTTTCTGAATTACAGAACGAGCTTTTCACAGGTGCTAGTATATGTATTGCCGTACAACTGGAGATTTCACTTCTCTCGAACCACAAAGTTTTGATTTTTCAATGATATATTGCGTGGAATCTACCGTACAAAATATGCTCATGGCATATGCATTGCTAATGCTGCCACACGTGCTGTAATTGTTACAAACTGCAAAGAAGAGGGTCCTTCTGACCGCGAAAGATGAATATATAATATGCTTTGGTAAAATGTGGGACTATGGGCTGTCAGATGTAAATGTTATCTTTCTATTTCTTACAGAGAACTGGGCGAAGCCTGGCCGCCGCCACAACCTCAAGCCGTTCTTTGAAACCCCCTTGGTCAACTACTGGACCGATACCGGAATGGAAGCGCAGATGACTGTCAAATACGGAGGCTATCCCACACCGAAGATCAGATGGTGAGAGATATACTTTTTATTTTCATCTTTTTGATCAATGTTTTTGTTAAAAACACTGAGCAATTTGTATGAAGAGAAGGTGCGGGTTCCCAAGTCTGCATTTGTTTGACGATTGTTGGTATTTTTTCAGGAACCGTGGTCTGGAGATGATCCGCGCGGGTCCCAAATACGAGTTCATCTCAGCTGACGATGAAGTACAAACCCTGATCATCAAGAACGTGACGGAGTCAGACGCCGGCGAGTACACCGTCACCATCACCAACGAGGCTGGCGAGAAGACCAGCACGGGCTCTCTCATCGTTGGCGGTGCAGGCGCACCTGCCGGCTTCGAGAACCAGTTCCCGCTGGGCCGGCCGATCCGTACCCACTTCACCCGGCAGGAGCTGATGGACCTGGCCGCCGGTGGAGGTGAGGGAGGCCCCCGCCAGGACGACATCAGCAAGGCCCTGGAGAGGCTGGAGACCGAGTACAACGTCGTGAAGGGAGCCAAGCGCCGCATGATGACCACACCCCTGTCCTGGTACCGACAGATGAGAGTAGACACCCGGGAAGGCGACGAGGCCGAGAGATTCGGCTACAAGGTCATCGGGCAGCTCAATGTCAACCTTCTAGATATCATCTACAAGGAACCCGACATCAGGCTTTAAAAGACTCGTCAGCCATTCGCTCACCGATCACACAACTGGCTATATTTTACATTATGAATATCCGTGCTGCGTGTAATCGAATGTACAAAAACGTTATGCACTTATTCAGAGCATAGGAAAGCGTCAATGGAGTACAGTATTTTTATTCTACTGTAAGAACGGACGCGAAGGAATGTTCTAACATGAGTATGATAACAATCCCCCCTCCCCAAATTGATAGTTGATGGGATAGAGTACCTCCGAGAAAACCACAAAAATACTCTTGTTTTATGTGAGTGACTATGCACGTTTTATCTTTCGCATATTTCTGTTCTAGGTTGTCGAAGCAATGTTTGTATCCTGACCATAGATGGCGCATTTTAGATTCTGATTGTTAAGCTTATGAACGACAAATGGTATTAAAACTACGGCTGTTTGAGGTGAAATGATAGAGTGTAGCTGAGTTGAAGACAGAAAAGAAACACGCAAACAAGCTATATGATGTACCAAGATTAAGCCATCTCCCGATTTTGAAACTGTGTGGAATTTTTATGATAATCCAAGTTTACTAGTATGTTTTTATGGAATAATAGTTTTACAATAGCGGCTGTCACGAACGTAGATTTCTGGCTACCTATGTAAAAAGATAGAAATAATGACCTATATATATACCCGTACTTGACTGTCGGCATCTCTATGTAATATAAGACAGAAGCGTTATTTGCATCGCTGGTATCCATATAATGGAGGTTAGTAACAGAGAAAAAGAACAACGAATAAGTAATGTTAAGAAAATCATCTACGATAGAATGAGATAGGTGTTCAGCATACAGTGATGAGTTTATCTACTAACTACTCGACGTTTAGGCATGGTAAATGTATTTGCTGTATCGCTCTGTGATAAAATGTACAATAACTAGTTTGGGATTTCGTAATTGTGTCTGAAAATAAAACTGTCATTCGACTTATTTAACCTTGGTCACGGAACTATTTTAAGTTTTTATGCCAGTCATAGATAAATGCATTGCTTGCAAAAACTGTTGATACTCTTAAACCGTATTACATATTACTTATGTCCCAATTATGAAAGTCATAGCCAGGCATTGACTGTTATAGAATGTCCGTATTGATCATGCGCACGTATTCTTAACGGGTGTTTCACTGTAATTTACACTAATAACAGCCAGTCTACCACACCAAAGGAGAATGCCACCAAAGGAAAACAAGACATAAAGCCACAAAGCCATAAAACTCGGAAGTGAACATCTCAAAATCTTTTTTGTAGTTTATTCCATAAACCTTTCGATCAAATACAGATAAAAACAATTAATATTCCAAGTAAAACAGTAAAACATACTCTCAAAATTGGAAAGATCTAAAAAATTCACACCAGAAAATATGTCAACAGGTTATTTTCTAGTGTTCGATAAAACGCAATGGAAGCCTGCCATCACGTATGACCATTTCCATGTACCTTATACAATGTTACCGTTTAATACCTATAAATGAAAAGCTCTAAATCAGCTTAGAAAGATACGACACAGTACAGTACTGTTATTTGGTAAGGGAAAAACTATATAAACCCAAACAATTATACACCGAAGTAAATAGTCTTCAAAATTATCACGAAAATACTTGTTAGGCCATGTTGACTAGTGTCCTATTCTGTACAACTGACTCTATCCATTTGGAATTACATAATTTATATTCGTATTTTGCTTCACAATTTTCACAATATCTCTTTTGGCATGAATTGACTTACTAGTATATCTATTATGGCGTATGCTCGGTCTATTTGGCAAAGGGCCATAACATCAGTGGAAAGATAAAAATCCATAAAATACACAAAAACACTAAGTTGAGGATTCCGTATTTAGAAGACTTTGAAATGTATGATTCACAAATATCATTAACAATGTGTGCATTACATTTGAGGCTTCCCATTCCCCCATGGGTGCTGTTGGGATCTCCCTGTCCTCACGTTCTGCAGAGTTGTGGAGCGTGCGAGCTGCAGGAAGTTCGCGTTGTTCACAAGGCACTTCTGCTCTTCGTAATGGGTGATCAGCTTGTTCCACAGAGTATGTACCCTCAGTAGGTTCTTATTACCTGCATAGAAAAGAGACAAGATTTTTTCATAAGCTTAAAATTTAGTTCGCATTGTATCTCTTCTTTTTTTTCAACAAATCAATCTAATTTTGCCTTGTAAGATTTACGTGATTAAGGTTCCAAATATAATCCGTTGCCGGCAACCGGAATGAATTATGCACAATTCTATCCATCGTTTATCAGACAATCTACATATAGTAAACGTATAAGGAGTTTTCTTTTTTGGTAGGCAAGTATCCTTTGTTCGTGCTGTGATTGCGATGAGCGTCAGTAGCCGAGAGAGTGGAGAAGGAATTGCACACCCCTCCATCACCCTATAACGTCACGTGCAGATCAGGCAAAGCAGGTCGCCGAACTTACTTCGGCAAATGACCATTAGCCTTCTGCACTATCTCTTAATACTAGTGACTACAGCATTTTTGTGTGGTTATACCCACCGATAACACACAGTCCCCTCCTGGCCCGGGTGATGGCGACGTTGACCTGGTTCTGGTCCATGATGAAGCCGAGGTACTTCCGGAGCCAGCTGGGGGACGGGTTCTGTTCGATCTCGTACGACGGCAGAGACCTCACCGTGGAGAATATGACGTAATCCCACTCGCTTCCTGTGAACAAAGAACACAATGTGTAAGTAATATCCTTAAGTCGTGAAAGCATATGACTTCTCAGTCGCCTGAGTCTTATGCTCCGTATTCTTTGCAGAGACATTCTTGGTGATCCGTAGCGACACAGTTTTTAAGAGCTATGTTACATTCAATGCAAAGTTTGCTTCAATTTAGACAGGTTTTGTCGATCTTTCCCCGTTTGTTTACCAAAGGGCGTCCATTCTAGAGGAAACCATGATAACCGTTCCTCATACAACCTATTGATATCATATGCTCTGACCACCTGACTCTGTTGGCTGCTACAAGTGCTTCCATGTTATCATCGTTGCCTGATACCGTACACTGTTATTCGTTACACTACAAGATATATTGCTTTCTAACTGTGAATTGCATTGTTCAGAACATTTATCTCGGCAAACCTATCAATCTCTGAAGCCATTTTGAACCATTTTTGTGATTACTTTCATTACTTTCATACCTTGACTAGAGACCACTGAGTTCACGCCAACTCTCTCGACTCGCTCGTCGTTCAGCCTCTTCCTTTCAGACGAAAGCTTCTTGTTGATGAGAGCGCACTGGGCACGGTACTGGGACAGCAGGATGACGTTCTCGGGATGGATGTTGTGCTGTCTCACCAAAGAAATCGCCATCTTAACCTGTTAGAAAACACACACACAAATTAAGCCTTATACTAGAGAGAGTGAGTTATAACTGTTCCTAAATGGGTTTGTCATCACGCGACTGTCATATCAACATTAGAGCATTCACTTGTTTTCTATACCAATGTAAAATGAAGGCCTTATTATGCCCTCTTCAAAGTTATTCAAATTTGCACAACACACATAGTACTAAAAACAATTTCACCATCACGATCTATTCAAAGTCTGTACATGGTACGAAAGTAGCAAGATTATGTCCCAGTGTGTTTAAGAGTCTCTATTACCCCCTTTCCACTAGGACGGCGCTCTCACCGCGCTCTCTCTGTGACCTACAATTTGACACATCGCCCAACGAATTCTATAGAAACGAAACGAATCTTTTTACACTTTGAGTGTTTTGTAGTATTTTCGATTACACTGTTTGTATAATACACTCAGTGTGAAAGCGAAGGATGCACATATCCTATCTAGGTTGCAGTGAGAGAGAAGCGCGATCGCCGTCCAGTGGAAAGGGGCCTTACCGCCATGTCAGCCTCCATCTCGTTGCTACGTGACATCTGGTTGCCCTCCGCCGTTGCCACCGTCTGGACCTCCTCCTTCCCGACCACGTGACAGAAGGCCGTGGGCCTGTCCGCTCCTCCCGGCCACAGCCTGTCCAGCGCAGGGTGCCTGGGCCTCTCGATGACGGAACGGTGGGTTCGGAGTTTGTTCTCGTAGAACATTCGGGATGGAAAGCTGCAGATGGCTTCATGCTGTCAAAAATAGTTACATAATGATATCGTCGACGTCACTACTTTTTTCTTATGATGGCGGGATTAAGACTACACATAACATTTTGGCGACGCCTCAGGAGCTAGCCTTATAGTGTAGTGTGTGTCCGTTTGACAAGAATCCCCCAAATTCCAGGAATTTTTTTACAGGCATGTCAAGAATTTTAGTTGCATCATCGCTTTAGAGGGGCATAACACGGAAACGAGTTACCGGATCTTCATGATATTTGGAATGTAGATTCAGGGATGCCTTACACAACTGACCATGCAAATCAGGGGCTAATTTGTATAATTATTGAGGAGAAAGGCTCTGATGGCTAAGGCAGTATCAAACACCAGACAAGGGAGCCCCTTACCATACGGTACTGTATTGTGAGCATGGTAGCCTTCCATGCATACCGCTGGAACAGTGACGTATCCAGCCCGAGCTGTTGTGACGTCTTCTCCAGAACGATTGGTCTCAGCTGCTGGTGGTCGCCAATCAGAATAACCTGCTTGGGGTTGTGGAACGTCATGGAACTGCACCGAACGACAAAATAAGGGAGAACCATCGGTAAGGGAGCCATGGGAGACCATGAAGGAGGGTGGGTGATGATATGTGACACTGGATGGACTCATCACTGCCAGAGTGTTATCATAGAGCGAGAGACAGAAGGGAATGGAAGAGACTAGTACTGGATGCCACCATAGTTTCCGACCCTCAGGCATGAGGATTGGGCTTGATAAATGAAAATGGTCTATGTAAATGCAACAGATTGGCGCCTTACCCGTTTCGTTCCACAGGAGCCCCGACGATAGGGACGAAACTCTCCGGTTCTGTGCACATGCCGCACTCATCCACGATGCACTGCTCGATGTTGGTCGCCATGCCCATCTTCGGGCTGGCCGCAGCCGTGCAGGTGCACAGAATCACGTGCTTCTGTCTCAGCTCGTGTATCTGCAACACCACATAACCAGAATGAATTTAAAAAAAAAAGCCAGAAGTAAATGTAGGAATCCTTCCACAAGAATAGAATGAAACAGACTCACCTTAGCTTTCATAATTTGGATTTTGTAGTCAGTGATGTCTTTTTCTGTCACGGTGTAGTTTGGATCTCTGAACAGACTCTCAAATGCCCTGATCGCCTCGGCATGGGGGTTGCTGGGTTTACGGATCAGGTGGTGCAGTGAAACATCGTCGTGTTCGTTCGTGATCTTCGACTCTTTCTCACTGAAACACAGATCAAGGTTTCTATTCGTTAAACTGAAATTAAGATCGACGTCAATGCAAGAACAAACATCAACAATTTTGGCACAAGCGGATAAATTCAACAGCATCGTATCCTATCTGACATTTTTGTATCATTTATTCATAGCGATATTCTAAAGCAGTATGCGTCTCTTATGTTTAATGCATACGGTTCTGGTTGCTGTATATCTAGTAAAGGTGTAACATAAATTTGAAGCAAAATTTCATGAATAGAAATTTTCTGCACTCTACCTTTTGCACTTGTTTGGATGTACCGGCTCATTTGGGATGGGGAACTCTTCTCTCTCTATCATCTCGCTGTACATGCGTACAATCTTCAGGTCACCTTTGATCTTTTTCATGTATCCTGGATAAGAATATGTATAAATGTATAAGTCAATGCATCGCCCCTTACACCGCACTGTCTACTCAAGTACACCAAAAACATTCATAGCACCACTTTTCATTTCATCGTCATCAGAAATGCATTTCGGTATTGTGTAATGATTCCTATTTTGAACGGATTATCTAATGTTTTCCCTCACCAGTGACCACGTCCACTGCCTTGTTGGAGGGTCCACAGTACAGCACCTGAGGTGGGTACATTCCCTCTCCCGACACAGACTGGATCCGTTTGTTCATCTCTGCCAGGAAGTACGCTATGTGGACTCCTGTCACGGTCTTCCCAGTGCCTAAAGGTGGTGAGTATAATGTACACACGTGTACATAGCGTATTAACCAAATGTACACAAAGATGAATTTGAATTCGAATGTAAAAAATATACTTAAACATGTGTCTGTATCTTCAAAATGTAGCATAATGACATCGTGTTTCATGTTAAAGTTGAGCCAAAATAATGAACATCAGATTCACAGCAGAACAAGACATACCTGGTGGGCCTTGGATGAGAGTGAAGGGCTGGCTGATAGCCTGTTTCACAGCGAGCTCCTGGACTTGGTTCAGCGGAAAGAAGGCCGGCAGCGGCTCAATGGTGACTTCACTCGCCAGCGGATTAACTGTGAAACACAAACCATCAACAAGGGACAGGTGAGAGAGGACATATCAGATCAAGTGGAAACATGTACGTCATTTGCATAAATCATGCAAATCTATACACTAAATGGCCATTGACATACATTCATTCGCTACCTCCAGTGATTGTAAAGAGTTGTCCATCATTGACCTTCCATGCACCGTCTATGATATAAAAGTAAGAAGCTCTTAGTGTATTTCGTACCTCTAGCAGTGATAGGTTTCCCCGTTGCGATTTGCTGGACTAAGTCTGACGAACCGCTGAGCCATCTTACAGCATTCTCCATGCGTCTGGAAATAACAGCATTGATTTTAGAATGTGTAACTTCTGGTCTACAGTGTAGTTCTGACAGGATTTGTAAAAAAAATATTTTCACAAAGTTAAAATCTATTCTAACGTTTCTCACCTGTCAGGTAGTGTCTTGGTGATGATCTCTATGGTTGCTGTAATGGACGTGCCGTGGTGGAGCAGAGTGTCCGGGAACGTCATGAGGTGGTGATGAAGCTTGATAGGAACCGTGATGTCCCCGTCCTGACGATTACTGTACTCTACCCCGGGCATCACCAGGCAGTGGCCCACCCAACAGACTAGGGGGTGTTTCTCTTCGGTCTTGTCGGCAGCAATGTCGAAGCGACCATCACGAGTCATAGCAGCCCTCACACCGGTATAACGCACACAGATGTAGTCGAAATATTTCCCGGTGTCATTAACTGAGGTGAGCTTGCTCTGGTTACCCTGGTCGAAGTGGATACAGCGCTCTTTGCAGAACTTTTGTGAGAGAGTGATTTTACCGATGTACACCACTTCCCCTGTTGTTTGGTGTCGTTGTTTTTCCCAGCTGATGAAGGTATCATGGACCATGACTGACTCGTTGTTTTCCACGGCACAGTGAGCAGCTTCCACCGCCATGATGGGCAGCCAGCGGTTCTGATACATTTGCACGGATCTGTACCGTACTATGTTGCGTACAGACTGCGTGGCGGGGACTGCAAACCGTGTCACTGCGTCTCGTCTGTGGTCGAGGCACACGTCCATCTTCGGCGTCAGGTTGAACAGCTGGATGCACGGAGACAGAAGTCCCTTCTGTATGTCTCCGGTCAGCTGAACCTTGACCACTTGACCTGGTGTGTACGTCATCTGGAAGGTACAGAAGTGATCTGCAAACATACCCTCCCTTGCTTCCGATGACACCTCTTCAAACACCTTTGGACCCAACGTCAGCTGCATGCCAACGACGTCCTCTATGTAGGTTACAACATCCCTTATGAAGCCCATATTTCCCGTCTGTACATGTTGTACCAGCCTTTGCCAATATTGACCAGGTATCATTATCACATACTTCTCACTGTCGAGCTGCAGGGGCTTTTTACGATCGGAAGGCCATGGCAGTTTGGTCTTGTCAGGCGCTGTGTCATAAATCCGTTGTTTCCAGCGTACTTCAATGGATTCTCCCTCGTCTTCAGGGCTTGGCATAGCCGTCGGTTTCAGTAGGCTGAATGCAACACGCCGCTGACGAGACTCTGTGTGTCGTACAGAAGGCATGAGGAGCTGTATCTCCTGTCCGTCAACGGTATCAATAACAGGGTACATGACTTCTGGTTTCGTCATCCAATCATAAGCCAACTTCAGGACCAGCGTCTCCCGCTCGTACGTTTTGGCGTTGTTCTCCATATTGTTGTAGTGACTGCAGATTTCCTTCATTTCATCAGAAGTATATGGTGGCGGTTGCTTTGCGATCAAAGCCACGAGGAGACGATGGACTACGACGTCGATGTACCTACGAATAGGAGACGAGAAGTAGGTGTACGCTGATTGGTTCAAAGAGTAGTGTTCGCTCGATTCAGCTTCAGAACACGTGAACTGTGCTCTGTCCTGGATGCCACGCAGCTGCAGCAATGCTCGAGCCAAGGTCGGGTGATTTTCATCCGTGCACACAAGCTGCTGGATTCTGTTCAGGTCTCCACTTAAAGCAGCAAGGCGGATCTCATCCCAAATGTCCTTCAATAGAGGGATTTCGGCGGTTGGTGTATCCGTGCTCTCTCCATTCGGCAATGACTTGGCCAGCTCGACAGAATAGCCTGACAAGCCGCCATGACGTTGTCTCCAGTTCTCAAGCTTCTCCTTCTTTGGTGGCTGCTGTTTGCGAAGAGGCGTGACTTCGGGAAAGTTTTGCCGCAAAACCTCAGCTACTTTCGTGTTGGCTAGGATCATCATTTCCTCCACCATTGTGTGTGCCCTTACAGCTCCTTCTCTTTCCTCATCTGGTCGGTTGTACAGATGAGCTGGGCCTAGTCTCTTCTGTCGGCGGGCCGATGCTATGGTATGCAGTACGCGGACACCATCTTGCACCTCCTGCGGTACTGCGGAATCCCACCCTTCTATGATATCTTCTGCTTGTGCATAGCTTAACTTTGCCCGAGAATGGACCACACATCTCTCCATTTGCGGTTCGACAACAACATCACCTTCACTGTTAAAATTCACAAACACAGATAGGGCCAGGCGATCCCTGTTGGGCAGCAGACTGCACACCCCCTCACTCAGCCTTTTCGGGATCATGTGGACCGGTGGTTTCCCAGTTTGGTTGTAGAGGGTAGTCGATCTCTCCTTAGCCTCCCTGTCTAGATCACTTCCAACTGGGACGAAGTAGCTGACATCGGCGATGTGTATTCCCACAGTGTAGATTCCATCGAGATTCCTCTCAACACTGAAGGCGTCGTCCAAATCCATAGATTCTGGTGGGTCGACGGTGAACACCGTATGAGTTCTCGACAAGTCCTTCCTTTGGTTTCTCTCCTTTTGTGGGATCTGCCAATCTACGAAGTACCGCCTGTTCACGTCTTCTTCGACCTTGCCCTTGTACTTGCTGGGGACGTTGAACCTGTTGTTGAGGATTTCCATACTTGTATCAAGCGTGTTGTCTGGGATGATGACATCCGTCACTACGCCCAGGGGGTAGACGTACCTCGGCGTCCACTTCAGGAATCTCACGACAAACAGCTTCTTGTAAGGATCCCTGGGGTCTATGTCTTCATACTTCTTGAACTTCAAGGAAGCGTCTGACATGTAGCTGTACACGCGGACTTTGTTTAGACGTCTGTTCTCTTTGCCGAAGTAGGTCATTAGCTTTGGTGCATCAGTGTTGATGGGGACCATTACGTTAGGGTTATTGGCGTCAACAACACACACGAACTTCCTCAGGTGCAAGGAAACTGCTGATCGAATGATTCCGACCACTTTTCCTCTTCTAATATCTGATGAGGTCTTGAATACTTCTGACTCTTGATCAGTGTTCTCGAGGATCTCCACCACCACCTCGTCGTTTGCCCACCCCAATCCTCGATTCTTTCTGCTGTTAATCACGATGTCGTTTTCGTCCGTACCGATGACTTCTCCGTAAGCTGTGTAGGTTCCCTTCACGACCAGTCTGCATCTTTTGTACCGGTCTGGTTGAGTAAGGAGAAGGTTTTCCAGTTCTTCTGGTGAGTAGTTGGTATAGAAGCATTTTCTGTCGCTCTCCTCCTGAACTTCAAGCTGTGTGGGGTCGTACGGTTCATCCTCACCTGAGTCATACTCCCTATCGGCGTTGTCTGCTCCAAGGCGGGGTCTCTCCAGTCTTGGTTGGGCTGGGCGCCTCACACTTGTCCATTGCCCTGAGCCGTATTGTAGGTATACCTGCGATGGATCCTTTTGACTTTGCACCACGGCTACCCTATTGGGGTCGAACGTCTGCGCTTTGAAACGATTTGCTTCCTCTTTGTTCTCCTCTTCTAGACTTTCAAGAATGAGCTGTCTGATGATTTCGTCTGACTCATCTAATTTCTCGGCAGGTGCGGGTGTATGCCGCGGGGCTGAGACTCCCTGACTCCCCAGAGGACCCTTGGGAGTGAAGGGCTGTGCTTCCGGGTTGAGTGAGGTGCTCTCACTGCTTTCATAGATTTGGCTCATTGTGAGGGTCTGTGGGAACAGGCTCTTGTTCTTCTCACATTCGGAGATAAACCTTTGCCAGACTCGCTGGCACTCTCCACGTGAACAGAGTGCGTGCGGATCTCCTACTACTGCGACAAGGGACTGCGCTCTGGTCATGGCGGTGTTCAGCAGCTTGCTATCCGACAAGAAGCCGTAGCTGTTCTTGTCGTTGTTTGGGTCACAGGTTGCTCTGGTCCTGACTGTGCTGATGAAGACTGCTCTGAACTGCTTACCTATGTAAGGGTTTAGTGATGAAGTCATTGGAAGGAAAAAATCATGAGAAGAATACGAAATGTAGTAAAGTTATCATCAATCGGTAATGTATTGATTGAGAACATGCATGGCAACCTATGACACACAGATAATCAATGTTCCTCGTTGGTTGTTGGTAGACCCCTTAGACTGTTTAAGACACCCAACCATAGCTTAAGCGAAACCTTAACACAACGATGAAATAGGCTAGGCCAGGTACTTCGCGAGATCATTGCCACGGTGAACCTACCTTGGATGTTAGTTACCATTTCAACTGTTACACCACCCAGGCGTTTCTGGCGCAGCTCTTTTCTGATAAGCTGCATCTGTGAGAAGACAATAAAACAAACCATGAAGATCTAAACTTGACTATCTAATACAAGCACAGTATTAGATCAGTAACTCTTGACTATATTTTCTGCAGTTTCTGACCTGGTTGTGGTATGGTGTGATGACTCCGATGTCTGCCATGTTAGGGGGACCCCACTCCTCCGGCCAGTCTTTCCACAGCTGTTGTACTCTCTCTGATATCTCCAACACCTTTGGTGAAAATAAAATAGAAAAGAAGACAACTCAGAGATGAATGATTTGCTGTGTTGCTCGTATGTCATTGAGTCAAAATCTCTCATTGCGGCCACTTATAGCTATAAGAAATATTGCTAAAGCATGCCTGACCTCCGCCATGTTGAAGTACGATGTGCTGTAGTCTCCCGTCTTGTCGTCACCCTCGGCGCTGAAGAACGTGAGCGGGTACCACCGCGGATGGCGAGGCTGGCCCATGCTCTTCAGCCCTCCGTAGAAGGATTCCGACAGGAAACGGAGAATCTCCTCACAGCAACGGTAGTTGTCCTTCAGCATGACCAGGAATGGGTTTTCTGCTTTTTCTGTTGTACCCTTGGCTTTGCCCAGTTTGATGTAACTGTTTATTTGGAGAAATATCAAGAGCAGAAATGCTTACCTGACGGTTGCAGTATTGTTTATAGATTAAATTTGTACCTGGTCAAAATATTTTCAGTAAGCATTCACCCGCAGAGAAAAACCTTACCTTTGGACCATCCTTTCAAGCAAGGACTTGTCAAATGAAAAGTCACACGCTTCCGTGGAATGCACTTTCGGGCTCATCTGTTTGTGGTCCCCAGACAGCACGATACGCGTGGTGGAATCGGCGAGACAGAGCGGGAGGATGGTTTCACACTCCATGGCCTGTGCTGCCTCATCTAGGAGGATGTGCGTGAAGTGCCCTTTCCTGATGCCCATCCGTATCAGGTACATGGCCGTGTTGAGGGTGACGATGACGATACGGTGGTTCATGATATCGTCCATTTGGGGCATGGCGAACGACTCCTTGTTGGGGCCCAGTTTGCAGTACTCCCTGACGGTCTCGTTAACGGTGTCTAGGCGGCGCTCTTTGAAGTACACACGTAACGGTGTCGCCTCGGGATGACCGGATGTGACGTATGGATGGATGTAGTCCTTGATGTATAAGTCAGCAGCACTGTGATACAAGAGGAACCTACGTTAGTGTGTTATCACACCGTTATTCTCTTGATAGATACTTTATTTGTAATAATAATACTGATACAACATACTAAATAATGCAAGTCCGCCACAACAAGCTCGTGACATTCCACACCAGCTAACACATCAAAGTCGCTAGCGACACCCTTCCCATCATGCACCACTCTCTTGGGACAAGATAGCTGACACCCTTCCCATCATACATCACTCCCATGAGACAATATGGCTGCGCCCATAGACGCCAGTAAAACCAATACATTTTTTGCTATCGCAAATCTGTAATAATGTACAAGAGTTTTCCACCTCTGATGTAACGTTATGTAAGATATTTGATTATGGAATAAGAGAATGGAAAACTGACCTGTTGGAGTGGGTCGCGATAAGAACATTCGTGCCCGGTTGCTGGAGAATCTGCAGGGCAGCAGAAGCCATGGTCCTAGTCTTGCCTGTACCGAAAGGACCGTACAACACCACAGGTGGGTTTGTGTCGCCTGTCCTGCTCATGATGCGGGCGACAGCGGTCCTCTGTCTCGCGTTAAGCTGCGCGTCCTGCACCTGTGTTGGTAAGGACTCAATCACCGTCACCCACGACATGTCTGCCCTGCTGGGGAAGATGGCGTGAAGCGCCGCCATGTTGTCCACAGCGAAGTGCATGTAACAGAAATGTAACCGGTTGAGCTGGAAACGGACTTCAAATTCCACTGTTGTTCCGGAGCTGAGGTCCAGGTCTTGGCAACAGCGACTGGACAATTGGAGGTAGATTACATCCTTTCGTCGTCCTTCAAACCCCTTCAGTTGAACGATGGCGGCTTCGTAGACCTATAGGAAAGATACGTAAGAAATTCTTCGTTATAATTTCAACAACGCCATGTCACCCTCTGTACCAGTTCAGTGGGTGACATATTCTGACCACTCTACTGAAAACTCTTACAATTTGTAGCCAGGAATAGTTTTCTTAGGTTGGTCAGTCAAAGAATAAACTTGGTGTTTTTTTTTTTACATATTCTAGCAACGTTTCAAAACTCTGCCATCAACCATCTTCATGGCTGTAGTGATTATTCTTTACCAAAAAATATTTTTCTTGATAAAATTCTGTTTATTCGTCTTCTTCTTCTTTTGTTCTGCCAAGCTTCTTTTTCGTTGAACTTGTATTCTTTAAGAGGATTGTAAGCATCTAACCTTGTCAGTATCACTTCCTTTAGGAGCCAGTAGCACGGTGTTGACGTTGGTGAGGATGAGTTTTCCGGCTGGTCCATCCTCGCTCAGGTGGTCCTGCAGATGGAGCTTAGTGTACAACGTGCCAGCCTCAGCAAACAGGAGAATGCCGTCTTCTATACGATCCGACAGCTCAAGGGCGGTCTCTGTACGGACACTGAAAAAATGCAGGGTAATTGATTATATAAACATTCATGTCATAGTAGTTGTTATCACGAAAAGGGACGTAGGCATGATAAATGGGCTTACAAGTTTCGCAGCTTTTTTGTGTGTGTTTGGACTACGACAGAAAAGCTTCAAATATTCTAGTGCTAGTAATAGTAATATTCTAGTGCTAGTAACAGCATACAGTATCTGTTTGGTGTGTTACCTGGAGATTTCTCTGTTTCTTGTCAACTCCTCCAGGTTCAGAAGGTCGTGCATACGCGTCTTGTAGACCGTTTCATCCAGCTCTTTCTTGCGTTGGGAGAGCCTCGCCAAAACCTCCCGTTGATCCCCCATCGGTTCTTTGTACTTCGCTAGCAGTGCTTCGTTCTCCGGGTCGAGTCCTTCAGCGAACTTCACGATGGTTCTGTTTCCGCTGTGCCAGCGTTCAAAGTCAGGTCGGTCGGGTTTGACTTGGGCACCGTTGTCTGGATCTACACTACCCACGTGCAACACCAAACGTCTCTTAACCACGGGTCGTCTCCCGAAGTCGAAAACGACCCATTGAGGGAAAACCCCGAACATCTGAGACGTGCCCTGGACTTCGACATTGTATGTGTTGTCATCAGAGGGAGTCTTAAACCGTTTACCCTCCGCGACTTGACAGTTCCTCTCTAATTCTTTTCCATGCAAAGAGAAATGCGTTCTATGCTGATTGAAAAGCAACGCAACATGCTCTAATGGCTCCTACGGAAAACAGAATGATATACTATTAGGCCCCTGAGGCATCGCCAAATATAGCGAATCAATATGAATGGCTGCTAAAACGATACTCAAGAGATGAAAAAAGAAAAGACTTTGAGACGGCGGTATGACCTTGCCAAAAGACCAGGTAAGAACAGGTAAGCGATTTGCAGAGAATCGAACGGGGTGAGACTGCTCACGCAGTGAAGGAAATCGCGCGGGTTCGATTCTCTTCACCTGAATGCGGAGTGCGCACGGCGATGCTGAGCCTACACTATCGTGCGAGACTATTCCCTTGGTGATGAAACGCGCACGAGCGCGATTCTCATCGCTTGAAGGCGGAACGCGCACAGCGATCGTGAGCCAATATTATACTACCAGCCTACTAGACATATCTGTATTGCCCATTTGTATTGGATTATCTGTATTGCTCATTTGTCACCACACCTTATACTTCCCGGCATATAACGTTACGACATTCCGAAGTTACGCACCAGTAACTTACCCAGCGGAGGGAGGGCGCAAATAAATTGTACATGTACTAGGATTGAGCAAGACACAAACAACGCACTCACGATACTGAGATGCACTTACAAACCTTTATTTAGACATTTGTATCATAATTAAGAGTGAAAAAGGACATAAAGTATTGTTTTCTTTTTCTACAGGTACAAATGGAACGTCGACAGTTTCGATCTAACTCTGAGCCTGAGTAGCGCTAAAATGAAATGAAGATGAAATGTACATGAACTTACAGGTTACAGGCTGGCGCTGGCCGAACGAATGACGTGCAGCTATTTGTATTCAGATATTATATGTATTTACAAGTATTACACGATGGAATAAAGATGTACGCAGGTCGAGATATCGTACAGAATCTAAATTCTACGTGAAAATATTAACTACGTAACTCAGACACATGAAAACATGGCACTGCGGGTCAAGTTTTGGCGGCATATTTAAATGTAAAAAATAATAAACCTTCAGTAACTGTTCAGAATCTTACAGATAGATTTACACTGTTATTTGATTTGTCACAATTTCTTATCATAGCAGGCCGAGATATCGTACATAAGCATCTAAAGATTTCTCTAAATTCAACTACATGGAAAAATTAACTACGCTACTTGGACAAAGAAAAACTTGGCGTCTTGATATGATGACGCTAACCCGTCATGCACTGCGGGTCAACTTTTGGCGGCATATTCAAATGAAAAAAATAAATTACGATGCACCTAAATGTACTGTGGATCAAGTTTTGGCGGCATATTCAAATGAAAAAAAAATTACGATGCACCTAAATGTACTGTGGATCAAGTTTTGGCGGTATATTCAAATGTCAAAAATAAAGTACGATGCACCTAAATGTACTGTGGGTGAAGTTTTGGTGGTATATTCAAATGTCAAAAATAAATTACGGTGCACCTGATGGGCCCGAAGGCGTCCAGACCTTCCTTGGCCTCTTGTGTCTTCTGCTGGGCTGTCTCGGCGAGATCGCCCTTCTTTCATCCACTAGATTGTAATCGCTAAATCCTCGACTTGTTTGATTCCACTCAATTGATATTTCATTCTTTGGGTTCTTGACGATTTTTCCATCCTATTTATTTCGTAATTAGCCATTGCCAATTCTTGTCTTTACTTTTCTTTTCAGCGTTTTCTTTCAGGTAAAAAACACGGAGAAGCCGGGCAACATACTGTAAAGGACGCCAGGATAGCGTGGGCAGACGCCATTTTGTTAACCGACAATTTCGTAGCGATTTTGTAAATTTGTACGTACTAAGCTGTAACGTTAGTTCACCTTTCTTGGTAGGGTAACCTTTATCCGTTGTATTTAACACCAGGGTATTTCGGGATGTCAAGTTGACGGACAGTGGTCTCAAATTTATATTGAAAAAAAATGCAATTTGAAACCTCCCCTCCGTCCATCAATGTGACATCCCTAAATAGCCTGTTTTGAGGTACAACGGATATAGGTTACCCCACGAATAAAGGTAAACTAGCGTTAAATACTTCGGTAAATACTTCGGCATGTATGTAGTGTAAAGTTTGAATACATACGATACTTGCTGGTCTACGTTTTGTACGCTCGTTTGATTTAATTATAAAATAGCAAACGCTCGATTTGTTTTCATGAATGATATACTGTAGTGTAGCGTCACATCACGGCCCATGTTCTAAATTTTGTACGAAGTTTGTAAACGTTGTGTGAGTTGTAAGGGTGAGTAGTTTTGTAGATTGTAGCGTAAACTCTGAATACACGGGATAGGTAGGATGTATTTGTATATATTTCATGTAAGGTTATGAATTTGCTGTGGTATGTAAGTCTGTTTTGTAGAAGGTTTTAGTAGAAAATAACGATGTTGGTGTTGCGTGAGCTATTTGTCTGTTTTGTTGCTGACTTACGTGATTAGTAACGTTACTACATTCCCGCAAAGGGTTAAATGCCAACCCAGAAATAGAGGGAGTCTTACTATACGTTATCGACAAGTATCGCTGTCAAAAATGTGTCAGCGCCCGTACCCGACGTCTTTCAAAATGGCGGGGGTTCACGCGGCTTTTATTTGAAGATATTCGAACGTATAATTTGTCTAGTAGGCTGGTAGTATTGGCTCACGATCGCCGTGCGCGTTGCGCCTTCAAGCGATGAGAATCGCGCTCGTGCGCGTTTCATCACCAAGGGAATAGTCTCGCACGATAGTGTAGGCTCAGCATCGCCGTGCGCGCTCCGCATTCAGGTGAAGAGAATCGAACCCGCGCGATTTCCTTCACTGCGTGAGCAGTCTCACCCCGTTCGATTCTCTGCAAATCGCTTACCGGAACCTAGCTCAAAAGACAAGATGGTGGCGTTTCCAAGGCAGAAAACACCCGAAGAGCTTTCCAAACCGAGGAGCTGAAAGAGAGCTATAGGGCAGAGAGATAAAGAAAAAGGGAAGGAGAGAAAGAGAGAGAAAAAATAACGTCAGCTGAAAATGCCTGGTTGGGATGAAAGACACCGTTTTGAATTCTGATAGTGAAGATCAGAAAAGCAAATAATTGATTTACAAAATCAAGCAAAACGTACCTTAGATATCACGGTAAAAGTCCAGGTGAACTTTGTATCCTTTGTTTCCAACAGAACGCCCTCATCCTGGGTACAGGTGATACTGACTCCATTCAGTGAGTCTGCAATCTAGTTTTGAATAGACAGGGTCGTCTTTGTTACTTGCCGAGCACAAAACAACGGAATGTAGACAACCACAGCACAAGAGCTACACAATAAGAAACAAGAACTACCCACACACTATATTTCGAGACAGTTTTCCCAAAGATCTTATCAAGTTACCGTGTTCACAAACAAGCAAACACACACACACACACACACACACACACCCACACACACAGACGCACACAAGCGCGCGCACCCACAAACACAGAGAGAGAAAGAGACGCACACACAAACACTACCCAAAATATAATATCCTGGCGAAGATACAAAGCCATAACAAGACATACCATTTGCCTGATATAAACCTGACGAGAGCTCTGATACTCACTACTGATGGTCCGTCTGTGGTCTTCTCGTACTCTTCAATGAGTTTATCCATGTAGGAGAAGAGGTCCTGCTTCCGCGCCATCTCCATGTTGAGCCATCTGTGCTGCCGTCTCTCCTTCCACTCGTCCAGCTCCTCCTGACTGTGCGCGGCAGGACAGATGTTGTGTCGGTCTTCTACTCCATCGTACGGGCAGACACCGACTGCGTGGCTAGAGGGGTGCAGTCAACAATGCTGATATCAGACGTCACGTTAAGGGAGCATCATCTTTAGAGGCAAGTGTTCTGGTTTTGCAGATAATATTTTCTGAATCCAGCAAAATAATTGTATTGGTAAATTGACATTGACTTTGGACTAGACTGCAGTTGCATTATACAACAGCAGTATTGTGATAACCCCACAAGTACCCTCTGGAATTCCCATAAAGCCCATAAAAGGGTCTGCATGAGGAGAAAACTATGCAGTCACTGGATTATGATTGCTCGAATTTTGTATTGATAAAAATGTGGTCATTTATTAAAGAACACGCGCTCCTAGCTGGGAATAAACGTCCTTTAGAGTTAGTATAAATTTGTAATTTGTAGCATCAGGAATGTTGTCTTGGAGCAAATCGTAAAACTTTCAAATAATAGTTCCTAAACAATGAAACCAAACAAAGCAAAAAATGTTGGATACCTTCGGCACAGTTTGTACTCCTCCTTTGGTCCAATCCACGGCGGCCGGCGGTACTGCCAGTTGTCGCTGGCGTCCGACCTGATCCTGGCCTGGTGTCCCTCGGACGAGCAGTGCTGGTCAAACGTCACCCTGCCGTTACACGTCTTATGGCACAGGTTACAGTAGTACTGACTCGCCCGTGGGGTGAGAAGCGGGAAGTCTGAGGGACGTGCACGTGGAGAAGCTTGAGGGGACGGTGTTGTGGGTGTTGATGGTCTGGTATGTTGTTGTTGTGAGAGATTGACCAAGACTTCAAGGTCACGGACTGCAGTAAACATACAATTTTACAACATTCAAGGTCATTCAAAAATTCAGTTTCAGTCTTTGCAACAGTTACTAGTTGGAAGCGTTGTGGTAATGGCAAAAATGCTTCATAAATCATTCAGGATAAAAGCTGTAAATGATAGTGGACGAAACAAGGGAATTTGTTTATCAATCTGTTATTTGATAATCTGTACCTGTATCTATATAGCCGGTATAACAGCCCTTTGGCGTAACACACCAGCTCCTCTGTTACATAGAAGGAACAATTTTAGTATCACACCTTTCGTTTCTTTCATGAATGTCCATATCTTTCTCTCCTCTTGACTGTGAGAAAATGTGCACGTCTTGCCAACGGGACACGCGTTGCCTTGTTGAACATGCCAGCACATCTGGAAGGGCGACTTTGGCATGGTCAGCGGTTTCCGGATCTCTTTTTTAGCGTCAGTACTGAGACACATTCTGTTTGCCACGTTCCATGGGTGCTTGTTTCGGTGTTCGCATGTATGGCCATTGGTTGACATCACACTTACACCGCACCCGGACAGCCAACACTGCCGGCAGACGAACTGCAACTTGAATGGACATTCCACGTGTCGCCATTTGGCGGGAACGTTTCCCATTGGACGAGGACCGGTTGCGTCTGATGGGTCGTGAACCAATTGGCGTTGCGAAGTCCCGTATTTTCTCTCCAGCATCCACACGTCCATCTCTATCTGACCGTGTGCCCGTCCACATCGTCCGCCTCCAAAGGTGCACTTGTCCATGTAGGCGCAGAATAGCGGGACCTGATTGGCCGCCAGCTGAGGCATCGGCATTACCGGTGTGAAGCGAGTCTCTCCTTTAGTTGTTTCTCTCTCGTGGACGAGAAGTTCGATGTCCTCCTGACGTGTTTCCAAATGTCGTTCACACAGCGACGAGTCACTGATGACCTGAAATGCGATAAAAATTAATCAATATCATCTCTTTCCAGACTCCGGTGATATTGAAAAATCTGTTCTCGCGAGAGACAACGGCGGGAACGTGCGTGACGTGAGCGAAAACGAGGGTGGGGCGGCAATACGCTCGTTCACACTTCCAAGTACGCATGCGTGGCAACAAGTACTGTGGGTAATATGTCAAGGTGAAGGCCCTCTAGACACAAACAAAACACGTCTGGACAAATCGAGGCAATGGTCAAGACGAGTACTGTTCACAAGCTAGGGCCCTTGACCTTTGACATATTAGCCATAACGCCTGTCGCCGCGCATGCGAACTCGAAAATGTGACCAGAACAACTTTTCATTCAAAAACAGCATAATAGCCTATGTGGCTTCTATATTCAAACACGTCAATGTTCCTTACCGTTGGACTGCCATGGAAGCACTCCTTGCAGAGAAATCGGAAGCTGCCGCCGTGTTTCTGCCGCAGCTTGTCAATAGCATCAGCCTCTGACGGGGGCGATTTGCTGAGCTGAGACATCAACTCGTCACGATTGAACTTTCCTTGTCGCTCTCTTGTCCAGAGGTCGATTTCTATCTCGCTATGAGTGAAGGTGCATCTGGAATCGAAACATTATGATCAGCGCTAGCGCATTGATCAGTTTTCTAAGTGTAGTGATGAAGTTTGTGAAATAACTTCTTTATCAATACTAGTAACTATGAAGGATGGTCAATGATCAGGAAAATGTTTTACTACTAGTAAGGAATTCACCAATTGGTAATTGGCCGTTATAAATTGTTCAAGTCAAACCCTTGTCATACCTTGCTTCGTCAAGCATGCAGGGGTTTGACGACTGAAACTGTTGGCAAAGTTTGTACGTTCCAAAGAAAGCGTGCTGCGGGCGCGGTCGGACTTTCTTAAACGCGTCGCCGGGATTCTTCTTCTTCCGAGCAAGGAGAACGTCTTCTCTACAGTCGTGCTTCTTGTTGTGCGCGTGTGAGTACGCCTCTGTGCCATGCTTGTTGTTGTCCTTTAGAAAGCAGACATTACACGCTAGCTTGTACTCATAGACTCGTCTACGCAGATCGCCGACGCTGCTTTCTTCGACAGATTCGGCTGTCGCTGAAGAGTCCGTGTCGGTGTCCGAACTGTTGCTGGTGATGTCACGGCCCGGCGTCGCCTTGGTCTCAAGCCAGCGGTGGGGATCCTTGGCTCTAAGCTGGCCCGTGACGACCTTGCGGTTGAACTTCTCCTCGCGTTCTCTTGTCCAAATCTCTATCTCTATCTCGTTGTGAGCGAAGGTGCACCTGAAAAGGAAAAATACATACAATCAAGATCACTAGGTCCTCCAGCACAACAACAACAGTCAATACAATTTAACAAAAAGATCTATAAGTTAAGACAGTATGCCAACTTTTTTTAGTAATATAAACGCAAAGTTTCAAAAACAGCTACAAAGATGGGTAGATGTACAAGCCTTGACGTAACAAGCCAAACCTTACCTAGATTCTCCAATCTTGCACGGAAGAGATCCCTGAAATTGCTGACAAATCTTGTATTTTCCAAAAAACAAGAAGCTGTTTTTCGGGCTCGTGCGAATCTTCACGAAAGATTCGTTGCTGTCCCTCTTTCTAGCAAGCAAAACGTTCCCTCCACACTTGTGATTGGTGCTAGTTTTGTAGGAATAAGCTCCAGCGCCGTGCAGACCATCTTCCTGTACAAAGCACCCCTCACAAGCTAGGAGGAACTCGTATTTGCCCGACGCCAATGTGCTCACTGCCTTGGGCGGCTCTGTGTTCTCTGTGATTGTTGAATTATTGGCACTGGGACTAGGGCGCAAACTAGGGCTGGTTCTTGTGCCCGAACTAGGGATGGGACTGGCCATGGTGCCCAAACTAGAGCTAGATCTTGTGCCCGAACTAGGGATGGGACTGGTGCCCAAACTAGAGCTGGGACTGGTGCGCAAACTTGGGCTGGTGCCCAAACTGGGGCTAGAGCCTGTACTGGAGCCGTGGCTAGGGCTGGAGATAGGCTTTCTTGCAGAGACGGCAGCGGCTGTGATCTGTAAAAGTTGATCGTCAATTGTAAGAGTTACTTTATAGGTGCCTAATTTATACGTGAATATCGCTCCCTATTCCAAACAATAAGACAACAGCTTTAGAGAGGTATAAAATCAGCCTAAAATGAAATCTTACTACTAATTTTAAAGACTATCGGTTCCAGTTATATGTACTTTGGTATCATAGATTCTCCTGGATCTAAGAGAGTTAAAGGCACTTCAACAGAAATCACTCACCGATGCCTTTTGTATCTCTTCATCGATGCTGCCGTCTATGCTGCCGACATCTACGTCGTCCCCATGCTCGTCTTCTTTCCTCTGGTCTTCCTTTGTCTTTGTGTCACCGGTGATGTCGACGTCATTTCCTCCTTCCGCACCGCCTTGACCGGTCACCTCCATGTAAACTTTAGAAACTGCTGCTCGCTCAGAGGCTTGCTGTAAACAAGAATCACACTTGTAAATAGTGCTTATCTTTACGACGCTAAGACCGCTTCTCGGTACCATGTACCACTTGTCACTCTCTTTTCCAAAATGATTATCCTCCACAACAAGAGACTGTCTCTAATAGAATGTTTGCAACGCGACTGTCAAAGTTTGATGTTTATATATAACTTAATGTTTATTGAATGTGTTTCTTGTTACTTACCTGTTTCCTCTTCTCTTCCTTTTCTGCTTCCTCTTTCTTCTTTGCCTGAAGTTGTTGGCCGATCTCTGCCGCTTCCTACAGATATGGGAAGCATATACGTTACATCATACTATGATCTACTGCACTTTTTAAATCAGTAACACCATCATCAATTACTCACCCCATGTTATGGCTTAAACTGATGTCTGTAGAAACGAAAAGAGAAGACTGAGAAAGCTGACAAGCAGTAAGACAAGGAACGCACAAAGGGGAAATATTTACCTTTTCCCTCCTCTTCTGTTCTGCTTTTAGTTGCTTCTTGGACTTTGATTTAGGCTAAGGTGAGATAAAAAGTGTTTTGTGTAAATATAATGAATGAATGACCTTTATTGTACATTTGTGCTCAAACAAGCTAAGTACAGGTCGTAGCGCTAGTGATAAGGTACAATTTTGACAATATATGACTGCGCGAGATGTACGAAATCAATACAACTTGTGAACCATATGTACACACTCTTTTGCCTTGTAGTCAAGTTATTTTCCTTTACGGGAAAGAATTCTCAATGGTTCCAAATCTCGACTCGACTTTTCTACGAACATACATTTGAACTTACATGCATTTTTTGGGTATGTCACCCAACTACCCATTTCTATTTATGCACTGCGGATACCCACTTTTCAGTCGTGGTCTACTAACCCCCTACCTTAACGGCAGCCATTGGTGAAGCTTTTGATTTCTTGCTTCGGTCGTTCTCTTCCTCCTGCCCTTCCGTTTCTTCAGTTGGAGCAGCACCGGAACTTGATACCTGGAGGAACAGTCACACAAACAGCTCTCATGTGAAGCTATGACACATGACTGCACGTAAATATACGCGATGCTTTACGTCGGTAGTACTTAGTGGAGAAGGACGTGCACACCCCTCCTTCACCTTAAAAACCCAAGTGCAGGCCAGGCAGACGGGTCGCCTTAAACCCGTCCGCCTACCATTGTCTTCCGAGACAGACGGATGCCAACAACAACTTAGTAAGTAGGATGGCATCCAGGCTAAACATATCGAGTCACATACTAGTAAGAACAATAAGGGGATAAGGGAATAAATTCACAGTGCGGATATATCAAAATCGTTCTACTTTTGAGTTGTTCGTTTAAAGCGTACAAATGTGTCAGAAATTATGAATCGTGTATAAGGCATCCTCCTACGCAGGGTACATTCAACAGCCAAACTGCCTGTCTGGATGTACCCTGGATGTACCCTGCTCTTTTAATGGTCACTCTTAGTTCCTGTGGACCCCCCCCCCCCCCCCAACCAGCTGTCGGCCAATCAGAGAATAGGCTTTCCGTTTTCAAAAGCAGTCTCGCATGTATAAGGGTAACCTCATTAATATTTATAAGCAGGGCGGTCAGGAACTCAGGGTGACGGTTGAAAGAGCAGGGCTCATCCAGACAGGCAGTTTGGCTGTTGGATGTACCCTGCGTAAGAGGATGGTATAAGGATTTCGTGTCAAAAAAGCCTCTTCTACTTATCATACTATCACTATCTAACATGCATTGGCATAATACCGGCAGCAAGACTTATACCGGCCGATCAAAAATAATGGAATTTAAAGAGATCTACACATGCAACAATAGTTATTTCTGAGGTATGCACACTTCAGACATCTAGGTGTCCAATACATCATTTACAAAGCATCGATAACAAGAGTTCGTAGACCTCAGGCCTGCATGAAATGTATTGGGTTTCTGTAGACCTATTGTGTATTTTTGCCTTTTTGTCTGTGGTACGTGGTTGGAAAAATGAGCTTTTTACCGTGTTGGTTGTGCACCATGCAAAAGTCTGACTCTGAAATTCCATTTTCTGAATTTGTAAGTTTGGACATGGATGAACATTACTTATTTTGGATTTCTTAAGTATGTAACCAACCACAGTACTTTGAAGTTGTTGAGACGCTACCTTTTTTGTCTCAGATGGCCCATGCACTCTGTCACATGATATACTAATATCTTCCTATTTCAATGTACTGACCTAATGCAGCTGCTAAGTCTCCTTGGTTTGTGTTCTTCCAATGATATTCATTAAAGATTTATTTCTGGGGTGTTATTCACTTGACATCAGAATGTTACTCGCATAATTTGACCAATGATACTTTTATCTGTAGTTCCATAGACATTAGACAATATGAATAGTGGTAGCCCCCATGCAGCAGCAACAGTTAGTCCCCAGGGTGGTATGATATTTTCATTCAATCCATCCAACCCAAACCTAAATCTCCTGTAGTATCTAAGCCAAATTTAACAGCACAATTTACTATGAAAAATGTCCTTGTCAATCCCATTTATAGATGGCAAGCTGCTGGCAATGGAAGCTTTGAAAAGTTCAGAAGCTGTTGTAGTCAGAGCAAACACCCAGCAAACATCCCCGCAAACCAATGAGCAGTTGCTTAGAAGGGGAATTTCATCATATATTTGCCGCGACAAAATGCAACAAACGATACTGAATTCAAAACAGAAAAAGCTAAGCCTCCACCACTTAACCCTGCCTGTACCATAGATTAAGCAGGCCCAAAAACCAAGCGAATATGACTAGCCCAAAACAACAAATTACCTGTATACAGTATGGAAATGGCATTACCAAAGAAACAAAAAGAAACACAGGACAAATCATACACATACCTTTCTCTTATGCCCACACTCTATACAGTTCTCCTCCACATTAGAAAATTGCATCTTCTTCTGTTTAAGTTCAAGTTCAACCATGATTGCCAACAGGGTAAAGGAACTTGTACCGGAACTTAAAACTCAGTACTATACAGCTCTAGAAACACCACAAAGAGTAATAAGCAAACTCCAATTATACCTGACCAACAGATATATAATCTGGCACACTCCCGTCATCTGGCAAACTGGCAGTGCCACTAAGTAACCTGATACATTGAAGGTGGCCCAGGCCAGATGATGGTTCTACACCCAACCATAATCTGTTTTTAAAACCAAGCAGATATTGGGAGGATGCCCCAACCACACTAAAACAGGGTCAACCTATACAGTATCAAGTTCAAGCACTAGAAGGCCCAAAATCAAACCTGACCACCAGGACACCACAAACAACTCACGTACCAAATGGCAACACAATGGCACCTTGCGTTCCGGAGATACAGCGCACGCCCCGTGCCCGCACAAAAGGTAACCTAAAATGTCAAGTTCAAGCACCAAGGGCGCCAAAATTGAGCATTATTCAGCCACCGCCGACACATGTGCCAAATATCATCGCGCCAGCACCAGCCGTTCAGAAGATATAACTCCGGAAACACCCCTCCCGGACACAAAATTCGACCTGCCGGGTCAAGTTCAAACGCGACAAGGCCCAAAGTCAATCCTAGGCAACAGGCAACAACCCCCCACCCATGCACCAAAAATCGTCGCAATCGCGCGTATCGTTCCGGACACACAGCGCCAAAAGTGCCCCCAAAACACCAAAAATGCCACCTTCAATGTCAAGGTCAAGCGCCAGGAGGCCCAAAATCACACCTGAGTGTCAGGCTACCACCCCCAACCCACGTACCAAAAATCGTCGTGCTCGCACCATCCGTTCACGAGATACAGCGCCCTACATCCCCGGCTACCGAAAAGTTTCCACCAGCATCAAAACCATACCTGCATACATGCAGGTAACAATGCATTCGAAGACAACAAGGCCAAAAGTTTTCAGTATCTTTTTCGGGACAGGCAGCTTGTCGTGGGACGAACACACTGTCACGTTCATTGCCAGATTTGTAGATCATAATTACACATGCTCACGGCACAAGACGAACATGATTCAACAGCAATCTTGAATTTCTGTTGGTGACCTACCACTCGTGTAAAATTGTGAAGAACCGTTGCATTATCGCCCGAATCTATGGCTGAATGGGCAAAATTGAACGTACGCCGACATTTTTATATCTACGCTAGCAGTAAGTTACGTCATAGCGGTTGTGACAGACAAAAGTTAAATGAAAATTCTTGACAGTATACGTCCGTTTTCCCATGACTTTTTGTATGCTCAAGCAGGTTTATGTTTTTATGCATTTACTAACAGAAAGGGAAGGAACATCAGAGGATGTATAAAGGTACATAGCGGAGGTTAATTGTGCCGTGTTTCTTCCGGCCGGTATTTTTTACCCCCTCCCAACCACGCGCCCGTTCGCCGTGTAATTCCGCGGCGTGTTACGATTGCAATATTACGCTTTTAGCAGGACAAGAGAGACAAAAAAAATACACAGAAGAAGTGGCAAGGGTAAGCTATAACAGCAACATGTAACTGGAGAAAATGTAGCCTGGGTACCATTCTCCGCGGTCGGCTTTGGGGAGCTTTACCCGGCACCGGCCTGCTTCTGTAAGCCTGTCTGATTAGCTGCCCTTTGAGATTTCGCCTATAGAGCTTGTAGCCGGCCTTTTTGAGTTTACCCCTCCCGCATTAATCTAACCCCGTAAGAACTCCCCCGGCCTGTACCAATCAACTGTACGGGCGGTCACCCCTACACCGCCGAGCGCCTCGATGGTATGGTTCCCAGGCTAGAGAAAATGATGCGTTGACAATTTGTCAAATCAGTATGGCTAGAGAAATCGTCGTAAACGTGCCTGTATTATGCCAGTGCATGTTACCGAAATAAGGTACACAAGTCGCAAGAAATTTGAACTATTCATCAAAAGATTAAAGAATTTCATTATTAAACTGGTTCAGAAAAGATACTTACCGAGCCGGTTGCGTCACGGTGTGGGGACTCTGACTGACCAAGGCTCGTCTGGAGAAGAAGACGACGGATCAGTGGAAGCAGTGGGCGGATTTCTTCCATCAGTGCATGTATAGCTGCATCCTGAAACGTCATTGAAGTGACATTGTGACTATCGGATTGTATGTAATGTTGAGGACGGCAATGGTTATGATACAATCAAAGAAGAGATAGTTGTGCAATTATCAACATACCGAGGAAGCTATTTGTCTGCACTCCTCTGCGGTGTGCCATGCCTCTGAGTAAAGTCGACGTTCCTTCTGTGCCCGGGCTTTCCAGTACAGAGGCTTTTGGCGACTTTCAGGCGAGAGATTCGCTAAATGTATGATTTTTAAAGCTGTTGAGAGAAAAATAACAGAGGTGGGTAAGTAACACAATGTTACTCCTCATAACTTTCAATGCAAAATATGTGTGTCGGAGTGAGATACACATTGCGTAAATCTGTTGGCAACATGTTTCATGGCGAAAACGCAAACTGTCACTGAAGTACATCGCCCGTGCATAGCAATAGAATTCTACAGAAAGAGCGTGATTTGATACCTTGGTCACAATCCTGAATGGTGCCTTGGTAGTCACCCTGCAAGAAGAAAACAAAAAGTGCGTACATGTATGCAAACTCCTAGTCGTCAGCCAAAGAGATAGATAAATAGAAACCAGCAAAGTACATAAATCAATGTGTTGTGCCTAGGAGATTTTAACTCATGAATTATGAAGGATGGTCCCCCTTTTCACTCGATCATTTGGGGAATACAGTCGTTGCAACGAGAAGAAAAAGCCTAACAGAAAATGTTCTACCCCCGCTTTCTAAAGACAGATAGCTCGTGCATGCTCGGTGACATAGCTATGCTTCTATTCCTACCAGTTTAAAGCTACATGCTGCTCTGTTGCTGTAGAGTTTCCTCACGAACTCTCTGTCGGCAGCGCTGCCATGGAAACCTTCCTCATGCAGCACCTGGCAAACCGCCAGGCACTGTGTGTAGTAATCTAAAGCTGTCTTAAAGTCATCTTCTCCGTAACAGTCATCCCCCTCCTCTTTCACGTCTCTCCTCAGTTTATGCAGCCAGTCCTGAGACGAAGTATTACATGGGTTTGTTAAAGCCTTTTCGTTCTTCATAGATTCATGTTAGTATCATTTCCATTTTCATCCCGTTAATTAATCAATCAATCAATCAATCATCAATTCAACATCAATTGATCTATGGGTCAATCAATCGATCAACTTCTATCAATATAAAGTCAACATCAGAATATGTGAATGCATGTAAGGATGTACATAATGAAAGGAATGCAAACTGTTCTTGGTACTTTTCTGCCAGGCAAATTTCTCCAAATAATATTTACTCTTGTATTCACACAATTACTATCAAAAGAACAGACGAAAAATTCCCTAAATCACCATTGTAATGTTTAACAGGATGTGTGTGTATATCACCAGCAAACAAAGATATTGATAATGCAATTGTGAGCTTACCTTGTACAGATGCGCTGGTCCATTCCATGGTATTTCTGACCTGTATGAGTGCCATGTAGGCATAACATGTAAAAACAGCACAGGAATACGCAAAGTTGTTTTTTATCTATCCAAAAGAAGTTGCAGGATGTCTTTTGTACATGACAGCAAATATGGAAATATAGATTGATTTTTTCTAAACTCCTTCTGTGCCTGACAGGATTGTCTTGGAGGACTACTATATTTGATTCAATGAACAAAGGACAAAGAAACGAACGGAAGGACACGAACTGGACGCTAACTTTTAGCCCGAAATGTGTGATTGTGATGCATGTATAAGGATACCCCTCTATGTTCATAGATTTATCAGGGCATAAATCATGTGATCTAGTTATATTTAATTCGCCTGACCCTAACCTCGTCCCGCATGACCTCAATGAACAGACAAAATTTCAGATCTCTAACCGAAACAAACTCACCATATGTACACCATACGTTCCTCTATGTCAAACCGTCGTCGTTGTCTCTCCCGTGGAAGGCGTCTAGGACTGAGGCCCCGGTGCGTGTGGCTGCATTCACGAGCTCCACCAAATGGCGTCAGGGAAGAGTAGGCACCGGCAAAGGGAGAAAACTCTGACTCCACTACAACTAGCTCTAACTCTCCCGTGTAGGGGTTAGGGACCCACATGTACTCCATCGTTACTCAGTGGGCGATCAACATTGCCTCAACACTGCAGGTAGAGAAACAGTCTGTGTTAGAGATGATTTAGGTCATGGGTGTAGCGCTAGCGTTCTCCTTTTGGCCACACTCACGGTCTCCAATTACAGCTAAAATTTAGACTTTAGTCATACAATAGCCATTTTCTTTGGCGTAGGAAATAAGGAGTCATAAGGCCCCATTTCCACTGAAGGGCGATCGCGATGCGCTCTCACTGCGACCGAGCACGGATGTGCGTAACCTTCGATCTCATACTGGGTATATAATGTAAAACTTTAAAAGTGTGAATAAAAAAGACTGCAAAACACACAAAGCGTCAGTAAACAAATTCTATACAATTCGTTGTGCGTACTAGCGATCTGTCAAATTTTAGGTCACACAGAGAGCGCGGCGAGAGCGCCGTCCTAGTTAAAAAGGGGTTTTAACAAGAACATGTCTACATTAATGAAAATATACAAGTGATGTGAATTCAACCATAGAGTTATTTACAAATGTGATCCTTTTTACATCACTACGTCTATGAGGATTGAACATTCAGGAATGAAGATGATATTTTCAATGATCTGTATAACTGAACAATATTTTGAGAAATACCAGACGTTTCAGAAGTCGTCTGACATTTTTCTTCAGTGGACTAAAATTAAGATTTAAATAAGACTTTCCGGAACACGGTACGATCATAGCGGCATTCTTATTCATTTTTTATATAAGAATCATCTCTGTATGTTCCCGAGACCAATTAATGTTTGTATATACCCGGACTGTCTGGATATTAGACATGGGGATGCAGAATCACCTGTCAGTTTTCGACATGCCCGAAAAAAGTGATCCTAAGAAGTTGTGCATTGTCAGCATATACAGTGTGTTCGATTCTCTACCACTGGAAACACAATAGAGATTCCATATTGTTGTCATACATCGGTACCTGTAGTTGCAATGGCGGCAAAATAATACCTGAGACAGGGCGGAAGTAGATGCACCATGCTGTTAACGTCTTTTTCGTCAATATGCCCGTAACGAACAAAATAAGCCAGGCTGGTAAACGAATATTCCCCGTTGACTAAACATCCTATATATGATATAGAACAAAACCTGTAAATAGTTGAGTTTTGACTGTAATAAAAACAAACACCGAACCTTGAACTCTCGGTTTCCGCATGCCTAAAACGGCATTATTTCCGGTATTTCCATAGTGAGCGGACTAAACATAGAAATTGCTGACAGAGATCTAATAGTACAGGTGGTCTACATTAGAAAGTATCCCTTATAGTTTTTGAATGCGTACTTTTCAAGCATTGACCTGCATGCATCGATCTAGTAATAGTAACGTTAGTAGTATTTCCGGGTGAGCCCATTGGCCGGATGTACTAACCTTGACCTCTGTAGAGTCAAGTCCTGCAGAAGACATGAAATACCTTCTGAATTTGTTTTTGTAATACAAACACAGTTATTTTTTATTTCTATTTCGACTGGAGATATTCATTATCGGTGGACAGACTCAGTGAAGGAAATGTTCTATATATAGTCACACTCGCGAGACCCGCCCTACAACAGTATCATTGCACACACGGGAACGTGACAATAATATTATGGGACTGGCGAAGAAATATCCATGGGATTTGCCATGCTCAGATAACGGTACAAAGACTGAGTGAAAAAAGCTATTTAGCCAAGTTAGCTAAATGTTGTAAAAGGGCCGAATATCTTAGGTAAGGTCACCTTCCTGAAATGTACGGTGGTCAACGATAACCTTGACCTATCTGGTACAACTGTACGTAATGCCACTGGTTACGTCACCATATCAGGTTATTTATAACACAGAATGCATAATTTACATTGCACGTGGTTAAATCCCATAATCTGCATATACATTCGTCATCATGTTATACGTATGACGTAGTTATCATTTCAATAGATAGGGGTGTCGTCATCTTATGGGTGACGTATTACAGTACTTATTCATCACTATGCAATATGTTCCCCCAGGCTTGTACATATATAGGTAATGGGGGATTGCTCTATTGCGTCAATGAATGGAATTCCATGACACACCCTTTCAAAACGGACCCATGGCCACTATTATAGCTTCAACACACCTGGTAGACAATCCTTAGGAAACCTAACAAGAATGACGTGCTAACTACTGAAGTACCATGGCCCGGCCCACAGCAACTCAAAAGTCCGATCTCTCTCTCTCTCTAGCTCGAAACAATAGGGCCCCTTGACTTTGGACATTATTCTCGCACACAGTAGTCTCGCACACTTACTGTAAATGCATTTAAGTTCGCGGGGATTTAATTTCGCGGTAGCCGTTAAAAGGACTTTTCGCGGTGGTTTTAATTTCGCGGTAACACCATAGACTGCAGTCTGATACCATATAGAAAAATGTTCTCGGTGTTTTAAAGTTCGCGGTGAAGTGATCACCGCGAAAACCGCGAACGTTAATCCACCGTGAACATTTCTGCATTTACAGTATACTTGGAACTTTGATTAAGCACGTTTTGTTGTAATTTACAATGAAGATATAAATGCATACCTAAGCCGTCACATTCATTGTAAGTTCTTGCCGGCCGTTTCCACTAGCACCTCTAGATCTCTGATACAAATGTTCTTCAAATGCAACATACTCTAACCTGTGTAACACTTTCGATGCCAGTGACCGAATGGGTGTCCTCCTCACCAGTGGAAGGGCTGCTATTAATGTAAGCATAAGTGCTGAGGCGGTGTACATTTTACTCCAACCTTGATGTGTCCAATTGATCATGATTACGAAAACGTAAAACTGTTCTCCCTCGGTGCCCAGGGTTGACCTGTATCTACGCGATAGCAATTATCGAACCTGAACTGTAACCCGACACTAGTTTCGCTGTATCATTACTGTTTACCTTGTCTGGTTTCACGTCCGGGCATTCTTCTCAACAAAAGCCAGTAAACAAAAGAGCTCCGTGCCGAACCCCTAACCGCTATACCCAGACGGTTTTTCGAGGAAAAATCGTGACATTGAAAAGTTTTCTTATAGTGACAGCTGTTGTAAGATTTTAACGGGGCTCCATGCAACAGTACCGACTATGGCAGGTTTGAGAAGTTAGAAATTGCATGTGCACTGTATACCACAGTAACTGCCAAATGAGAACTTCTTGTCGTACACCGGTACCTGTTGCACGACGCATGTAAAAAAGACCTTTCTGGCAGTGTGCTATTGCACACAGCTTCGTCTGTTAGGTTTTCATAAGCGTTTACTCAACCTTCACTCCCAATATTGATATCTACGACGTTGTCAGACAATGCATGTGTCAAAGTCAGTGTTCTATCGTCAACACCTCTAAAGTACGTGGTTACACAAAAGAAACACAGTTTAACAAACAAACACAGTCATGTGAGGCATTCACCTGGGCGTATTTCCAAGCTATGGGAGGGCACCTTTTGTATTAGGGTTGGGAATCATACGTCAACTTGATTTGGTGGAATTAATGAAACAACGGGCGACAGCGTTGTAGCCTCGCTGTATATCTGGTATATTCCGAATTCGTTTTGTAACTGTCACTTTATTCACTGTCACACACGGTATGACTGACATACATGGTGTTGTCGAAGACGTCAGAACGCAATTATGCACTGCAGTGTGAAAACCACGTACGTTGCCTGAAGCAAGATACACGCATGATTGATTGCCTTGAAGTTCGCAGTTTTAAACGTATGACGCAACAAGTCACAGTCATTATATAACCACCATGAGCTGTAATTATAACGCTGGAAGGAATGAAGTGTTAATGTGTGAGAGGTCACACGAGTGTACCATACTGTGAGAATACTATTCACGTTTGATTTCTTAAACATAGGGAAGAACATTAAGTTGGGAATGGCAGCGAATTCACCCGGAAATAGACGTCTGACATAACATTACAATTTTACCTAGCAAAACCAATTCGAAAAACATTGAATTTCTCTTTTCCTTCTTTTTTGGTTGTGATACTATAAAAGTACTACCAAAATCTATCGTTGTGACACATACATGTTCAACATGTAGTTAAACATGTTTAACATGTATGTGTCACAACGATAGATGTATATATAGTCAGCTGGTTTCAGTGGTATAATACACAGTAGCATTGCGTGCTCTATACATTGTACCGTACAAGTAGATATAATCTTGTCATCTCACCTGCATTGGGCCAACTAGAATCTTTCCGTTTTCTGACACTGCAAATTGTATCTTCGATGTTTCCAACATCGCCTATGTAGTGCCAACGATGTTTCTCAGTTTCTTGGTTTCGCCTCAGGTTGCATCGGCCCTTAGCAAACATGTACGCGAAACGCCATTGGCTGGCGCCCTGACCTGCGCAGTGCATTATTGTTGACCTTAAGTTTCGGTCATCCTTTGACCCTACCTCTGTTTACTTTTCTGGGGAGGGCGTTACTACTATGCAATAGCCTAAGCCACAACCAAGGTACTGGCTAGTATCCGTTCGCTCCGGTGTAGAAGACATCTCACATGTTAGGTATTGATAACGGGTGTCCACTGAGGGAGCAAACTTTTTCCAGCAACGTGAAGAACTAAAGGGTGGGCGGGTGATTTTTAAAAAAAGTTGCCCCCATTTCCTTCCTTTTACCAACCCATATTTAACCACGTCCCCGTAACTCCCCATGTCCTTGCTTCCATCTCGCTTTCCTGCGTCCCGCAAATTTAGACTAATAGGCAGTTGTACAAAAGCCATTTTTTCTGCGCTCTGAGTCAAATATTGACATACCAGTATACGCACGGGTCCTTTGACAACTGAGCGAAACTACCAGCAAAACAGGCATACAGCTGACATGTTAAGTTTCACATACTAAAGCCAAACATCACAATATGTGATAGTCAATACGTGACTTCATTCATAGACCCATCATGCTACAGAAATAAAATTAGTTATTGTATTTACCAGGAACGGAGAATCTGATTCTAAGAATGATCCTAGGAGTATGGAAAAATATCTGAACATTGTATTTTTACCCATAGACGAGGAGAGCAATCTTTACCAGTTGAGACTTGCCAACTCTACGTCATAGATTCTTATTGATTTTTGAACACCTGATAGTTGGACTTTGATAAGTTATGTAAGCTGAATAAAATATAATAACTTTTATGCTATATGGTATCAATGAGCTTTTATATCAGATATAAAATCTTCTTGATGGTATATAGAAACCATCACGATTACACTTTTATTTCAACTCTTCTCCAGTGTTCTCTCTTCCTCCTTATCAAGCCTTCATGAACATCATTCTTTCCCCTTGAAGTGAAGTGAAGCACTTGGAAGTACAGACAATTCGTTATTTTGGTTTTTAGATAGATCTAGACTAAGAATGGTGTATCTTCAATACACTTCTCTAATATGAGACTATGAAGATGGTTGGGTTGTCAACTACTGTTCTTTTATCAGAGCTCTTTCAAGATCAACAAAGTTGAGAGAAAATATTCTTTCAAATGCACAAAGCTGGATGGACTTTGGGTATATAAATGAAAATCCCTGAAATAAACAACCAACAAAACCAATTCCATCAGAAGGTTTCCATTTTTTATGCTGCTGCGATGGCAAGAGACATTATTCATACAAAAACTAAACACAAAATTGGGCAGTTGAGATCACGTTCTTAAAAATACTCTCTATTATGAGACATTCATATCGGGCATAAGGTGTGTTCTACATATTCCATCATCATGTTTCAGGGTTGGAAAATGTCTTGGATGACATATCTTACAACTTTCAATGCCTAAAAAGACACATTAAATGGAGCATCCCTGTGGACAACAATCAATGATCAAAAGTGACAGGTGGTTCTGACATTCCCTTGCCACCATCCAAAATGAACAGGTCAGTTTATGACAAATACATGCATTCAAATTGTAATACTAACTGTTAATTTCACTGTTTTACAGTAACTCCCAAATTGCTGAAGAGAAAACAGTCTAACTAGTAGCAGTAAGGGTTTGTCTTACTCTCCAAGCAGTAGCTCTGGCTGTTTTTAGACGTTGTTAGGCATTTTTATCAAGGTACCATATTCATTATGCTGCATGACATAAAGAAAATGGTACAAAGTAGAAACTCGATACAAACACCTAAAACAATGTCTATAAACAGCTGGACTCGAACTTCTGCTCAGAGAGTAGGTCTGTCTACACTAAGTTATGCACTCCAGGAGGGAGCCTTTTCCATAGTGGTGACCCGTTCAGAGTTGTAGTGGATGAAGAGTGCCGAGGCCGCTGCCCTGGCCCTCAGGTCAGTCAGCTCCATGTCATGGGCCCACTCCACATTCCCCCATCTCATGATCTGGAGGAACAAGGTTCAAATTTTCTTATTGTTTTTTTTGTCATGTAATATTTTTGTTGTACCAATCAATAAACAATAAAAAAATAGATTACTCTAAATATTTGTGGTGGTCATTTTTTTTGGAAATTTTTTGGTGACAGAAATTTTGCACCTTTCATGTTTAACTATCTGAATAGGGTTGCTCCAACTATGAATGATGCAGAAAAATCTGGAGATAAAATCCCCATGAAAATATTAGAATCTACAGTTTATTGTAGTTGATACAAGTACAAGACATTTTAATTGCACACCCTATTTGCCAGTGTATTTCGTGCAATTATCTGGGTGGTGCCACAATGTGAAGTTACCCAGCTGGACCACACTGGTTTGAGATCCAATGCAATAAACTGGTGTGCAGTAATCTGGTGTGCAATTAACTGACTTCTACTGTACATCTATTTGTACATAAATGCAAAACATTTGGCATGAAAAAAGACATCTTTAGCCAGTGGCACCCAAAAAATGTAAAATGCACATTATAGATGCTGTCAAAATGTCACAGTATCATAAGAATGTACCATGCAATATGACGATAATTAGATATCATCATCTATAGATATCTATTCAATCTACATGTATGTAAGAATTTGATGAGCCACAGTGTCTATCTCTAGATGTATGATGAGTATTACCTGAAACTCTGTCTCTAGCCTGGCCAGTGCAACTGCTTTCTCCACTGTGAGATGTTTGTCCATCAGAGCTAGACTTAGAACTACAGACTTCAGAGTCTCGACCAAGCTTGTCACACCTGCAAAAAACACATTTGTATAGTATTATACACAAAAAAATCACAAAGTTGGTGTAATTATGATAGTGAAAATGAGACCCCACACATCTGAAAATAGTGAGGCTACAATGTATAAAAGATAATGTTAAAACTTGTATTACTGTCGATCTTTAAATATGTCTTGTGTATTTCATGGGTTTTGCTGTAACATCTCACTGCAAATCACACTTACGCTTACTGATACCAAGAACCATTCTCACCTACAAGAGACCAGTGGTTGAAATGGAGGAGATGCTTCTTTAATGTTGACTTGGTGGCTTTAGGAATGGTTGGACCGTGGATACTGGTACTGGACTGTAGCTGGATGTCATATCTGTTGAAGAAACAAATTTGTTATTACCTGTACACAACAGAAATTGCCATCTGAACAGTAGAAAGTTTCTACATTCACACATACATGCATTATTAAATGATTCATGTCATGTGTATACATACTATTAATTTTAACAAAGGTATTCCAATTTAATCTTTAAAATGACCATAATTCAATTTCAAAAAAAATTCAAAAAAGAGTCAAGAAGAGTAGGGATGATCTTGATGTGTTTTTAGCTAAAATGCTTTCAAAGCCCAACGCCAAAAGTCTTAAATACAGTACACCTTTTAAAAACTTGTGAGCTTGTTGCTCTTCAGTTATATCAATATTATCACATTGTACCCTCAAACCTACCTTTGTCTAACCCAGTCCAGAAGTGGCTCCCACTCTCTCTCCTCTAGCTCTGCTAACTCTACTGGACTCTCTTCTCTGTAACTAATGGTAGGAAAGAAACAACAAAACATAAAAGGTAACTAATGGGAAAAGAGAATTGAAAATGAGATCGCTAATACAATAAACATAAAGAAGTCCCATCATTTTTTAAGATGATAACATGGTGATTGAAGAATTGACATATTTTTCTGTCATTGAAAAACTGTGTCCCCACTTACCAGATTGTGTCTGTTTCCAGAAATGACAAGATGTCATCAACTATCTGCTGTGGTGTCTTCTTGCTTGGGTTGTCGATGGCCGTATTACACAGCTGCGTCTGAGTGTGATGAAAAATATTTTAAAAATCACATCTTGTTTCAGGATGAATCCTACCATGGCAGACAAATCTAGCTGAAAATACAGTCAAACCTGTCTATAGTGGCCACTCAAGGACTGGAGAAAGGTGACCGCTATAGAGAAAATGCTGATCAATTAACCACGAGCAATATGTTACACATGATTTCAGTACCCACTAATCTTTCTCACCAAGAACATGTTTTGTACCATTGTCTTGATCGCCTCAAAATTGAACTGACCCATAGTCAAATCTACAAAAAATGATTGATATTGCCCTCCGCTACCAACCAAATTACCCTGTCGGGAACTCCAAATCCTCGCATACTACGATTTTAAACCCGGTGCTGGATGACATACAGTCGCTTTATGGTCCCAATACGCAGTGTTTCTGTACCTACGGGACCGGAAATCTTGTGACCATGGCCTTGTTGTACAGGTGGCCGCTATTAACCTGTATTTCATCATGCTTAGGTAAATCAGAAAAATCCAAGGGACCGGCAGTTGCTAATACAGGTTTAACTGTAGTGAAATCAAGTCACTGAAATGTAACATTTGGCTGTTTCACGTACCATGTGCATTTGGGACATTTTGATTTCTCTATGTTGTGCCTCCCATTCTGTTGCAACAGCAATGGCGATTGGCTCGTTGGGTACTGAGAACAGCCGGCTCATTGGTGTTTTCAACTTTCTCCTGTCCAGGTTGATCTCATACATGCCTGGAAAGGGATGTTGAGATGAGTATGAAAGACTGAAAACATGTAGGCGCCAATTATACCCAGTGGCTTAGTAACGCTACTTTACAGCTATGTTGTTATTTATTGTTGTGTTGTTATTGTGTTGTTTCTATGTATGCACATATGCCCAGGATTACCTGAAAAACAGGTCTAGGTTGACCTGAGCTGTATTATTCCTGGTTAAATAAATAAAGTGAAATGCATAATAAAGGACAAAGTAGGGTATGTCACTATGTGTTTTTAAGTCTTACAACTTAGACATCAGCAGAACTGAAACTTTCGAAGAAGTTCTTTACTTACCATTGGATTGACTGATGGAAACATTCTTGTAGAATCTTTTTCTTGCTGTGTAGGTGGCAAAAGAGTGAACAAGTTACTCATTTAGAAAAGCCATTCAATACTTAACACATGCACAAATAAAGGTTACACCTGGTGCAAAGCTGAGATTACATCTTCATGAGGCCATACATGTACATGTATCTGTATAAGTCTCAGAGCTAAGGTTATACCTTCATGAGGCTTGCAGCTGAGGCTATACCTGTATGTCTCTGAGCTAAGGAACATTTTCATCAGTTCTTGACTTGAGGTTATGTGCTAAAAAACACCTACATGAGGCTCACAGCTGCAGTTACACCTGCATGAGAATCAGAGCTGAGGTTACATGTACAGCTGCTCAAAGCTTAGGTTACACCTATATGAGACTCAGTGATGAGGTTACACCTGTATAAGACTCAGAGATGTTACACCTGAATGAGACTCAGAGCATCTACTAAGGTTACACCTGTATGAGACTCATCAGAGCTGACGTTACACCTGAACGAGACTCAGATTCAGAGCTGAGGTTACACCTTTATGACACTCAGAGATGAGGCAACTGTACGAGGCTCAGAGCTGAGGTACACCTGCATAAGCCTCGTTGCTTTGGCTTCACAAAAACTGAAGGTTACAGAACATACAGTATTAGCGTGAGGCATGAAGTTACACGTGTATGAAGTTCACAGGCAATTTTGGGGCTACACGTCCACGAAATCCAACAACCAACAAAGCGCATGTACTCTAAACTGCGCTTAGACTTTCACCTGCTGCCATCTGTCGTTCTATCGTCTGCATTGGGGCAAAAATCCGCCCTAAAAACCTCCCAGCATGTACTGAAAACACTCCTGTAGCCATTTTGTTAGGTCAACAGGGTCATCGGATGAATCTATTCAGTCAATAGAGGTGTTGATCCAAAATATTAGAAAATCGTCATTATTGGACAGTATTGCTTAGTAAGTAGAATTTTACGATTTATTTTGTATTTTAAGTTTGTAATTCGTAGTTGGTTGTGCATAACTAACTGTGATTTTTGCTGTGCCAAGGAAATTTTTTCTTCTACATCCCTTTTTGTAATGAGACTGTTCTGATATTGACCAATCAGAGCGCGTCTTTGCGGAGATTTTCCATCACGTGGTGACAGGAGGGTCTGGAACGTTCAGACTAATCCTGTCAACTTACCTGAGTAGACGGTGAGAGATGCCTGTCCGCGCAGAAAAGTGGGAGCTCGTCCCTCCCCCTCCCGTCAACTCCAAACAGCCCGGACCGCCCCGCTCGCTGCTCTACTCGGGGTCCAGGTTCACCGGACACCAGAAGAGTAAGGGAAACAGTTACGATGTGGAGGTCGTCTTACAGGTGAGATATGGTCGCCGCCGGTGGGGAGGGGGGCGGTGGAACCATACCATGTGTGTCACTGTGTGTGTCTCTTCTTCCAATGCAAGCTCACATGAACACAGGGGACATGTTTTAGGGAAGTAAACAACCCAAAAGGCAAGAGCAGGAAGCGTCGTTCATTTTGTATATAATTCATAGTTTGCGTATGCAACGGTATTAGATTTCCGGCAAGAGCGGGTCTTTTGAAAATTATGAAAACCATGCACTAATTTGTACTAACTTGTAGTATGATTGCAGTATGACTATGAACCGTTACGTTTAAATTATCACTATGAATTTTGATTCTTTTAATTGATTTATTTTGTAAATCTACATATGGCTAGAGACGTAGTAGAGTTTTGAAACTTTGAAATGACAAGCCAGGTAGCACTGTTATGTCCCAGACAAGGATTAACTTTTTATAACGAGAATCTCATAGTATATGTTACTTTTGTTCCCACAGCAAGTTGATGAAGAGAGCTGCTACTTGTGCGGGTACCTGAAAATCAAGGGACTGACAGAGGTAAGGGTGAGGCATATGTGCCATGAGATGGCAGCCACTTTATTTTACACATGACTTTAAGTCTAACATAATTTTGAACAGCTAAATATCCAACAAGTGTTTTTACACTGATGAAACAACCAGGGAGTAGAACTATTTAGGCTTAATACCTGCCTGTCACTATTACTATTAAGGCCAGCAAGGTGTTCAAATGTAATAGATATTCAAACATTGCTGTCTCAACAGCAAAAACCAATTCATAAGTTTTGTTCAACCTATATTTAACCTAAGAGTTCTGTTTTTTTTTTTACATAATCTGACATAACATGGCTTAAAATAATCTCCCAACATGTCAAAGGTGAAATGTTGTTTATCAGTTTTTTCAAGGTTATGCTGTGTTCTATAGAAGAGACCATTAGTCTACTTAAACATCAGTCACAAAATGGACATTATTATATATAGGGGCATGATGCTGGGTTTCAAAATATATTCCCAAGGTCTTAGTGTTTTGATGGTGTGCGCAAACAAACACTAGTTTGTTTGCGCACACCATCAAAACACTAAGACCTTGGGAATATATTTTAAGCCTTGCATCATGTTATTATTTATATAATCCTAGAACCCAAAGCCCCTGTGAATATCTGTATAAAGTGCCCTCCTCTAACAAAGAAAAGCTTGAAGTTGACGTTTCTTCAATATTCACATTCCGTGTTGGGTACCTTAAGCAGTTGACGTTCTTTGTCTCTCCATGGATAGTTGAAACAAGAACCAAATTATGTACTGCTAACTTGTAGAATGTAATAGATTGCTCTCCTGGCTGGCATAGACAAGTGTCCCTGGCAATCCTTTTGAAGTTTGTAGGATGAAAGAAAAAAACTTACTGACCAGTCACCTGTTCGCTGACCTGTGTATAATCATGCCCAGGTGGCCAGAAACAATTGCTTTCCATACAATTTACAATTCTGTTACTAAGTTGTCTGTAAGCAGTTGACCTAGAAAAAGAACATTAGTATGAGCCCTGTCATGTGGAATTAAATCCACATGATAGCCAGTTGTTGCCTTTGGGCAGATTTGGAATGTACCACTCCATCGCTATGTTTCAGCTTACTGTGGGGATATACAGTCCATCATGGACAAAGGCCCTGGTGTACTACATGTTAAGGACCTAGGAGAGACAGCTAAGAAGCACTTTCTTGTGCATATGGTTAGCAACTTTTAAAGCTAAAATCTCTCTACCAGTGTTTTTGGTGGATGTACCTATGTATGTAATAACTTTATGTGGTCTCAAACTGGTGTTTTTGGGTGATACGGTATCTGCCAGCTATCTCTAGATGGTAAGTATAAATATAGATGGCCCAGTATACCTTAAAGGCGTAATGATTTGGAAATCACATTCTGCCAAGTCAGGATAAAATCTATATGGCAACCAATGGCAACAGCAGATTTTCTAGTCTAGATCCTCAAACCGTGATCGGCAGACTTCATAGTTTATATTTGTGAATTGTTATTAAACATGCCCTAATTAGTAAACTCATATTTATATTCATGTATGTCTTTTGTTCTTTCAGGAATTTCCAACGTTAACCACCTTTTTTGATGGTGAAATCATCAGCAAGAAGTACCCATTCCTAACCAGGAAGTGGGATGCTGATGAAGAAGTGGACAGAAAACATTGGGTAATACTTAGTTTTGGTACACGTAGTTGCATGTACAACTGTGGGATTTAGATGTTTTAAAAAAGAACAGAATTTTCTTCAAACTAAACTGATATATTGGTACATGTACTGTGTAATAAACATTGTTGCTTCAATTTTCAATGGCACACATATGTAGCATTTGCATTGTAATGTGAATAAGTCATGATCATGTAGCTTCTATTGGACATGTTTGTTTAACTTTGGATATGTTGCATGAGATTTATTCCTTTTGTTCATTTGTTTTCAGGGCAAGTTCCTGTCCTTCTACCAGTATGCCAAAAACTTCAACTCAGACAACTTTGACTACGATGAGCTGAGGAATACAGACTTTGTATTCATGAGGTGGAAAGTAAGTTCTTTTGTTCTCTTTGATACCATCACAATGAAACTGGAGGTATATTAGTGTTTTTTCTGGGCATGCGTGTGTGTGTGCTTACACGTCCAGCACTATATCTCCTTCTAAATGCTATCATCGCTCGAGACCAGAAGGACTCGTCTTAAGCAAGCAAGCAAGCAACATGTATATACGTGGGTAGGTGTTGTTGAGCAGATGGTCTGGTTCAATTTTTGGCCTCATGGAGGGAATACAAATTTTTGGTCATGAAAAAATCCGTATTCTCCGTATTAACTGAAATATCAATATCTATTTTTCTTGTTGCCCCTGTACAGGAACACTTCCTTGTGCCAGACCATACCATCAAGGACATCAATGGTGCGTCCTTCGCTGGTTTTTACTACATCTGCTTCCAGAAGTCCACAGGCACCATAGAGGGATACTACTACCATCGCAGCTCAGAATGGTACCACTGTTTACATCTTTGTGGATTTTTTTATCCTTTCCACAATAACACTGTTTCCTTTGTTTCAAAGGGAATCCACAGTTAGAATGCAGTCATTGATTTGACATGTGTGTTCCTGATATAGACTTATATGTAGCCTCCTCTGCAAGGCTTCCCATGTGTCTTGAAAAATAATGGAAATTGGCCCAATAGACAGAAAACACACCTGACATATGCAAACTGTACTCCTAGGCCAACCAACTCCTCTGGTGTGCTTTCTGTCTATTTGGCCAATTTCTACTTTTTTCTAACAACCTGGGGAGCCTGGTAGGGGCTAACATATATGTACTTGAAGCACTATTATTCAACTGCATTTGTACAATTTCTTCAGTACTGTAAAATTAGATTTGTATTCGTTGTTTATATGTGTTGTACTGATGTTTATTTCCTCCCTACAGGTACCAGTCCCTAAGCCTTACCCACGTTGTGGAGCACAGCTTCCCTATCTACGAGTTCAGATGAGGAGACCAGCCTGTAATATATGTACACTTGTATCAACTCCTTTACTTCTTTTGGCTTCAAATCACTGTACAACAATGTTAAAAAAAGAATGCAAATTGTATACAATGTGATTAATATTACCAATTCAAAAATTATCTAATCACATCAGTTCTCTTAGTTTTTGTACTTCCCTTGATCTATTGTAGGAGAAATATTGCTGCAATTGTATTTGTTATCATTGTAAATTCAGAAAGATAGCAAAAAGAAAAAAGAAAGTTTATTCAAGGGCAGCTATATACTTATTGTATTGATGTTAGAGTCAGGAGGAAAAGTATTCTTCTGTACATACATGTTCTACTGTTGTTTAACAGCATTTAGATGGAAATTGGTTTCTTTCATGTAAAAGTTTGAATTGTTATTGATCTAAGAATAACAAAGTATTTGTTCCTTGAACATTGTTATTTTTCAAAGTATCACCTGATGATCATGTTATCATGACCCAAACAATAAGAGATGCAAATTAACACTGCTGTATACCTAAGATCACTGTGTAAAGAAGCATATTACACCTTTATATTCTTTTGACATTCTTAAAAGCATTTAATCTCTTTTCATATAGCAAATGCAGATGGCACAGACTAACATGGAAAAAATATACAGTACAAGGAAATCATTGCATTATTTGTTAATGGAAGAAAATTTTGTTTTGAAGCTAATTGTTCAGTTGTGAACATGTCTAAAAGACATTTAGCTGGTGGTTTGAAGATACTTAGTTGTATTTACATTATGATTTGATTATAATGTTGGACATGTATTTTGAATGAATTTACTTTAGTCAGTGCATTTTGAACAAGTGGCTCAGTGAGCTAAGGGGATGAATGGCCTAACACGTTTTAAGCAGTGTGTTTAGGGAGGAGTATTACACACATGTGATTAACAAGCTTACTTCTGCTATTAGAAATAAAACACTTGTATTTCAATAAATGCTAAGTTCTCCTGTATTTGTTGTCTAGTTTTTCTTCGTCTGTATTGAGCCAACACAACTTAGACATACTTGGAGAGGTATTGAACTTAACCAAGGAGCTTTTGATGAAAGCTCCTTGACTGAACTTATTTCATCAATGAGGCACATTTGGACTTGATTTGAGTCCTACTCTCAAATAACTGCGGACCCTAGTGTAAGGTTGAGACTGGCTGCAGACAGGGCGTGCTGGAATACTCTGCCTCATGCGTCGCACGATGTGGGAGCTACTAAGTCTAGTGTAAGGTAGGGTGTTTGACTTAGAGTACTCTGATATGCTCTGAAGTTGTGCCATTGGGAAATACACTTTACACACGTTTCCTCACTTCAATTGAAGATGAAAAGGAGTAACCAGCTTGAGCTTGGGATGTCCTTCAGATAGGGTGTTAAATGTAGGTCCCATGTTTTGTTTGAGGGGAAAAAAAGAACTCACCAAAAAGAGTTTGAGTCCAGTCAGGTTTGCAATACCAACAAATGTTAACATATAACTAGTTACAAGGTGAAATGTGTTGTTCTAAAGGTGGCATATTTTGTGGGGGCAACACAGGTGAAAATGATTACTGGTCTGCGATTGGCCAAGCAAGCAATCAGTCATCCGCAGGCATCATTGGCTGTGTATGGCGACAGGTCTGTAATTGATTTAACAAGCCAGTGGTTTTCTACAGTGTTTGCCTTGCATTGTATCTATTTACAAGTGTTGAGCAATTGACTATGACTGCTTTTTTCTACCCTTGGTACCACCCTCTGTAGTTAGCCCCGACTCAATATTCTTTTCGCTTTCTGTCCGTGGTAAGTAGGTTGAACATGACGACTCAGCGGTAACCACAGAGGATCTAAGGCTCATTTCTAGCAGCAGTACCGTGACGATATATATTTATATATATATATATATATATATATATATATATATATATATATATATATATATATATATATAAATATATATATATATATATATAAATATATATATATATATATATATATAATCAACCGCTGCTAGGGCTGGGTATCGGTACAGCGTACCGGTACAAAACCGGTTTTTCTTATTGGACCGGTCCAGAAAAACCGGACCTGAAAAAATTAGGTGGACCGGATGTTGGACCGATTAGAAAATTAACAGATTATCTTATCAGGCATTCAAACGTTTTGGCGCTTGCAGGTGGAAGAAAATAACAAGAGTGAAGTAGAGTAGAGTTTATAGTAATTTCTAACAAGTTTTACAGCCAATCGAACAGGTGCAGTTAGCGTTGTGGGATTTTAAAACGCCAGTGTAAGTCTAATACTCCATCAAACAGACTTCTTTGTAGTGAAATGGACCATTGGTATGAGTCATAATGCATCAGGTTCAGGTCCGGACCTGGACCTGATCCTCTGGACCTGAACCGGACCTGGACCTGAATTTTCTGTACCGGTACCCAGCCTTAACCGCTGCCCAAAGTCATGCTCTGTAATTAATTTCATTACTTCAGATAACCAATCATACGAGTGCATTTTTGGACCAATGACACTGGGGGGATTTTCTAGACCAATCGTGAGCCAGCTCCTGTGTTCACCTGTCTGAAATTCCAGACGCCAAGTGTCGCGTCATTTGTCTGGCAGCTGTCTGAGGTGACGGACATAAATACCTCGCAGCTTGCCAGCACAGAACAATATCACGGCCGCTGTCTGGCTGGGTTCTTTGTACTTTGAGCGTCCTACCTTAGACAACAGGTTAGTAGGTCGTTCTTCACAGAATGCCTTTATGTGTGTTTTAAATATATGTTTTGTATAAATAATCGTCAGTCCAAAGTCAATATTCGGTAACGTTAACGTTGAATTCCTTTGTGACCGTCGGAGGTTACAAAAACGCAGAACTAGCTGCACTTACATGTAACACTAGTTCACGTGGGTGCCCTTTATCCGTTGTTTGTTTTTTAACATGGAATTTTAGGCATGTCAAGTTCCCAGGCTTTTTTTTTTCAAATTGTAATATTTTCAAATTATGCAGTTTGAAACCGTCATCCGTCGACCTGATCCCTAGATACCCCATCTTTAAAACAACGGATATAGGTTACCCCGCGGATAATGGTGAACTAGCGTTAATACATTCTAGTACCCTATCTATTTTGCCTTGATAATTTATTTGACGTTATTGTTATTTCACTTTCCAGGATCTTCTTGGCGCCATCAAGCCCGGATCAACTGCAGCTGCAATGTTCATGGTGGGACTTATCCTGGTTGTGCGATGCCATCTCCACGGCTAGCTGTGCGGTGACGTCCAGAAAGATCGGTGTACGGCCTGCCAAGGGACCTGAAACTAAGTTAAGTTCTTGTATATCTTCTGGGGTGTGAAACATATTGCAGAGATGGACGAGTATTGATTTGTCGTCGGCATGATAAATAATTATTTGTGTGGCCTTTTGTGTATTATAAATCGTATAGTATAACAAAGCAAGAAGACTGTCTCGACCTAATTGTAATAATTTCGTTTTGTTGCTTCCAGGATCTTATTGATGTCATCATTCCCGGATCAAGATCGGTGTACGACCTGCCAAGGGACCTGGAACTAAGTTAAGTTCTCAATATATGTTTCTTATGGGGTGTGAAATGTCGCAGATATGGGCTGGGATTGTCATTGGCATGACAGGAAGTAAATTGTGATGTTTCGTTAACTGAGCAAATTCTTGGTGGTAAGGTGTTTGAGTGTGTTTTGTTGACATATTAAGTGATGTTACTTGTAGTGATTTATATTATAGTAGGCGTTTATATTATACTTTATATTAGGAAATTTTGTAAGTAGAGGCTCCTTTTGCATTCAGGGCTTCAGTCCGTTTCTGTGGTGTACAGGCCTGGTGTGTGGCTGGTTTGGTTTCTGTGGCTATGTCGATGGCCACAGAAATTTTTGTAAATTCTGTTCTTTACAAAACAGGGTTTTCCCTGGTTCACCATCTGTTGTCATTTCTGTTTTATGTCATGGTCAGTGGTTGTCGGGGACCTAGACCATTACATAATCTGCCTCGTGTCGTTTTCTTGGGTCCCGAACCAAGAGAACGACACAGGCCAGAAAGGAAGACAGGTGGCTGAAGAGCCAATTCAATGTTATATAGAATATAGTTTATTCCTTTAATAACATATTAGACCTCTCGGCGTCAACACAGTCACAGAAACTGAATCGGCTATGCATTGGGCTTGTATATCGCAGAAACAGACTGAAGCATTGTGTACAGAAGTAGCCATTAGTCTCAAAAATTAATCCAAAATAAACGGCAACATTACTTGGTATTTTGTCAAAGCGCTCTCAGCACCCTGCCACCCATCTGCACTTAGCCTATTTCTATGTTAAACCTAAAACTGAAATTATAATCATAACTTCCTGTCGTGCCCCAACACGTAGTTAAGCTTTCATTAAGTGTTAGGTATAGTCTTTACCATAATTAACTTTTTAATTTTTGTCTTTTCTTCTCAACCGAGGATCATCGCACCGTAAGAAGAAATGTCTGGACGCGGAAAGGGTGGTCAGGACTGGCGAAGCAAGGTGCCGAACGTGACCAATAGCAGTCTTTCCCACACATATGACAAGGTATCGTACTGTACTATACGAAAGCACACTGTTTTTAACTGTAGGACAATAGTCTTTGTCAATGAATGACTTTCTCCTTTGTGTCGGCAAGTTAAAATGTACCATTTCAATTTCATTTTTGGTACCTTTGTGCCTGAATATCACTCTGTATAGTAGTAACGTTACATAGTAATATTTGAGGTGGCCAGTTTCCAAGTACTTGCCATTGCGCAGCAGGACTTGAGCCTTTTGTGCTTGGTGCAACGATGCTGCATATCACATGTATAAGATGCCATATTCTTCTACCGATTTGTTAGAATTGTTTGGAAGCGGTAAAATGAGGAAAAGAGCTTGATAATGTAGATGTAAAGCGTCACCGTTACTGAAAGTGCTTCGTAACAACATCCGGTGTATCAAGCCCAAGCATTTTATTCACTTTGTTTTTCGTTCGTTTGTTTACCATTTGCCACACTTGCTGCGCCTAATGTTTCCCAGGACGCGATGCACCGTGAGGCACCTTGTCCTGTACTGTGTGTGGAAGCCAAGGAGGAATGGGTCTTTCCCGACAAAGACAAGGTATTGTACTGTATAGTGTTTTCAGTTCCTACTTCCCAATGAACACGAGTTGAGACTTTTGTGGTTGTACAGCGGTAGTGAGGCAGCTGATGCATCTGTTTCTTCCATTGATATCACAGCAATATGTCTGGAAAGGTGAGCAAGAGAGGTGCAGCCAGACGCCACAGTCACTGAAGGCGCTTCACAACATCCGGGGAGACAGTGGTCCTGACGAAAGGCGTCTTGCTGCCTCCTGTTGTGGTTTCCTTGGAAGTCTTCATCAGCTTCTTCAGAAGACATTCCATGACGTTTAGATGACTTGATGGGCATGCAGCCTTTCCTGACAATTGACAGGGTAATTAGTTTGATAGCTGACTGCCTATAGCATTAGCTTGGTTGGTAGCATGCATTCTGAAAAAGGACCATTGCGAACACAATCCAGATTATCATTATCAATTGTAGGATAGATCTGACATTTAATGTGCCTTTTTGGTGGACGTGGCCAAACAATGCTCCTTATAACTTTGCGTTTGTTGGTGAGGTAAATGATGCATGTCTGTTTCTTTTATCGCAACCCTCTACAGCAATGTCTGGGCGTCTTGTTAGAAATGTCTGGACATCGAAAGGGAGGAAGGAAGGAAACGAGCGGGGGAATGGAGATGTGAAGCGTCACTGTCACTGTCACTGAGGGTGCTTCGTGACAATATCAAGTGCATCACCAAGCCAAGGAGGTATATAGTCTTTCGCAGACACATAACAAGGTGTTGTGTTGTGTTGTGTTGTAATGTTTTGTGTGAAAGCAATAGTAGAATATCTATCTTTGTCAATGAATGATTGTCCTTGTGACTTGGCAAATTTAAGCTTACTGTTTCAATGTTTTGACCTGAACAGTGCTTAGTAGAGTTTTCCTTCTTCTTTTAGGACTCGTCGAACAGTTCAGGTGTGGAGGCAGCTGATGCATACTTGCGCCCTTGGCCAGCGTCGGAACATGTACGTGTATGTTTTGGAGGAAGGAAGCAGACAAGGAGACTGTTGACTGGGTTAACACATGTGAGTACATACTATGCAACTCACTCCAACCTGACCCTGACTACAATTTTTCACAAATTCAGGCCAGTGTCACTGATTTTGAACCGGTTTATGCTAACTTTGACCAGTTAAGATCAGTAGCCAACAATTTGACCATATCACGTTACACTTGTGCGCCATAGGCATTACAGTATTCTCATTTCCACTCTTGGCAGGACACAAGGCTTTCGTATGCCTTTTCCAAAAATGTTTTGGTTAGAAAACAGCAAAATGATGGAAATCTAGCTGGTCATAATTGATTATAATTTCTCTTTCTTGCAGCTGGTTAGAAGACGTCACTCAGCAGCTTCCCGGACCTTATTGATGTCATCAAGCCCGGATCAAATGCAGCTGGAATGTCGGGACTTGGCGACAGGTTTTCGCATGTCATCTGCACGGTGACGCCCAGAAAGATCGGTGCTCGAGTGTACGGCCTGCCAGAGGATCTGAAATTGTTAAGGTCTAAGCTTAAGCCAGTAGGGGATCAGGATATTTTGTGAATACGCTCCGAGTTTCAGTCCGTTTCTGTGATGTACAGGCATAGTGTGTGGCTTATTTGGTTTCTGTGACTGTGTCGGTCAGTTGTTGTCATCAAATTCCGTTCTCTACAAAACAGGGTTTTCCCTGGTTCACCATCTGTTGTCTTTTCTGTTTTATGTCATGGTCAGTGGTTGTCGGGGACCTAGACCATTACATAATCTGCCTCGTGCCGTTTTCTTGGGTCCCGAACCAAGAGAACGGCAGAGGCCAGAAAGGATGACAGGTGCACGTGGCTGAAGAGCCTATTTGATATTAGTAGTTTTAGTCATTTAGAAATGCTAGACTTCTTGGTATCGACAGAGTCACAGAAACTTAATCAATGCAAACAGAATTTTTAATATACAGTTATCATGTATATCATGAGGTTAGATACATGTAGTTATGCATATTTGCGTTAAGTAGGTATAGTCATTCCTATATTTCTGAGTCAAGGTTTCGTCTTCTGTTTTGTTAAGAGGTTTGGTGATGCAGTGCTGTTACGATGTTTTCTTGTAAGCAGCCTCTGGTTTTGAATGTATTGATTAGATTATGCCATTCCAGTACAGGGGTGGTTGACGCTGAATTGATTTATCCGTTTTGTTTCGTGCTGTTTGTATGCCTTTTATTCTCACTTAGCCTTTACGCTTTGTGCCGTTTCACTTGTATTCCTGTGCAAAAATAGTCTATAGATTAGAATTCAGTAGATGTCAACATTGTCCATTTACTGTGTAGAGGTTGTTTGTAGCCTTTTAAATCAGTCCTTTGGAAATTTTCTAATGCTTATTAGGCTGGCGCTGAAACTAACAATGACACACACGCACACACTAACAGACTAACCCCACCAAACACACATTAACATACTAATGCAACATATTTTTGCCGAACACTAATAATCAGCGCAAATGCCTTAGCCTTAGACTGCAAAAAAAGCTTTCTATGATTTTTTTAAAGTACAAAGGCTCCAAGCTACCTCTATACCATGTACTGGCAATGTCAATATTTACTGATTCTCTAGCTAGACTCTGTTAGCCACTATGTCAGTAATGTAAGGTTCATTCTTTATCTAAATGGGTTTTAACGCTAAGGTATTTTTATTCATTGTGTGTTTTTGAGATTTTTATATATCATACATGATGTATTCATTTTGTCAACAATTGCTAATAAACAAGTTGGTTGAAATCAGATATGTAGTGTTTTTTTCACTAGAATTGAAAGGAAATTGATTGGTTTTGAATTTTGACCTTCCCAAAAACCTCAAAAAGTCGAAAAATAGATAGTCCTACCACTCAATCAGCGTGATGTGAAATGGTTGCCAGGCCTCCCCCCTCCCACCCCGCTCCAAGACACTTAACCCCATGTGAAGTGGATGGACCCCCTTCCAACATCCTTATTGGAAAATGTTTGGCCCCCTCCCTTTCTAAATCCTTTACCCCATGATAAATGGATGGTCCCTCCCTTGCCCAATCCTTACCCATACCCAGTGTGAAATCAATAGTCTCTCCCTCATCCTCAGCCCCTTGTAAAATGGATGGTAGCCTCTTTCCACACCCTTAGCTCCTAGTAAAATGGATAATCCCTCTCTTGCATGACCCTTTCCTCCATGTGAATTGGGTGGCCCCCTTTCCAAGCCCCTCAGTGAACGGTAATGCCTCAGTCTACACGGCAATACATATCATGTTAGTATTAAAAGGCATTATGCATGCTCAGAATGACGTCTTACCGCCAACAATTGCAGTTCTGATCATGAAAAGTATGGCAACGAAAACTATTACTAGCTCTGTGGATTGCGTAAACGGTTCCAAAGATACAACGTCCTTGACGGTTCCTGGTCATTTGCAACGGAGTATCGGTGGTATGGTATCGTGTTGCCTGTTTTTACTGTCTTCGCCACTTTCATTAGTAACCTTCGCCAAGAAGTTAAATGTATTTTGGCTAGCATTTGTATGTGGGGATGGAGATTGCATCGGTATTCAGTACTAGTGGGTAGGTCTTGATGAGACCAGCAAACAATTCGATTTGGGCCCCCTAGCGGCTTGTTACGGTACTGTAGTGGAACTTTCGGGTTTGATATCTCGAGTTCCGGACAGGTTTCAGACAGCAACAGGAGATAAACCACGATTGTGAAGAGGATGGCGATGAGTCTATAGTGGCCTGGGGAACAACAGTACAGATCCAAGTAAGCGAGGAAAATACATGTTTTCAAATGATCAGGATGCCTTACGCAACTGATATAAGTGCTGGGTACTTTAAATGACAATGACAATGAAGTTTATTGCATATTCATGCCCCATTGGGGCTAAATGCAGTCAGTTTGGTACATAGTAAGTAATCGGAAAGCTATCACATATATATTACAATTTACATGCTTCTTCTCTCTTCTTAAAACATGCGTGGACGAGCTTACAGAGTTTTTCCAGTATATCGTAGTTAGATGATGACATAAGGTATTTGAACAGATCTTCCTTCGTCAGGTGCGCATATTTTTTGCATTTTGCGACTTGCAGTCGCAAAATGCCTTCTGGCCAGTGTAGTCGCCGTTGTGATGTTGAGATGAACGGACCTGTTCAATCCATGCCAAACATTTGTATACCTGTTAAAACAGGCTTTTCTTCAACATGTTCGCACAAGCGCAGTGGTAAAGTTTACGCATTCTAAACCAATTTTTCTTTTTTACATCCATTAAAATACTAATTTTTACATCCATTTGGCCACACCAATTTATTTCTTTGGTTAACGGATTCGCCGCTTCGTTTTTTTGCCGAAACTTAAAAATGCCCCGCAACAGAGCTCACTCAAAAACAGGCAATGTGTAGTGAAATTTGCTGCAGTTCACGCAAATTTTAACAGGTGGCGTCTAGATCTGCTGCAGTTCAGGCGCATATGTGAATCTCTCCATGCGCCAATATCAGGTGTAGTTACTCTGTTCTATTTATATGACATTCTAATAACTAGAAAAAGACGTTCACACACGCAAACATTGGCAAAATGCCAGCTTTTTTAAAAGCACTTGTTTATCTATATGTGTAGCATTTCGCAGATCTGTAAAGTGTTTAAAAGCTGCTTTTAAACACTTTACAGATCTGCGAAATGCTGCATGACAACATGAGGATACTGTATGATTATTAATGTTAATAAAACTGCTACAACTAAATCCAACATTCTACCCACCTGGAATTAAATAACGCCAGCCACCCGACAGCGGGGATATCAAACTCTGCAACGTACGTTCCGTTTCCCTGAAGAACAAATGCCATAATGGTTGTGTTAGGATTAGCAGACAGAATTCAGTGCAAGATGTGTCTGACTGTGCATGCAGTGTGCAACATGAAACATGTTATCATTATCATGATGAAACTGTTATTCCTGGTAAAGAGGGTACCAAACACCTTAGCCCACACCCGAAACACCTGTTAATTACTTCTTCGTCCTATGAAACCTTGTTGCCTCTTAAATATGGGGAACCAACCAAGGACGTCCGGATTGCTGTAGCCTCACGAAGTTTTCCACGAAATCGTCTTCCGGGAGGGACGTAAAACGGGGGTCCCGTGCTCGAGGAGGTGCCTCGACCACGTTAAACAGCCTCATTACTCATACTTGGGGTACCTACTGGCTGGCAAAATACACCAGATGAATACACCAGATGATTATAAAAATGTGTGTTGTATGTGGATTGGGGATGCAGAGTCGCACGCCGACCTGTCCTGGATAAATTCGCCAGAGGGCGCTCCTGTACAAGTGATAACCTTTCACCTTTTCACTGTTCAAGATGGAGGACGTCGATTTTCTCACAAAATACCGGGCGGTTTCCAGCAAATTAAAGAAGTAAGGATGCTCTTTAACGTTCACGGATGTGCTTTCAATATTAAAATAACAACGATGCAAGCTTTAGATTACGTTTTGCTTTGTATTTTATAGCTACACACGTTATTTCTTGGCACAAGGAGGTTTGCGCTGCAGCTATGGATGATACTGATTTATGTATATGGTTGTGATATCTGTCATGTGTGTCTGTGTTATTCAGGCGATTCCTGCGGAAACCCAATGTTGCTGAGGCTAGCGAACAGTTCGGTAAGTGCAAGGAGCATAAAGCTCCTTGGTAAATGCTTAGGAGTTCATCGAATTTTAAGCTGATTGAAACTAAACATGGATGGATACAAGTCATACAACGTTAGAAAAAGTGACATGTAACCTAGCCTACAGGCAGATGCTGGGGTGAAAGATAGTAAGGTTTTCTGGTCATGACTGCAGTTGTTAAGAGGAAATGAAACATACTCAACACACCTGTTAACATTTAACATTAAATGTAAAAACAGCCATGTATATTATTATTATTGTATTATTCTTGGCTGGGCTAAAATGTCTAGGTAAAAACTGGCTCTATATCAAGCGGCCTCTTACGAATGTGCATACAGTACATCATCATGTCAATGCAGTCAACATTTTGGTCTTCTTCATGCATTTCACAGGAAGTCTTTCTAAAGACCTGCTAGAACATGACAACCCCCACTATGCTGGTTTCTGTTGCCTGGCCATGGCAAGGTAAGGCAATGGTCACAACCTTCAAACATTCTTTATATCAACTGTCTTCCAGTGTCTATTTACCAAGACTCAAGAGGGCTAGTCTATCTCAGGCATTGTCAACTGTTAGATAATGCTGGAAGAAGTTTCATAGTTTTTTTATAAATCCTAGTGTAGATGAATATACTGTAGATGTAGACTTTCGCGGTGGTTTAATGTTCGCGGTTTTCCAGGTGATTGCTTCAGCACAAACTTAAAACCACCGCAAACATTTTTCCATGGCAAAAAGAGACTACATTGCATGGTGCTACCACGAAATTTAAACCACCATGGAAGTCCTTTTTTCTGCTGTTGTAAAATGAAATCCCCGCGGACTTAAATGCATCTACAGTATTATATGATTAAGGATTTATATTATAAGTTTAACCAGATTTTTTTTTACTAGATTTTTTTTTAACCCAATTTTTGGTTGTACTTTTAGTCAGATTCTTGACCGGATTCTTGACTGTATTTTTAACCTCCCCCTTCCCCCCTAAAAGTCTTATGGTAATCTCCTGTACCTGCAGATGTGAGCAGACGCTGTCGAACTCCCCGGGAGAGGCTCACGCGCTGGTTGAAGCGGCGCGACTGTTCCTGGAGGCAGAGTGCACCAACCAGCTTCTGAAGTGTCCTGGATTTGAGGAACATCTCATCGCTGCCATGAACTGTTACAACTTTGCCATCAAGGTGGGGAGCTCTGTACAAATATAACTCAACCAAGAACTGTACAGTGCTGGAATCATCAACTATCACTCATCTTCATGTATACAATTTTAAACTTTAAATTTTAAACAGATTTGTAATATGTAACATATATGTATTCATCTCTCCCAGGGTTAGCCCTTGGCAATAGCCTCTGGCTAGTTGGGCAGCCCTGGCTGTATGTATACAGCTGAATAGATAAATAGATAAACAATTTTAAACTTTATATCCGTACACAAATTAATGCATTTACCAACAAGCTTTTGATCAGTCCTCTGATCCTTATCAAGTTGTAATGACCCAAAGCCTATGTCACACATCCAGACCTGAAGTGTGGGTCATCAGCAATGGGTCAAAGGTGCTTGGAAGTCGGTATTGGCCCCCGTCTTGGTTGAGGGAATGTTGATGGGCTCTGATGTAAATGGCCTCTTTCACTCCCCTTAGAAAGTAATCCTGTTCAGAATCAACTATCTTCACCTTGTCAAAATCCACAGAATGTCTCGGCCTTTCTTTGTGAATGTGTTGTGGCACCTCTCATCCTTCTAGGTGAAGATACTGTCTGTATTTGTGTTACTGACACATTGACATGTCTTTGTGCCATATCCCAGGTACACATTGAACAGACACAGCCTGCCATGGCCGCCTGCCTATGCCTGGAGTTGGGAAATGCTCTAAGGGTACTGAACCATTATCATTGCATATAGCATAGAACATAAAGCATGTAGCTTGTATAGTCCTGTGGTTAGTGACCCTACTTTTGGACCAAGAAGCTGTGAGTCCGAATCACTGACATGTTTGCTACAGGAAAGGGACTGAACCATGATCCTCTGTTCAATGCACTTGTCGAAAAGAGCTATTGGAATTTCTTGGTACAATGAACCTGTGAATACATGTAACATGTACATTGCATCCGTCATCTCTGTCATAGCATGTGGCAGATTAGCTCAACAATTCTTTGAGTTAATTTGAAAGAGATAAATTGATGAACTTAATCCTTTAGAACGGAGCAGAAGATTGCCATATCAAGGCAGCATTAAGAAATTGCACAAAAAACAGTTACTTACAGCGTTTTCTTATAGTTTGCAACAAGAATATAATTTTTAAATTGCCATAGACATCACATATAAATGTATGTGTTGGCACCAAATATAATCTAAATTTCATACAATCAATGGGTTTACAGATTTTAAGGGTTGCCTATGCAAGTTTACCAGATATAGTTCATTCTTAAATTGTATTTTGGATGTTTTTGTTTGTTCAACTTCTAGGGTCTGAACAAACCAGATCAAGCCATGTCATACTACCAGAGAGCTGCAGATCTTCAGTACCAGGTTAGTACAGTGTCCTAGACTCTCTTGTCTCTCAAAAAGGAATATGACTAGCATATGGAAAACATACAACATGGAAAACATATACAAACAAACTCAAAACAGTACTACCTCCCTAACCTCTTCGATTGACCCTGTGACCTGGACTCTCATGTCTGATTGATGACTAGTTCTACTCTGTCTCACGCTCCTCCACAGTGTCCTTTAATTAGATCCACGCCCCGGGCCCACTGAGCATAGCGGGGCGCATTTTCGTGTTTACCAAGTCTTTGTGTCCTGGGTAACCTGGGTAAGAGAACGTCTTTTCCGCGCAAAGCATGCTGGGGGAAGCGATATAACCCTGGGAAGGCCAAACTCGATACCGTAACAAACGTATCTAACACCCTCGCAGCGCCACCAAATTAGGTACATTTTAAAGTTCCCTTTGATATAACGTATCACCATTGTGGCAACATTTTACCCCCGAAATAGTAAACTTTCGTCTTATTTTCGCCTCGGTAACTGTAGAAAATACTAGCTAACTAGGGTACAGTCCCGAGTCTCACGTTGTATAGAGACGCACACAATGGTCACACAACTTACGATTTGCTAAGGTAATTGAGACAAACACAAAACAAAACAAAATGACAGCTGTGGATTCCAAATAGTTTTATTTGTGTATTGGTTGAGCCCACAATCTAAACCTATGGCTTCTTCGCGGTGCTGGGTACGAGCGTGACTCTGTCTGACCTTTACTTTCTGTACATCCTGCCACTTGGGAAGTCTGGCCTTGGCACTCATCTTCCCACTCACTTTCTGTCTGTTCAATATCCACAAATGCACACCAACCCAAACAAACACACAAAAAGATACATGGACTGATTGAGTCAATAGCTATACAACGTCATGATGAATCTAAACTAATGAACGATATTTTGTCCATGTTCCAAGAACCCGCTTGACTGTCTGGAGTCCTTGGGACTTGTGGCTTCCTGCAAGATTCAATCAAGTCAGTATTTCAGTCAATCTCTTTATATTGATTTGGGTTCTTCTTTCTGTACAAGTAGATATAAAGTACTTACCTGACAGGTCTCAGCCAATCAATTTTTACTGCTTGTTGATCAATCCGTAGAGCTGTAAGCATGTTTTCTACAGGTACTTGTCATGAAAGTTAACTGTAAAGGGAAAGTTCAGAAGAGTAAATGATAAATCACAAATGTCCCTCCCTACAGGAGACTATGATGGAGCTCTGACCATCTTCACAGAGATGGCTTACCTGGCACAGGAGAGGGGAGGTAAGCAAAGCAGATCTCATACCATTGTACTGAAGCTGGCTCTTTAGAAATTGAAGAAAACTTAACTTGCAGTGGTAGATCTGGGGGCACTACACACTCACTCACTCTCTCACTACAATTCATACTTTGTATTTGTGTTGTTGTGTTAATCTCCAAGCAGATCCTACAAAGGCATAAGATAGTATTAAACTGGCCAAGGAGTGTAGTCAGCAAAGATGTGTACAATTGCCCCGGTAGCAAAACACACTCCTAAGCCAGCTTCACTCCTCTGCCAGTTTTTGATACTATCTGATGCTACCGTCAGATCTGCTTGGAGATTATTGTTGTGTTGCAGTGTAGTAGTAATGTAGTCCTGATGATAGTAGGGTTGTTCTAAGGCCACAAGAAGTTATCTATGAACATCAGCATCAGAGATTTGTTATAATAACAATTTCTGTCTCACAGGCTCAGCCAGTGGCCCTGCCTCAAGACCAATAGGTATGGTATTGACTGAATGCATTGCAAGCTGTTTCAAATTTCTTTTATCAATCATATTCAAATTCATGTTGGTGTGATATGTGTCGGTTTGATTTAATTAAGTATTATTTCAAGTCTAAATCCGGGAAAACTCTGCTTTTGGGTAAAGGGTATATGGAGAAACAAAGGAAATGAAATGTTTCTTGTGAACTATTAAAGTAAAAGATGTGTTAATAGACTACTGTGTCTTACCTCTCTCAGGTGCATTTTGTGACATCCTGGCCAGATGTGAGGTCACCAGAGTACTGTTACTCATGCTCTTACAGGTAATATATCCATTAACCCAGGATCTAGAGTTAGATTTTACTAGCTTTAGACTAGAGTAGACACTTGTGATTTTGTATCGTGTACATTTGTTTGAATCTTTTTTATGTTAACTGCAATTAGCCCACGGGCAAGAATTTGCAATAAACTTGATAATAATATATCACCGATATTTACATATGACCACTAAAGTATTTACATATCAGCTGTACCTCCATACATTTGTACATGTATGATTCACTGACATATCATCTGAAGAAGGATAGGCTACAAGTTGTAGGTCCTTCAAAAGCAGGAAAAAATGGAGAACTCTCCATTACTATTATGCTAAAATAAAATCTCGACAAGAACCATAGGCCTGTGGACTTGAAATCTGCCATGTTCCTTATTTGCTTGACCCCTCATGGGGTTAACCATAATCAATTCCTTTTTTTAAAGGCCTTATATACTTGTTACACTTATTTACACTTGTTCTTTGAAACTGTAGAAAGTTGAAACACTTCTCTTCTGGACTTTATTTTTTTGAATGTTAAGATAAGTGAAGTGAAGTCTACTACTAACTATACTAGTGTGACAAATGTTAAAAAAAAACAAATGTTAAGTTTACCTTAGATATGTACAGATATGTATATATAGAATACAACCCGGTGTAATCCATATCACCCGAGGTACCAGCTCGACCGCGGGCAGGATCGGCCGGAGGGTGATCCGACCCACGGGAGGGCTGGGACCGAGGGTAATGCAGAATACACGGTGTTGTATTTTATTTATGTCATACCCACCTGAGAAAACCCCAGTTTTGATGCAAAATACGCCAGAAGTTGATCAAATTTGGTGCCCTGGAACAAAAAGTGTTACAACAGTAATGTCTAACATCTGAATCAGGTATTCGACTTTCGATGCTGCCACACTCGTCCCGCTCTAAACAGTTTGATTTATTCGAATGGAGCCTGTGTGGTACAACTTAGAGCCGGTCTGATACAAAAGTTATCACCCGGTCCGGAACACCCGTATCAAACGTTTTCGCGTCACAGGTATGACATAAAGATATGTATAACATTTTACAGCATAAGGCAGATGATTATCTCAAACTTGCCTCCCCAGCCCACACCCCAGAGGATCCGTCCTGAGCATGCTCAGACGCTGGAGAGATACGCCTGGGAGTCTCACTCTGAAGATTCAGCACCAGGTAAGTCTGACTTCTTCTCTTATATGGTAACAATATAGATGGTTTTCAGAAGGGAAACTACACTAAGTTGAGCAGACCTCTACACTGGTGCCTCAAAAAGCTTTGTCACCCATAAAACCCCCAAAGTTTTACGAGTTCAAATTTGACTTTTAGCATAGTGCATAGTAGGCTTTTGAACCTTATATCCTTTCAGTTACCTTCGCCAAGAAGGTTATATTTTGGGTAGCGTTTGTATCTATCTATCTATCTATGTTTGTAGAATAGAAGACCAGCATAACTCAAGAACGCCTGGATGGATTGTATTGATATTAAGTATGTGGGTAGGTCTTGATGAGTCCTGGACATGCTTCGGCTATGATTTATGAGTGGTAGAAAGCTCTTGATGCCGAGAGTATGTTTTCCTAATGAATTATGCTGGTTGTAGCAAAGAAACAGGCAAACAGCAAAAAGTGCCAAGTCCTTTTGATACAGATTAATTGTACATGGTAAGTTACTAGTCATGAAGATCACAGTTTTGTAGCATTAGTTAAGATTAAGATAGAGCTAGTTCCTTTATTAACTCACCAGGCCATTTTGTTCCAGTTAACTGCCTGAGTGAAGAGGTCTTCTTGCTACTACAGTCCACAGTGGTAAGAAGACTAACTGTATTTTTTAATATATGACAATACAATACTTAAAGATTTTGTTTTGACATTTCCACACAATTTTGTGGGTAATGCAAAGTTTCTAAGCATGCCATCATGATATATTTCATACATTGACAATTATAATTCATGGCATTTTATATTTGTGGACAGGACAAACCAAGTTTGGCAGTTATAACAGATTTGATATCAGATTGATTATGCTTGAGTCCTCTCATTTACATTTTATTGGTAAATGTAAAAGTTTTGTAAAAATTTCATTCAAGAGTAACATTCTCTTATTTGTTGGTTAACTAAATGTCCTCTACATGTGTTTTCCATAGATGTCATGTCAGTCCAGAGATGTGTCTGCTCTAAAGTCACTACAGAAGGACTTATGGTGAGGATTGTTCTTTTGCTTTATGACTAATTAAGTTAAACTGGTTAACCATCACATAAGCATTGCAACTGAAACATCTGTTTAGTAATGCACTCTATCTGCAAAACCTTAATGCACACGCAAGAGAGATATGTTAATCTCATATCTAAACATCATATGATCCACCTATTAAGGGTTACTGAATAAGATGAACATCATGTATTATATGTTCTACAGGCCACACCTGACAGCTGAACAGAACCACCTGCTGCACCTGGTTATACAGGAGATGGAGCACCCTTCAGGGGAGGGGATCTAGTCACTACAGAACCACCTGCTGCACCTGGTTATACAGGAGATGGAACATCCTTTAGGGGAGGGGATCTAGTCACTACAGAACCACCTGCTGCACCTGGTTATACAGGAGATGGAACACCTGTCAGGGAGGGGATCTAGTCACTACAGAACCACCTGCAGCACCTGGTTATACAGGAGATGGAACACCTGTCAGGGAGGGGATCTAGTCACTACAGAACCACCTGCTGCACCTGGTTATACAGGAGATGGAACACCCTTCTTTGTAGTCTCATGTGAACATGACTCCATGTAAAGACAGATGCACAGCAGCTTTTGATTTAGGTTAACGATATGTGACAGTGCACAGATTATTAGTGTACAGTAACTGTTCTGTACAATATATGTGTATAAATGTATGTTATGGAACTCAGAGTTGAAATGAGAACTACTGTTGACCAGTCAAGTCAAGTTGACCACCATGTATTATAATCTCCAAGCAGATCCTACGGTAGCATAAGACAGTATCAAAAGCTGGCAGAGGAGTGAAGCCGGCTTAGGAGAGGAACTTGTGTTTTGCTACATGGCAAATGTACACCTCTTGGCTAACTACACTCCTTGGCCAGTTTGGTACTATTTTATGCCATTGTAGGATCTGCTTGGAGATTACATATATTACAAAAATGGCTTATTTGTTTTCATTTTGTAATACAATGACGTTGTTACTGCCCATCCAGAGGACAATCTGTTTTCGGTGTTCCTGTAATCACAATAGTGTACAGAACAGCAAGAGTAGCTCTGCCCTTACTTCTTAAGTCAAACATTGATACTAATGCACAAGACGTCGATTGGGACACGAGATCAAGGGTTCGATCCCGGGCGTTCCAGGCTAGATGTTGGCTGGGTTTTCACATGCGTTTTCGAGTCAACTCGGAGCCCCACTCAAGAGCTATCTGTTCACACATGGGACCGCCAAGTGATTAGGAATGCCCAGCTGCGCCGGCACTGTTGCCTTTCTCTGAGTCCTCATACACCTTTCTCACACGGCGGCCATGATAGATTGAAGACGAGGTCAATGAGGCAAACAGACAAAAGTTATTTCTAAAATCAGCTCCCATTTAGTTTTTTCTCAGACCACACAAATTTTCACAATATAAGATCAAATAATAAATATTATAACTAGTGTTATGCAGCGAAATATGTAGCAATTTAGACTCGCGTGCTGATCCGATAGTCCCTTAAGAGATGCAAAATAAAAACATAATAATGCAAATATTTGACGGACATGCAGCCATTCTCTTATTGGTCAATTGTCTAATTTCTATGCTATCACTGGTTGAATTGCTAATAATGATGGACAGTCTTTTGTTTGCCTCATAGAACTCGTTTTAGATCTATCATGGCCGCCGCGTGAGAAAGGTGTATTACATGGTGCTCAAAATTTGAATTTCAACCGAAAACTTATGACATAAAAAATAAGACAAATTTTCAAATTTGTGCCTTCACTGATTCTTCGCTAAGTGGACTTGGCTCCGTTTGGTATGGATCAGAGATTGTCTGCACGTATCTCTTGGTTGCCGAGCAGGGACATGTTGTTCCTGTCCAGAGAATTGCATAACTCTCCTGGAGTCGGCTCAGAGTCAAACACACGTCACACAGACACCCTAGTAACTAGACTAGACCTGCGCAAGAGCTACTTAAGCATGGTTTTGAAGTTACTCAACTCAAGTCCAGGACTTGAGTACTTTACCTTTATTTTTACACAGCTGTATCGACTCCGCTAAGTCGTACTCCAGCGGAGTGTACTCCAAGTCGACTCGTAAAACGTGAGTGTAAACCCGGCCATTGACACCACGCTTGCAAGCGTATATCCACACAAAAACTTACATGGTAAAGTGACCAATTTTGTTCACCCCCCGCCTTTTCTGCGGCTGTTCTTGTTGTCCCAGCTTTGATGACATGTATGATCAAACTGTCACTTGAAAAGGAGTCAACTAAATCCAGGTGCCATATGCAGCCTCCCTTGACACGATCATAGGACCTACTTTCCAAATAGGAATCACTCAAACAGCACGCAAACACGAGAAAAAAATCATTAAAGACAGTTGTCAGTCACTTCATGTTTATTTCTTATGTTCCTCGGTACAGTTGATCAAGAGAAAATTTCATTGCAATTAGCACTATCATTATGGTAGGTTAAAGTATAGCAAGTAATTTATTCCTTGACAAAGACTGGTGCTGTTCAGTTCAAAATTTGGGTGAGTCCAATATTTTGTCGGAATTTACAGTTCAAGAATGACGTCTACCAACACAGGTGAACTTTCAAGTTAATCTATGCTATGTTTTGACGAATGTAAACGCGTCAAACTGATATTTAAAATCATTTTAATGATAACTTCTATATTACTGTTTATAAACAGCACCTGTAAGGTTATATTTGAAAAGCAAAACAAAGGAATACCATCTAATTAAAAACTTTATACCGATAATGATATCTTGAGTATATATATTACATAGGTCTTTTTTAGGTTCAAACTATCAGCATCTCAACCATCATGTAAGGTTGTAGTTGAAGGGGAATATTTTGGAATTTTTTCTAATATCTTAGCACTTCAGTGAATTATGAAATTTAATGTTGATATTATGGTGTTTGATGGCTGAAACGGAAATAGTCCCCGTGCTAAATAAAGGCAACTCAGTGACGGGATATCAGACAAATGTCATCATGGAGTTACTGTGCCGTCTAGAATTACGTAATACTACATGAAATGAACTGACAAACCTCATGCTATGCTCATATGATTCCGGCTATACCTTTTCTTTAGCTTGATTGTCGTTTCGACGTAAGAGTAGCCTTATATATTGTAATGCTCGGGGAAACGTTCCGCATACTTTGTCTAATTTACTGTTGGACACAAAACAGGGTCTATCAATTGCGGAAATACTCACATTCACGTTAACTTGATCTATGAAATAGTACTTTATCCATATGGTCGCATCTATCCGTTTTTGTGAGATTACCTCCAGCTCCGTCCGTCATTTTAATGAAATATGATATAATTACCATAAGTACGCTAGAAGCTACATCTAAATTACAAGCCTGGAGACAATTCTCCATTCCCATGGCTGTCTTGCACCCTCAATGTGCAGGGGGTGAAGAGACCAGGTAGGTAGGTAGGTACGTTTTCATTGGGATTAAAGAAAGCAGGATCCACCTGTGTGCTTCACGGCCGACCGCCATCATGGAAACTGGTCTATTCCTGCAGAAATAGAAACATTCATTCGTATAACTATTTCATGCAGCATGACCATTCATTTATGTATATTTATATATATTTATATCTATATATGTGTGTGTATATATATAGAGAGAGAGATAGAGAGATATATATAACAGCAGTTCTCATACTGCACGACATAGGTCTCATACTGCAGAAATCCATATGTATATATATATATATATATAAAGAGGGACATCTCTATATGTCCATCTATATATATATACAGATAAATAGCTTGATAGACTTTTAAAGATTTGTTAATATACATTTGTTACATTTATAAGACTACATATAATTATATGTATGATGTGTTATGTGATTACATATATGGACATAGATACTTCTACATAGAGAGAGACATCGATGAAGAGAAAAATCTAGATCTATGTATTATTTAGATAAATATGTGACCTCATAGAAGAAGAACTTTATTGCACGACAACTGTAGAGGATACAGTGTTTGGCAACTTAAACATACAATATATACAGAACAGAACACTACATGAGTTACTAGTATCTAAAAATCTAACAGACTAATCTATTTTACACATGGTATATAATATTTACAATCAGGCTATCATTATGTGCTATGCGCTGACGAGTGTCTTCAAAATTAGTATCATAGGAATAGTCAGAGCCAATGTCCGCGTCTTCAGCATCGGTATCCATAGGCGAAGAAAGTGCTTCCTCACGGCCTGAAATATAAGAAAATAAGAGCATTATCTAAGATAAAAATGAATCTCAAGTTTACAGTTCTAGATTTTACGACAATCTTACAAGTTTGGTGGTAATGTGATCTTCACAATGTACTTGCCGTAATGTTAGTATGTTTACATTGATGATATTGATAAAGCTACTTACATTTTCATGATTTGAATATTCATCAATTGAGTAACCCTGTATATTCATTCCAAAATCATCAAACATAGCAATTTGTACAGTATCTCTCTATATATAGCGGGTTTGTCATATCCCTGCTGTAAAGTATACAGAAAATATGCAAAATTTTATCCCATATGCTTTTCCTCTTTGTACGCTTTTCAATTGTATTATTATCATATTTTAAAGATATTTCACCTACTTCCACATATGACGCTAGCCTCTCCACCATGTTCACACCGATGACCACCCCATCCGCTGTGTTCACATTCATACAAGGAATCTTCCTCACCCGAGCACTGGACGTTAGATAGCCAAACTGGTATCGAGCTTTTGTCAAAGAAAGATAACGTTTGCCATAGACTATTGAAAGCTATATCCAATACGCTTCCATTTTGGTAGCCCAGTTGAGTGCATACAACCTTTACGAAGTTGTAGTTTACGTGGCTGCCATTACATATTGTACCCCATTCTTCGTTGTGCAGAATCTCAACACTGCCAGTCCTGTTGTTTGGAGCTCGAGTCAATACGCCAACAAGCCTGACACCTTTAAGGAAGCATACGATTTTCATCGTCATTATGTTTCATATACTTTCGTTATGCATATGCATGCTCTTTAGTATTAATTTATGAATAGTTCTTCCGTTCCCGGCCCAGCGCATTTAGAAAAAAGTGTCAGGTTTAGGTAAAAATGTACCGACGATGGATGCTCTGTTGGTTTTCATTTTGAAATGACAATGGACTTTTGAATAACGATAAACGTTTCAGTTACCTACAGGGCATGCGACAAACGAGATAACATTGGGTTTCTATAATTCAATACTCTACCAGATGTGTTGTTGCACAAATTACATGTATAAACTAAAATAAAGTTGTGCTCATCATGATATTGGGTGACTAGAGGTGACATATTTTGACCTACCGGTGCAGTGTGCTGAGCCTGTTTCACTATGAGATCCCGCCGGACAAGGGTCGCAATCCGTCCCGTCTGCTCTGCTATAGGTGTTCTCTGGGCACCGCTCCTCCACCTCGTCGCCGTTGACACATCTGTATCCAGGTCGGCATGGCTCGCAGGAGAACTCGAACTCGTTTCCAGTGACATCCGTTCCTGAAGCTACAGGAAAGCTTGCTGTTGCTTTGAATTATTACTTGTCGTTGAATTCCTTCAAACGTATAAAACTTATATATCTTATATAACCACAAGGAAAGAAAAAAAAGAGAAACAATACTCTCAAATAAAAAAACAAGTTTAGAGTAGAGTTTCTCAGGGTATACAGTTTCCTACAGTATGCGGCAAATATATCGTTATCAAAAGTATATTTTCATGGTTGGATTACGAGGAAGACAATACTTCTTCTTAGCAAGCAGTACTACTACTGCTCTAAGGTCTCAAATACATTGGGACGGCAGCCCAGCACTTTTCTAAGTCTGGCCAGTAGTCTGATGTTGCGCTGTGATCATAGACACAGAGAAGTATTATTGCCTTATTCAGATAATGTTTTCTTTATAACTGTAACATTCTCTTTTGCTTTCCTGACCGCTACCCGTCCACCAAATTCCTACCAAATTCATACACAGCTTCTCGTGGTATGTTGACAACAGACACAAACAACGACACCGAAAACATAACCTTTCTGGCAAAAAAATGCTATTATCCACTTACTAATAGGAGTTGCCTTTTGTCCTGGTTTGCATCGAGCGCTATCGCCAACGATTTCTACCAGCACTGTCTGGAAGACTGGAACGGTCCTCAATTGCACGACGGCTGGGAATAAACGGAACATTTGGATGTGTTCACTTTTCATTCCATAAGCAGTTGTGAACTAATGTTATGCCTACTGCCTGATGTTCGAAGTCTTGGTCATTTTTGATGTTCTTTTTGAAGTCTCAAAAATTTATATATAATCCACATCGAAATAAAATAAATCATCATAGAGCTAGGTATAGCCCGACTATGGTTAGAAGTGATTTGGGAGCTAGGTCGGCTGTAGTCGGCTGGCGTTCCCCTGCGTCAGCCGAATGTTTTGAAATTTGTGCACAGCAGGTTTGGAATGGATTGGCTAGTTGTCTGGTGTTCGGCGCGGCTGGCTGGTATTTGGCTGGTTTTGGGAGTAAGTCAGCAAATTTAAATATTAACCACGCCATAACCACTCAGCGTTGATTTACTCCCAGCAAGTTTCCAACCTACCCACGACTCACCCAAGGACCGTAGACAAATCTCTTCTTACCCATTCCCAAGTAAAATGACTCTTACTATAGGACGTAGGCAAATCACCACTCACCTACAGGTGCTGCCACGGAGTAGCCAACTGTCACGATAAAAATACACAGCCAGAGTCCCTTCCACGCCATGGCTAGGCTGAAATGACGAAGAAAACCGATGACAGAAGAACTTTGATAGACTTGAACATGTTGGACAAATAACTGTAAGCAGAGCACTTTGGAAAACAAATGTTTGTGGCCTCTTAAAGCCTAAACTTACCTAGCTGATATCGTCTTTACGCCTCGTTGAAAATTTTAAAAATCTTCAGATTTTGCTGTAAATCTTGAGATGTTTCGAGTCAATCTTGAGCTTTTTCTTGAGAATCTTTCATTAAGTCTCAAGATTCTTTTAAAAGATCTCAAGATTTTTTCAGAAGGTCAGACAGTGTGGAGGGTACACAAAAGTTCCAAAGCCATGACTCATTCTCTTAGGGACAAAAGGCTCCTGGGCAGTACCATGAACAGACTGTCGCAAGGGTCAGGAAGGTTACACGTAAACAATGACACGCCAGACTAAGCCGCTCCAGAAATATCCGATGTCATTAGAAAGATAAACATCACAAAATAAAATCTACCTCAACCGTCCTGTCCGTGAGCTTTGACTTGATCACAAAACCGTGCCAACTTCAAGGACAAACTTTGCGAGTTTTCATCAGGGTTGATACCAGCCAAAGAGCCTGAAGGGTCTCAATGGCCATAAATAAGAAGTTGTTTAGACCCAGACTGGCAGGTCACTGATTCAACGTATCTTACAATCGGCCTTGGCTTAATTTGGCTCTGTGGTGTTTTTACCACTTTATGATCGTCAGTAAGTCGTCTAATTAGCTGATCAATTCTTTAACCGAATGATTGCTATTTTAAGTAGTTCTGACATACGAATGACCTTCAATACACGCAGTGTAACTCCCCAAGGCGCCAGTCCCCTCCCCACTCCTTCACAATCATACAACGTTTCCTCCTAAAGAGTGACCGGCGGGCAATCTGAGGCAATGAACAGACAGTTAGCCTTCACCAGACCTTCCTAAGGGGGTATGGATCGTAGATTCCGGCAAATACGGGGAATATTTGGCCAGGAGGGTCAGTCCGCGGGAAGGGTAACATTCCCCCTCCTGGCCGATAAAACGCTTCGGTGGCTAAACTCCCCTTGTGATTGCAAATTATCATTCTTATACCAAGCGTACTTAATCTGGTACAGACAAACGGAACGTCCAACTTACCTTGCTTGATTGCCCGTAGTAAATTGTACCACGTTTGTATAGAGAGGGTGTAACCTGCAGCTGACTTGTGCAGTCTGTACACCAAACGATAGCCTACGGCGAAATACCTGACAGTGTTTATTGGCCTACCGGTGAATTGTACTTGCAAGTCACGTACGTACACACACACACGCACACAAACTTCGTGTAACCATCTCATCATCCCTAGCGAAAGCCTTGCGTGGAGCCTCGTTTTCGTGAGACGGTCCGTCGCCACAATCCTCTGTCTAGTTCCATGATGTGTTTGTTTATCTATTTATTAATTGAATCCATGAATGCAAGGTCCCGGGGTAGAACGTCCGGGTCCAGATCGATATTTATATTTACTTGTTTACCAGTGCCTCCCACTCCCTATTCACCACTACCCCGTACCATTTTATGAGCAGTATTTTGCGCGGATGCCTAAGACAATAAATGCATGCCCCCCCCCCCTAAAAAAACTGTCACAATTTCAGCATTTAAAGCTGAAGAAGTCTGGCTGATTTATTTTGGAGATTTTGGAGGGTGGTGGTGGCTATTTTCAGACAAAAATATTTGGTTGCCTGTGCCATGATTTTTTTTCAACATACGAACGCCTGCCCAAATATGCAAATAGGGTGCCAAACACATTTTGGGAAAATAATACGCATCTTTAAAATGATTTAATTGTATAATTGCTATTTTCAAACCATTATTTGGGGCTCTTTTGTCCCAATTTTACAGCCACATGTCCTGATCATGGAGTTTTGCGTGAGGATGCCAATATTTTTGAGCCCACGTTACAATTACTCCATGCGCATATTTGGCTTTAAGTACTCTAGATAATTTTTGGGACAGAGAAATAGAAATTTATTTAATATTTTGAGCTTCTATGTCATTGTATTACATTAGGATGTCTATAGCTAGGACACATGCTCATGGGACCTCGGGTATTATGAGCATTTTCTAATTTAAATGTTTTTTTCTGATTTTTCTGTTCACATGAAAAGAATGTATACTTTTAATCCATGCAATGAAAGCCATATGACTTAAAATGTGGTTTAAGAATTACTTTTGAACAAGCGATAGGGAAGGGATCATTGTCGAATCGACCATTTCCGAATGAGTTGGTAAAGGAGTAGACTTGCAGCATGAGGAAAATACATATTTCATTCATATAAGACTACATTGCATTAATGAAAAATACTATGTAACTATACCAAGGGAACAATTACAAAATAGATTTTTATTTCATCCCTGAATGATAAGCTAACAAGATGTTTTGAAGAGAAAGAATAGCAGCATTTTTTAAAATTCGGTTGGCTGAACTTTTCGCTAAGTCAGTGCCGACAGTACATAAAAGAATAATCATGATCGGCAAAACGGCAGTTCACTCCTTGGCACTACAAGGTTCAGTCTACAGTCATGATGCGGTTGTGCAATAGGTTCAAAACCCCTCGCTCGGGAAAAGGGACACGTCAGCACTATTGATTGACTGTTCCAGCATGTCGCAAACCTATCATAACAGCCTGGCTGTCGGTTACGTATACTTGCTTTTGGTTTCCTTAAGGTGCACTATCACGGCACTTGCGTCAAGCTTGCGTCACTGCGTCACTGTTTTGTTTTTTTCCTCGATTTCTTTTGATAATGAGATATTCCGTGATACGTAAAAGTATGACTTAGAAGACGACAAAATACACAAAAAGTAAGAAAATTCATTCTTTATCTCTGAAATTCGTTGAGTATCATTCGAACCCCGCAGTGACGCAAGCTTGACGCATGTGCAGCGAAAATGGCAAACTGATTTGTGTGTCATTCCCAGCTGGTTTAATCTGTGGACCTGTCGACCAAGCCGCTGATCTGATCTGCGCACGTATACCAGCTGCGAATGAGAAAACCAACCTGGGCGGTGCAGATACCGCCTACTCCTGCGAGGCCTGTGCTTGTCTTACAGCTAGGGTCGACTTCTTACGGCTTAAAAGCATAGCGTACACGCCTTTATTACCACTCCAGAAGCGGCGGTTCGGCTCCTGCTGTTTTACATTTTACAACATGTTTCAATGCTTTTTGTCTGCGGACATGAAGAAAACGGTATAAAAATTGAAGACCCGACAAAAATGCACAATTCTTAAAAATATGTCAGAAATTCTTCGAAACATGCTACGCCAGCAGGTAGAGGGCCGTTGCAAAGTAACGACGCCTAACACTTCAAGTTGGAAAATTGCAACATGTAAGCGCACAACTCTTACTGGGAGAAGTGGACAACAAACATGTTACCTGAGAGTCTGATATCACCGCTATTGTTCCTCAGTCCCGGATATCTGCCCTAGAATGTCGGTCTGTGGTCATCAATGACTAGTTGAGAATGTACGTAGATACTGGATGTGGCAGACCCGCCTGAGATGTAGACCGGTGCTGCCGTTCAGTAGATAGGTAGGATCTAGTTTGACCAGAGTTCAGTCACTTTGCTACGTGGCAGGACTTCTTCGTGTTGTCATCGACACATCGGGCGTGACTGAATCGATTATACGCGACAACAGGGCTAAAACGGAGGGCAACTTATACACATGGCATATTCTGAGACTGGTAACCCAGCAATATTTATTTTCTCTTGACTAATGCACATAATTTCTTTTGCAGTGATGCCTTGATAGTCAGCAGTCAAGGTTAAAAGAATTGTCACAATCATATGTAGTTGAAAGAATAAGAGAGAAAAAAAACAGACAGAAGCAATGTAACTATATACAAATATCCTGACTCCTGGGATTGGTACCCGCGCCGATCCCGCTCACAAACCCAGCACTCAACTGATTAGACCAAAAGGCTGACAGCCGTTTGGCATGCTCGGTTGGCGGTGCTTGAACCCCACTGTTACACAGTCAACATTGTGAGCAGAAAAACAAAAAATTTAAGCAATCTAAATTCCTGGTCAACATTAATTATTGTATCAAAGATAGAATTTAATACCCAATTTCTGTTGAACACTGATGAACTTTGTCAATGCGTGAAAAAATGAGCTGAGTTTTCAAAGATGCAAAGTTTGTTGTACTCGCTTCGACCACATCCGTCTGGTGAAGGTCAGGCTTGGTATTTACTATGACTAGACTGCTACAATATTCTTCTAAATGTAACTCGTTCCAATAGTTAACTAGTTCCGAATAATGTCTTCATAAAGCACATTTCAAGCTCGCAAGACAACCCACGAGGCTCCCTTGTCTTCTTTTGTTTACATTAAGATAGATGGATTGATGCAAAGACAGACACGCACAAAGGAGAACTCGATCAATTCACTTTTGGTAACGTTTATGAGGCAAATGCCTTCTTGCTTGGTTCAAAGCAGATGAAACAAGAAGGGTGTAAAAGGAAAAAAAATGTTCTTTCAATGCAGATCATTCGTATTAGGAAATAAAACGTTATAGGATTTTAGACAACGCTTAAAATTTCTCTATGCATTTTATAAGTTTAAGCTAAAGGTTCATTTGCATGAACCCACTTACATCTGATTACATGCCTGTCTTAATCAATATACTTATAACTAATACATATCTCCTCTACGTACCATATCGTACAGAGATTAAGTAGATTTGTCAGATGCAAAATACATTCCTTCCTCAGTGAACACATCAGCATGTTGATGAGTATCAATTACACAGCTTTACAGTACTGGCAGGAAGGGTACCTTAAGGGAGTGACCAAAGCACAACACGGCTGGATTCCAGGCTACATTTACACTATTGGTTCTAAGGTCTAAACATTCTTCGATATATTTGCCTATATGTACACTTTAATGGTTATCACCTCCTAGGATATTATCTAGCAAATCGAACGTATCAAATTATATCGTGAAGTGAAGTGAAGTGACGCTCATCCTCCATCTCATTTGGGCAGGATGAACAAAACCTCTGGGCAAGGGGAATTTTTATAATATCTTCCGACTTCTACGTTCAGTTTGTACAAGCAGATTCTTATCTCTGTGATTGCTCTACGAAGTTCATAATTATGTATATTCCAAAGATATTTTTTCCTGTCCGTATCTTTCCTTTAGCATATACAATAAACGGAAAGTTTTGAATCATTTTTTTTAAGAACACGTACTATAATGCAAGAATTTTCGCGGTGGTTTTATGTTCGCGGTTTTTGCGTTCCAAAATTACCGCGAAAATTTTTCAATTGCAGTAAGAGACTACAGTGCATGACGCTATCGCGAACTTAAAACCACCGCGAACATTTTCCATGGCAGTAAGAGACTACAGTGCATGGTGCTACCGCGAACAGTCATATTTCAGCTACCGCGAAATTAAATCCCCGCGAACTTTAATGCATTTACAGCATCTGAACCAAAAGCACTGTTAACGTTCCCTGTCTACTTCTCGTCCAGTTTGACGAGCAGGCCGTACACGATAATGACCCCGTGCCGGTCCGTGGACCACTCGATCTCGCTGTCGCTGAACTTCTTGTCGACGTTCTTCCGTGCGACTGTTGAAGCAGCCACTTTGTAGCTGCCCGGCTTGATGTAGAGCTGTAAGGCCACCTTAGCTTCATAGGTCGTTCCACGGTGAGTGAAACTACAGGAAAGTGTACAACAAGAAAGTGTACATCAATGGGTGAATCTTTTACAGGACAGGTTTTAAGTATGTTGCAAGACATAGAGTACGTCGATGTATGTTAGAAATCCAGGTAATAAGATACGCCAAAAAGTAGTGTCACTGACGAGGGATAGTGGATACTATCCGAAACGTCTGACCGTTTCCAAAATCAGTTCCAGTTTATCGAGTTACTATTTCTTGGCGTAAAGACATAGAGTAACTTGGGATTATCCACTGTCTCAATACGTATTATACAAGAGCAATAACTTCGTTACTCAAACATTGTATATAATACTATATATGTATGTGACTTGTACATATACACTCCAAACATACAAATGATTGAAAATGTAATTGTACCAAGTCACTACAATTTCTTTTAATGAAGTTCTGCAATGAGCCATTCATTAATTCAGTTCGTTATATGGTTACCTGCTAGGCTTTGCATAGGCAGGCAGTCCTGCGTAGTGAATGCTGGGAGAGACAAAGACCTGCTTTGTGTCAAACCCTTCCGGCTTCCAGCTGTCCTTGTAGTGTCCGTCCCGCTCAGACAACCTGCTCCCCTCCATAGTTTTGTCACCTTGAGTGCACAATTGCATTCAAGTAACCGTTAGTCTTGATTTATCTGAATGTACTAGCTACAAACCTATACTATCCTGAATACAGTATAACCAGGATACTAATTATGTACGTCTGTGTAGTCATCGTTTTTAACATTGTTTCTGACTACTCCAATTAGGGAATGACAAGACGAGTGACAAATTTTTAGTGCAAATAGTGAGCGACCTTAAATGCAGAACCACGAAAACAAAGATATTATACCTTCGTGAAATATCTTGTTGTGAAAAATTTATTGCATTATGATTAATAGATGGTAGGTGTTAATAAGTCTATGTTCCGCAAATAGTAGTTATAAACTAGAGTTCGGCGACCTCATACCTCCATGAAAATTTAGAGTTTTTGTAAATTTCATGCAATTGACTAACACATTAACATAATTTATGCGTGGTGTTCTTCATCATCGACTAACGTACACATGTCACAAATATAAAGACATAAAGCGGCTTTGCAATTTTTACATAAATTATGCAAATAAGTTCCTCATTACCATATTTGGTATCTGCTTATATTCCATCTATCATAATTAATAAGCGTTACATTTATTGAAGTCAAGTTATTGCTAATAATGGTATTATAAAATTTCCTCATTAATTATACAAATAAGGTCCTCATTTGCATAACATGTATATCATTATGAACACCTTTGCCTAAGCTACCTGCACCCCTAAAATGATGCCAATCCGTCAATCCTTTCTGCAGTTATCCTCTTTGGAATATCTTGACAAAAACGCCCCTGCAGTTCCGAAATTACATGTTAGGGGGCTGCCCCACTTTGTCATGACACTGCAAGCTATCTACCACCCAAATGTCAAGACTATATCATGTCCGGGACAAGAGATACATTGAAAAAACTGCTATGATAGAATATTCTCATTAATTATGCAAATGTACTCCTATTTTGCATAATTAGTATCTTATCTTGTCCAACATTGTCTAAGGTACCTACATACCAAAAATCATGAAAATCCGTTGTTCCCTTCTTGAGTTATCCTCTTCAGAAGTTTTTGACAAAAATGTCCCTGCTATCCCAAACCTAGTCGGCAGGGGGCCAAAACTTATGTCACTTATTCCTGAGCACAAGAGCTATCTGACACTCAAAAATCGTGACCATAGCGTGTTCAGAACACGAGAAAGCAAAACCGGAAGTTGCGCTGCAGTACCAAGGGAAGCCGCTAGGGGGCCCAAAATCTAATCACTTCCAGCTTTCATCGCACCCCACCAACACACCAAGTATGAAACTAATCCATCCAGCCGTTCTTGAGTTATCTAATTGACAGACAGACAGACAGACAGACAGACACACACACAAACGCTGGGTAAAATATAACCTCCATGACATTTCATGGAGGTAATAATTATCAGTATTTTATGGAAGGGGACTCCAGAAAGAGTTACTGTAGTGGATTCCTTAGTAAACAAAGAGTTCTACTTAATGTGTGATCGATATGTAGGTGTTATCATGAGATGAATACGGACAGGAAATATTCTGCGTTTGCAGACAAATGTGACTATCCAGCCTTACCTGCTTTAATGAGATCCCCAGTGTTGAGGATACTCTCCAGCGCGCCCACAGTCGTGCCATGGAACGCCACGTGCCACTTCTGGAACACGCTCAGCGCTGTAGCTCTCGGAGGGACCCTTGGAATGTAAAATACATATCACTGACTAAAATCATACAGTTATAAATGGCGACAATGTCTGGATATAGGAGAATTCTTGTACACAACCACAATTAAACTTACTTGCTTACGTTTCGGTGTCTATCAGACACCTTCCTCAGAGTTTCTGACTGGACTTCTGTTTCTCGCCGCTATGTGTAGCCGTAAGCAAGTAAGTTTAATTGTGGTTGTGTACAAGAATTCTCCTATATCTTATATTCTACCAACTTGATGAAATTATTTTCGGAAGGCGACACTGTCTTCTTTCCAAGGTCTGTTAATTGTATTTTGTTTCTGATTGATTTTCTTAAATATTTTAACAAAATAAGAATAAATATACTATCCTTGCACAAAATGTAAGTTTAGGATAAAGATAAGAGTCTCCTTACATAGGACAACACTGTAAGCGGTTTAATCTTTAATCTTGATCTGACAAAAACATTATTAAAAAAATCAAAGTTGAAATCCTGTCATTCCTACATGTGTGCATTATCATTATCAACAGATTATTAATGCACGTCTATCTTCTTCAGTAACCAATGTATGACGTTATGACTGTATAACCAATAGGAATCAAGGCTTGTGAATCGTCCACGTAGCCCTCTTATAAGAATTTGTAACGAATGAGGAAAGAAGCTAGAAATTGACCTAAGTACACGTTTTACTAACTTGAGGGAAAAGCGGCACCATCCCACCGGTAGTCCGTAGTCCTTCTGCGGGTCACCACGTTTGTAGTAGTCCTGGTCTCCTCGGGACAGGTGGCACTCCCGGCAGTAGCACATGTTGAACCGATCGTCGAAAAATCCGTCTGTGGTCATAGGAACACATTTAGATATTATGGAACCAATCCCATTCTCATTTGTCCTTTGTGATAAACTATATACTTGTATGTATTACACTAACACATAGTTCCTTGGAATTTGCAGAACTGCGTGAATTGCTTTCTTCCAAACCCACTGACCCGATTATAATATGTACAATACTTGTATCTAGAAACTATTGGAAATATCATATCTTACATCATGAATAGTCCAAAGTTTTACAGAGCCGAGAAAGTATACAGAGAGTTTATATGACGCTAAAAATAGTCCTAAATATCAAATATCTTGGAACAATTATCAAGAAAGATCAATTATCAATTATCAAGGACTATAACACAGTCACAGCTATATCACACTAGTGCATTAACAGCAAGACTACAATTTCAGAAAACATTTTACGATTGAGACAACGTTATGTGTCATACCTTGTAACTTCAAAGAAGTTTTGAACTTCATGCACCTCTGCATATACGGGCAATCACCTAAAATACAACAAAGCATCTACAATCATTCGCATGTTCAAGATTAATAAAAACAGTTACAAGAACGATAACATATATCAAGAGATGATTTGGGGGAGCTAGCGACTTGCCCAAAATGTGGTGAGTGCACAATTCATGCTATTGCAATAGAAATTTTCAATAGACTCTTCAACAGACAGCGTCCATTTGTTTTCAAATCAGTTGCTTTATCCTATTTGAAGTGAAGAAGAAGAACTTTATTGCGCACAATTGTAACAGGTACAACGTATGGCAATCTGTACATACATCACAATCGGTTTGCGTCGTGTTACATTCATAGGTACAGGTTTGCCACTCACTTGCCGTGCTTTTGTGCAGAGTCTGCATGGCATCAGTGGCTGCCTTTTTGACAGCGTGGTCCTCATGTTCCTTCAGCTGGTTCAGAACCGTCACCGCTTCCCGGTCCTTCTTCAGCTGCGCCTTGATGTCAGGGTCGTGCAGAAAGGCCTGCAGTGCCTGAAAATTATCACTGCGTTAGTTAAAATACACAAATATACACGCATACACATACTCATAGACATACACATTAATACACACACACACACACATTCACACACCAGCACACGCACACGCACTCACACACATACACAGACATGTTAACGCACTCGCGCGCAAGTGCATGCACACATAGACACACGAAATTGAGATAAACTCGGAAACAAACACACATATATATTTACACACTTTAGCAAAACATAATAGTGGTTTTGCTAAGGTGCTTAACTTATGATCGATGTATCTGACAGATTCTTATCTTTTGCATGTCAAAATTATATCTATGCATACATGCTATGGAATGACTATTGCTTTATCTTGATATTGCACATTATCTAGAAAATATTTGTTATCGAAGACTCGCTATGCAATATCGTTGATAACTAGCTGATTGTGCATTGCCATCCAACTAGCTATGCCACACCTTCGCAGCCTGTTCTTTATCGGTGCTGTCGCCATCTTGTGCCAAGGCAATCAGCTGCTTCAGCGCTCCTTTCTTCGTGAGCAGTTCCTTATTGGCATCATTCCGAGCCAGCGCGCCTAAGGCCATTGCTAGCTCCGTCACTGAGTAGCCATCGGCCCTGACAAATCGTAAACTTTTCAGTTATTGTCTAGCATAGGATAAAGATATACAACAAAAGAGTAGATGTACAATATCAACGTGTGTGGCCTCAAACTTGAAGGGCGTGTGGCCAAATCATCCCCTGACAGCTAGAGATTGTGTAGCACAGGCTAGCCGCTGTCAGTTATATAATGGTGTAATAAGATACTTGGATGATTGGAAGTCAGTAGTTTGGCCTTTGTCCAATATTGTAGGCAGGCAGGATGACTGACATGACTACAAACACACAGGTTGTTAGGGATCCCATTGAGATCCCGCGAACTTTATCTATCAGGCACTAACCTCATGTCAGATGAACTGAGCGCCTTGTTCATGGTTCTGATGACGTAATCGGCCACGCTGTCGTCAACCTCGATCAAGCTGCTGTTCCTGTCTTCCACCAGGTACGCCATGGTCAGCACGGCAGGAACCTGACAAATAGGTATAAAAGATCTATTATTGTATGCGTGGCACATTCATTTGATGTTACTGTAATGCAATAGCATCCTGAAACGAAGTCTTCTGTCATATCTTATGTGTGACGTGATTTACTTTTGAATTATCACATTTTTCTTGATGATATCCGATGTACAACTGAGCTTTCAAAGGTTTCATCATTATCATCATTATTATCATCATCATCATCATCATCACTATTATCATCGTTATGAGCTCACATTACGCGCGTCAGTATTATCATTATCAAAATTTGATGTTTACCTTTATCTCCAGATCCTCGATCTGCAGGTAAGGCCTGATGCGATCGACGGCCTTGATGTCCTGGAAGAAGTGGCGGTTCTCGGGTACCTTGGCGCAGTTGTGCATCACGGAGAGGGCTGACATAACCACCAGTTTGATTACCTGGTTACAACATATTCGATTAAAGAAGAGGAAAGAGGGGCAAATTGGATAAAGGAAGGAAATAGGATGTAGCGATCCATGCTAAGAAATATCACATAGGATTCGTTTTCGATAAGGTAATACATGGAGAATCATAATCAATGCTAGCTGTACCGAAGTACACAACCTGTTTTGGTTCCAAATGTATGTATTCTTTTTTTGAAATGTAAATTAGTTTGTGTATATTTTGACAACATCAATATTTTGTATTTCGTCAGATAGAATTTGCAGACATCTGTGTCTATGGTAGCTATAAAAATGAATAATTCTCACCTCATGTTTGAGATCCGCACCCTCAAAGTTGGCCAGGTCTTGGGAAACAATCGTCAGGAGACCGGACTTGCCGAGTTCGCGACAGAACTCGAAACTGGCATCAGAGAAATTCCACAGCAGACTCCGGACGACGTGTAGGCATTTCAACTGCACCTGGAGATATTCAAACACCGATAGACATGTAAAGTTTGACTCTGTCTGTCTTTGTGCTCTAACCTTTGGCATCAACATGGAATAAACGTAATGTCGTTCCCCAAAGTTAGCTGACAAACGCCGTGTTTTAGCAATATCGCACTTACATTGTTGGAGGAGTCGGTGTAAATTGCCTTCATATGAGTCATTTTATACACTATCATGATATTGGAAACATGAACACTGACAACCGAGTAACAGAAAAGGATTCTATCAACAGAAACAAGATGCTACAGGGAAATTGTGGGCATCACGTACTTAGACCGGCACCCACGAGGACGTCCGCGACAAGGTAGTGCAAGTCAGTGCACATGACAACCTCCTGTAATGAAGCGACAAGTACTACATGGGACAGTCCCAGGAAGCGGTAAGACAGAGGAAAAGATATAAAGACAACACAAGAGAGTATACTGGTTTGAGTGTCGCCGTTTAGCCGTATGAGGAGGGCAGAGATAAGTGGACGGAGTCAAGGTGCCCCAACGACCCATGGCCATGCTGAGGTCAAGGGATAGGTGAGGTGAGGAATATATCATATGCACTGTATGTATAACAACATCACATGTATAACAACAATCTGCATCTACGAATGATGTATATCTCTGTGTTACAATGCATATAAGTCCTCTAATACCTTCATAATTTATAATACCTTTCTCAGACAAACAAATTACTAACAAATGTATTGTAAGTTTCTTACCTGTTCTTCGGTGTGCTTTCCGTTCATGAGGAACTTCAGATAGTCCGTCAAGGCTCGCGCACCTCCGATATTGGCCAGGTGGTCTCCCATGATCTTCCGTTCCGCTTTCTTGGGAAACGTCTTGTAGGGGCCGTCTAGAGCCTCCTCCAGTGTATCTTTAACGGTGGACACAGACCCTCCATCCCTGATCATCCAGAAAGCAAAGCAAGCCATATAAACATCGCGTATTTTTGTAACGTTACTTCACCTAACCAACTACATGGTAATCAGATAGCTAAAACTACAGTGAATGTAATTTCTGAACTACCTGGTGAAAAATATTATACTTCCAGTTGCACTGCAATCACCTTTACAATTGGCTTTTAACACACAGAAATCAAAATCGATTTCTGCATGACGCAGGGATCTATATTTATAACATCCTCGATTATATACGTACACTTCTGCAATTGGGAACCAAACGTAGAATGTCTATATCAATTCTAAGTTCATCACCACTATAGGTAATCTAAAACGGCTGGCAGCTGTTCTTATCTACTTATCTACTCTTATCTACATTGCACATGTAGCACCTCTTCGATTTGACCATGTCGATCGCCTTGCTCATCTTGGGCAGGTGCTCGTACAGTTTCTCCCGGCGTTCCTCCGGTGAGAGTGTCTTTATGCCTCTTGGAGTACCTTCTCCCCCCTCACTCCTCTCAAGGGCAGCTTGAATACAGAAATTGCATGGCAAGTTATGGAAAGCAAACCTTGCAGTTGTATGACGAATGATACTTATGGTGCTATTTTTCATTTACATGTCACATATCACAGTCACATATCAGTCGGTTCCTTTAGAATATGACAATTTTTTGTCACTCTTGATCAGATCTTTATTTTATTGCCATTTACGATCACCATTTCTCTCATATAATATTCAAATCATGTTTCCGTTACTTTGACCTCGAGCTCTGATTTCCGCTCACAATTATGTTTACCACATTGAATTATGTTTCATTTATGTACTGTTCCTCCATATTCATTTGATTTCTGCATCGTTGCATAATGTTAAGTTTTGAATTTCATTACTTGTACTTGTACTTGCATGGATTTCAGGAAAAATAGTGTAACAGCACTATTCATACACTATCGCAGATCTGAATAAAACAAAGAAGCAATGAGGTAACAGTGCAGTATACCTTTCAGAAGGTCGAGCACAGTGAGCTGATCCCTCCCGGCGGCTAGGTGCCTCATCAGGCCGCCGATGTCCTCATCACTGTCGCTGCTGTCGTCCTCCCCGGCACACGTGCGACAACACCCACACCGCTCACACCCGGCGTCACCCGCACCACAGCCGCACGGACTGTGGAAATATCTTTAGATTTACCACAAAATCTCAAAGTCTCAATTTTTAGAAATAAATCTGAAGATTTTTTAGATAAGTCTCAAGATTTTTAAAGATAAATCTCAAGATTTCTTTAAATAAATCTCAAGATTTTTTCAATAAGTCTTAAGAGTTTTGGAACAAATCTCAAGATTTTTGGAATGAATTTCAAGATGTTTCTATTTCCAATGAAGCGTGAATACCTCCCCCCCCCCGGGGGTCATTATGATCCGTTGTGTAAAAGAGAAGCTTGTCGCAAAATAATGGATATGCAATTGTAAGTCGAAGCTGCAAAGGGCTACAAGCATTAGTTAGAAGTATTCTGCTCAGTCCAATAACGATTATCTAAGACAACTATGGAACGCTGAAGTTTGGCAATAAAAGATCAGCATATGTGACTGTAGTGAAATAAATAAATATCATTTACTCTTGTTTTCCATGCTTCTATAATAGGCTGTCAATCCTACCATGCCTTTAGGAAGGATTAGATCTACGTACCCGCCAGGAAACCTCAGCAGCCTTCCCTTGGCCTCTTCCACGCACTTTCCTCCGTACCCGGTGCACTTTTTGCAGAACTTGCACACCTTACACTTGTCCTTGTTCCACTGGTGTGTTCCCTTGGCACACATGGAGGATTTCTCAGCACTCGATGGGTTAGGTGCGGCCTGTGAACCTCCTGTAGAATTGTAAACATCGTGTTGGAAATTTTTAGTAAGCTCATTTCATCTTAGATACCTGACTTTTTGCAAGCAGGACGTGATTAGACACGATAGACAGAATGAGTCATAAAGAGACTGATGTACCGAGTATCAAGTATTTCACCATCCCAGAAAAGAACAAGGAAGATTTAAAATCTAAACTTTCAATTAGAAGTGCTATAAGCCTAGGATTGAGGTGTTCAAAAATTCATTTTTTTTCCTAAAAACTGTAATGGTAAAGTAGACCTCGTTGCCACTAAGTACTGTGTAAGGGAATCCTCAGCAAGATGGAAAATGTTTGGTGTGACAGGTCGTTCAGTTTAATATAACCAGCTGCTGTGTTACGCTAAAGGGTGGTTATGTATTGATTACACATGTGCACAAATACCAATACACATACAGATAAACAGATTCTGAGTCAGAGATGAGCCAAAGATGCTCAGCCTATCTTTACCTGATGACACCCTTGTCAGCGAGCCTGGGTTGAAGAGCCAGTCTGTACCGTCCACGTGGACTGTCATGTCGTTATCCGAGTCAACTTTCACCACACGGCCAACCTTACCCAAGGCCTGCGGATTGGAGAACGACAAGGTCTGTTGAGTTTCAACCAGTCTCGCTTCGTTAAGTAGCAAATCCTAATACAGTATCGACGGTCGCACATGCAAGATGTTGTGCCTGGATACACACACACACACACACACCTACACACACACACACACACACCTACACACACACAAACACCAAGACACACACACCAAGACACACACACACACTAATACACACATACACACACCAAGACACACACACACACACACGCACATACACGCACACACACACGCACACGCACACACACACGCACACACACACACACACACACACACACACACACACAAAGACACACGCACACACACAGGCACACACACACACACACACACACACACAAAGACACACGCGCACACACACACACACACACACACACTCACCTCCAGCATCCTGTCGTTCCAGCCGCCATGTCCCCTCTGTAGCAGCCTGACCCGACCTGCGTCACTGCTCACACGGACCAGGTCTCCCACACTGATCTCAGCAGTCCCGCTACTACTACTGCTGCTACTGCTGCCACTACTGCTGTTACTGCTGCTACTGTCACTTCTGGACTTCTCCACCTTCGTCAGCACGTCAGGGTTGTACAGCCAGCCGCCTTTCCCGGGAATCTCAACCTTCGCACGGTCTGCACCAACCGCCACTACCCGGCCAACCTGGCCTAAACTCTGGAGAAAAATGAAGGATACTTGAGAAAAAAATGATTCATTGCTGATAGCTTGGATATCATAGGTCTACTGATTTTGAAGCTCTTGGTGCATTGTGGACATCCTTCCATCTTTGCAGATGATGGTAGATACCTACAACCGGATTTCTATGAGGACTTGGTCGAATGCAAAGTTATCTACGTACGTCGCGGTCATATTCGTAATATACCCCCGTCACATGTAACGAAATCGATCGGACGACGAGTCTGCGTGCTCTAAATTACTAGGAGGAATAACCCTGATGCCGACGAAGAAATGGCAGAGTTCCCCCTTTCCCGTCAGGGTCATGCCTCCTCGTAATTTAGAGCTCGCAGACCCGTCGTCCGATCGATTTTCGCTACATGTGACGGGGGTATTAAAGGGCCGTCGTACGATTTTCATACCGTAGAATTTTAAGTATGCTCACTTCGTAACACGACTGTGCCTAGAATGCACTCAGTTTGTAAGCCTACATGTACGACGATGGTACGACTTTATTAATACGCATATGTGTCAGGCCCTTGGTTGAGCATAATTAACTTACCGCTGTCATTGCTGGGACCCAGCCACCGTGGCCCTCCTGCATGGCCCGGACCCGGGAAGCGTTCCCGTCTATCTTCACCAGGTCTCCCACACTCAGTCTGTTCCCTCCCCCTCCGGGAGCGGACACCTTCGTCAGACTGGCCGGGTTGAAGCACCACACCCTGCCGCCGACATCCACCTTCACGTCCCGGTCTGGGAACACGTGCACGACGCGCCCGACCTTCCCCAGACTCTGTAACGTTAGTGATATAATGATGATGATTATTTTTCCAATTTTTTTATTATTTTATCATTTTTTCGTTCACTCGTATCAATTTTGCAGTGCCCGTGAATTTCATACACCTAACTTCTGTAGAAAAAATTCATATTTCTAATGCAACTAGACAAACCATCTATCATAAAACATATCTGTTCTTTTATCTCCACTAAAACAAAAAAGCTAGGGCTAAGTGAAGTTATCCAATCAATCAATCAACCAATAACTAATAAATCAATCAATTCATATATGGCCTGTTCAAAACTTGTCATGCTAGGGACAGAATCAGCCAAGATGACGGCACGTTAGACCGAAAGAAAAGAACAAGGTCACACACCAGGGGGACAAATTTGACCTTGACCTTCGTCTTCCGAAACCCTATCCGTATACCAAATACATGCATTATTTTGATATATCGAATATCGAGAGGTTCTAAAGTTATGCTTATCACAAATATCCGAAAACACAGAGACAGACATATGCATACACAGACAGACAAACACATAGACACACCAGGAACGATACCTCCATATTTCACGGAGGTAAAACCACTGACCGCTGCCATGTCGTTGTTCCAGCCACCATGTCCAGCCTGTTGCCGCTGCACCCTGCCGTGGTCATCACTGACCCGGACCCAGTCTCCCGTACGGAGGGCCGTGCTGTCGTCCCCGCCTACGTTGGTCAGGGCGTCAGGGTTCAGACAAAATCTGAGAAGCAAAATGCGCAATCATAATTCATATCTCACCTTAGGAAATGTTGATTTGACTATATAGATGAACCCCCAAACTGATGCGAGCGTGCGAATAAAAAAAAAGGTTGGCAAAAATAAGTTGTCTTCAGTATGCGCATATGACATCTAAGTGGTTATACCCCCCTCACATTAGGCGCGATTCAATCGGACGACGGGTCTGCGAGCTCTAATTTACGAGGAGGCATGACCCTGATGCCGACGAAGAAATGGCAGAGTTCCCCCCTTCCCGTCAGGGTCATGCCTCCTCGTAATTTAGAGCTCGCAGACTCGTCGTCCGATCGAATCGCGCCTAATGTGAGGGGGGTATAAGGAAGATTGAACAAAAGACTGAACACACACAGTATGGTGTACCGAACAATAGATTCCTCATTTTCGGTCTCTCACCTCTGTTTTTTGTTGAACCATGGTGTTGACGTTGTAATTTATGGCGTTAGAATACGTTTTCCGATATCGTCTTGCAATAGTCGGCATATATTTTTTTCAATTTGCAGCTGCTTTGTACGGTTTACAGTATGGTTGAAAACATTTTTTTTAAACAGCCACAATTTGGCAAAAATTGATGCGCGCGTGAATGTCATGGCTATTACATATACTCAAGTTTTCTTTAATTCATGACATTTATTATATAAGAATTGAAGCCCACCTGTTACCGCTAGGATACCGAACGACTATGTCGCCATCTTGGTCCACGCCTTCCACAGTTCCTTCTGTCGATATGCACTGTAAGAAAAATGTTTGGTTAAAATCCATATGCATTATGTACGAGACTATTCTAATATTCACAGATCCCCATCATTTTCTTTTAAGGTATGGCAATAATCACTATTGCTTGATTACAAAGGTATACGTACATTAATGTTGTAAAGATTGAGTTCTAATTGTGGTATTTACGACCCTTTAGATATAGCTGAATGGTTAATTATGTTAAACTGTTTAAGCTTCATTTACAAATCCCTTTAAGCATGTTTAAATATCTCATTTCGTACAGTGCATCTCACCTCTAACATCGGTAAGGTGAAACCGCCATGACCTCTCTGGAGCAGCTGTAAGGTCATCAGGTCATGTTCAACTTTGACCTTGTCTCCTTTAGAGTAGCGGCCAAGGCTCACGCCGACTGTAGAACGGAGAGCAAACAAGAACGGGCGATGGGAAAAGTGTAAACAATGTTTTTCAAGGGGACTCAAACCTTTGGTGTTGTACAACAGCGTTTTTTTTTATCCAATTTAAATCAGTGACTACAATGGATGGAAGATAGAGTCTGTGCGCGCGTGTGTGTGTGTTTGTGTGTGTTTTTGTGTGTTACTTAATTAAGTTACTTGGGTCTAAGAAGGAAATCAACCTCGTGAATCTATCCTTACTTAATCTTATTTGGTACAATTGCACTACAATACTTAAAAGTTGCTGGTGACTTGTTTCGCCCGAAGCACACCTGAAATCAGACCCAACCGCGCTCTATGAATACCTGTCTGACGTCACCATTACGCTCACCAATGGGACAGCTGGACTTCGGTCAAACAGCTGGGCGAATTTGTGTAACGTTACTGCATTATTAGTCGTGCCAGCCATTCTGTTGGACATAAAACTGTTTGATACGTAGCTCTGCTCTTCCAGGTTAATACTTACTTATATCTACAGTATATCTGTATAAGATATTGTCTCTGAAGTTATCAATATTCATTGGAAGAGTAGGACATTGCACTTGCTGTTGCGTAATCTGCTAGCGCACGGAACCCGGAAGTACGGAACTCGGAAGTATACGAACCTGCTTCGTACGTCATATTATTCTCCATCCCGTACCACAGGTTACCAACTTAACATATGGTGTGTCGTATATTTTTAGAGGTTGATGTCTTAACATCTTAGTTCTTTCTAGATTAAAGCTTTTGACTTTTTAGTCCACCCCGTACGGACTACACGCAGTATTCTGATTCAGTGAATAACATGTTACAAATACTGTAATTTGATATATCCCAGTAAATGAATTTACATGCAGTACATCATACAACGTAGATAATACAAATAGAATATAATGCAGGCCAAAATGACACTTCACTCTCGTTTTATTTTTACTTCACAATACATCAGGGTATTTCCCTTGAATTATTTAATCACGTCTTATGCATGACATCTCTGGGAAAAACCAAGTGCAGATTAGAACCAGAACTCAGAAGTGTCAGTGCTTAGTCCTAAACGTTGACAAGTGTTTTGTTAATTTCACTGAATTGATTAAACCAGCGCTATCATAGTGTGCAAATAACTAAAGAAAGGACAGCATCGTCTTTTATATCAACTTTATATAGAAGTCAACTTTATATAGAAGTTAAGTTTCGTACCACATTTTGTGTTCTGTTGAATTGTATTGTATCGTTACAATGGTTAATCAATAACTATAAAAATGCTGTTCTGTTGTGGTCACCTCTGCATATACACCAACAGGCCATTGTTGACGGTTCCTTGCTTTATTTTCCTCTTCACTAAAACATTACGGATCCTGTCTAGTATGACCACATGTGTACTGTAAACATTTCTGTCCTTTCCTTGAGTGGTAACAATAATTAAGATTAATATTTTCTAGCCTTTATTTTACCTAAAAATCGCTTACATATATTGCCGTAAGATCTTTGGCCTTGGTGGCTTTTTAAGAGTTAAAAAGGGTATGTGAGTAGTCTTCTTAACAATTCAATGCAATTATTTCATATCCTTTAGTTTCATTTCTGGCTTACTAAAACATTATAGTACTACATACTGTTAAGATATATGTTGAAACATGAGAACTGATGACGTTGTCGTGTTTCATTTTCGTCACGTTAAAGTTAGTACAAACAAATTGACACAAAATGTAGGGGAATAATTATATTACATGTACTTTGAGGTCAAAGTAGACTTGGTGCCGAATAAACATTCTTATGTAAATAAGCGTGTTTGTGTAAGTTTGTAAACGGCTACCGACTAAAGAAGAAGTCAACACTGGAGGTCAGGTAGGCTATTGTTTCCCCTCCGGTCACGTACAGGTGTTTACGTACCAGGTACAGGTCTGGTCAATAGTCCATACTTATTCAGCACAAACTCACACTACCATACCTCACCTTTTCTACCTTCTAACATATTTCTGAGCTAAACTGTGTAAAAGCAATTATTACAAACCGACACTGGTAGGCAGAGTACTTCCTCTTTTTGCGTAAGCTCTGTAAAGCTAAGGGCTGTTCGAAAGTGAAAGCAGAAATGTAAGATTGTTTACACATATATGTTAGCTGCGAATTTGGACATAATATCCATATACGAAGCTTGTAATCCTTCATAAAGCGTTGTATATGATAACTCGTGGCTGCATTGCCGTGAAATATAGATAGGGCCAGGAAAGGCGTACCTTGGGCGATCCGACCGAGCTCTGCGTCCAAAGCGTTCCCCATCTTGGTCGGGTGGTCACGTGACTCGGCCCCGTTCTGGGAAGTCCCGTTGTGTGAAACCGGGTTCACAGTTCGCCGTACGAAACTTAAATGTGTGAGGCGATATGGATTACGTCATTCTAACGCCCATGCAGCAAAATGATTATCGTGAGTTCGGGGGGCTAGGGGTGGATCTAACTGGACTGCGGTTCGTTGGCGGTACAACAGGCGCCAACGAACGCCCATGCGCCGGTTGAAGTGGCAATGTATTTGCAATATATATGGGAAACGCAGGTGGCAAAATACCGTCACAATGCCCCCTGAGTGCCGCCAACGTACTGCAGTCCGATGAGATAAAGAAAGCTGACGTCGGTGTGTAGGCAATAACGGTTTTTAAAACATCCATGAGATTAAGTTTGAGGACGTTTAAAAGTCTATATAAAGACTATATAAAGTTGATGTAAAAGCATATGTTATCTACTTCTTTCACATATATATGTAGTTTACAATGAAAAAAAAACTAGGTAAATATAGAAAAGATCGCTTTGTTGCAAGCTAGATGTGTCGCTTGATCTCCGAAAACACTGGGTCTTATCAGAGAGTTCCTTTCTCCCGGCATCGGGAGGTTTCAGGGATTCAAACCCAGCACCTCAAGTCAACAACCCTAACAACAATGTGACAGTACCACCACAAGGCCGTCCGTTTTCAATATCTATCAGCTTAAGTAACAGGTTCTGATATAATTGGTCTGAACTGGGCAACCTGTAAAGGTGAGACAAACAAAATTATTTTCTTTTCATCTCCTTTTCATAAATCTTCAAAGAAAGATTGATACAGATTGCTTTTTGGGTCTGGAGTGACGCCCATTGCAACGGTCCCTTGCCCGAAGCAGGACGTGTTTTTGTTGTACAGAAACCTGACAAGCATCGTCATGCCGAGAGAGCAGCAGCGGTCCCAGACTGATGACACTGAAGGAGGTAAGAAGATTTGTCATCCTGTGTTTAAAGCTTAGTCACTTTTGCCAAAATGCTCTCCGTATACTGAGTTGAAAACAACAGTATTATTAAGCCTTAGTTGTTATCATTTGTTGAGTTGATTTAGTACAGGAGCCAAGGCCTGAAAAAAAATGATTTCGTTCAACCCACCTTACAGAAAAGGTTTAACCTGATATTTTGGTAGAGGTGGTCAATCTGCATCACACATCACACATTATGATTTGTTTGTGCTCAAATTGTGCTACCATGCTCGTGCTAGCACTAATTCATTATTCATTTGGCACAGGTGCAAGCATATAACTGTTTGCGGGAAGGGCCCAAATTCTAAACCTCAATGTCTTTTGTCTTAAAAATTGGTACACCGGGGACCATTCTGTTTCTAGAAATATTCGGTTAAATCCATCTGGTTCGTATTTAATCAAAATTGATAGCAAAATGATTTACATTGAATAGTCTTAGGAACCAATCTTCCCGGCGATTTGATCCTTTTGATTGATTTGTATGAATTTTGTTGTATTAATACTTATTGAAATTCCCGATGAAACGTGAAATTACTGGGCAACGTAGTATTTTCAGGCATTGAGCAATACAAAAAGAAGCCTCCATCTCCAAAGTAGGTTGAAACAGCCTAATATACCAGCTACTGCTTGTAAAACGTCTGATTATAAGGCACTAGCTGTAGGCCTAGGGAGGAACATGTATCTGTATCTATATAGCCGGTACAACCGCCGTTCGGCGTAACACACCAGCTTCGCAGGCACACGGCGCGGTAGTAGCTGGTTATATTACACAGAACGACTCGTTACCCCTAACTTTTGCACATCTATCTGCAAGCGTTCTTTAAAACTACCCAGAGAAGATGCCCCTACTGTACTTGGTGATAACAAATTCCACTCTACGATAGTTCTGGGAAAATACGAATTTTTGAACACATCAATCCTAGGTTGGTAACTCTGGTATTTGAAGGCATGTTCCCCGAGTCAAGAGTCGAGACGTTACGAATGTTTCATTCCAGGCACCACGCCCATGCAGCAGGCTCGGACAGACTGGAAGTCACGTGCAGACGAAGCTGCAACCGTGTCCAACCCTCTATACGGCTCCAGGGCAGGTAAACCGTTTTCTTTACCTAGAAAATTTGTATTTTATTGACTCTATTTCCAATGGTTTGCTGATATCTGTGACAGTCTAGAATTTTAGGTATACAATATTAAGAATACATTTTAAGAATACAATATCAGAAAAGAAGTTGCCATAGATAAAAAAATGATTCAAAGTGAAAAGTAAAAGTTTAATTGTATTAAAATGTTAGATGTTTTAGAAACATTTTAAAAGTGACTATAATAAGGTTTCTTAGATTGATTTCGAAACATCTAGACAATTCTTTCATTTCATGGAATGTTTACAAATATTTATAGCACTTTGCAAATGACTCCAGAAAAGTAGATACTTATTTGTTCCGATATGTTACGACTCCATATTCTAGATGCGAAAAATGGGAAAGATTTTCTTGACCAGGAGCCGTGCCGGTAAAGGGTGACAAAGGTGTAGTCGTCACAGTGACGGACGAACACCACAAATGTGTTAAAAAATTAACGCCACATACTGTAATGTATTTAATTTCGCGGGGATTTAATTTCGCGGTAGCGGGAAAAAGGACTTTTCGCGGTGGATTTAAGTTCGCGGTAACACCATAGACTGCAATCTAATATCATAATAGAAAAATGTTCGCGGTGGTTTTAAATTGGCGGTGAAGCGGTCACCGCGAAAACCGCGAACATCAATCCACCGCGAACATGTCTGCATTTACAGTATTCGGTCCTGTGGCGTAACGGCGGAGTATTCTTTTAGAACCAAGTGGTCCTGGGTTAGGTTCCTGTCATGTCACCGATCGCGATCTGGTGCCCTAGGGAAAGGCACTTTACACGACTTTCCTCACTACAACTAGGTGTGCAAATAGGCACATAAAAAAAAGAAATCTATGTCTTTTTAAAATAGAAAAATATTGAACAAGAGTCTGAAAACTCAAACCTGCATGAAAGATTTTGTTTTGTGATGGTGCGTATGGTGTGTTGTAGGGTTGACATGGTTTGACGTTTGGCAAAATTATTCGATCATTGTTATTATACCTGTATCGTTAATACTGTTGTATATTGTATACTATTGTATAATTATATTTCAGCCATACATATGGTGAAATATATTGTATTCGTAATGTTTCTTCTTCTTTCTTTCTCCTGTCAATTCTTCAAAGTGATTCATCTCCGCCGTTCCTGGACCGAATGACCCGAAATTTGGCACAGGGGTAGAATGGGCCAATACCTTGATGCTTTTTTCTCAGTTTTTTTCATATCTGCCTCTAAAATGATTTTATTGAGGTTTAAAGGTCATGTTTTGACCAAAACGGTATATTTTGGCTCCCTGCACCCTGGTCTTACAATGGAATGGCCTGAAATTTGGTGTAAATAGGCATTAGATAGTTGGTAAAATGATCCAAGTAAAATTTTTGGCATAAACTACTTTAAAATGCTTAATTTCAGCACTTTTCTGAGGGTAAATTGGTTTTCTTCCGGCCTCCTGCCGTGAACTCCAGTGACCCCACACATCTGCGCAGCCTGCTCTTTCGCGAGAGTTAATTGAATTTAATGGGGCCAGCCAATCAGCGCCGAGTAAGACGATTGCTAATTAATATTCATAAGCTGGCCTCCAATGCCGTATATACAGACAGAAACATATGCATATTACAGCCTTATAGTGGCCATACATGTGTGTGTCACCCTTTGCCCGGTTTAAAATTGTAGTTTGCGAGGATTTGGAGTTCAGACAGGGTAATTTGAGCGGTAGCGGACGGTACGCATGCATTGAACATTAGAATACAAGTCTTTGTCGTTGAATTAACCAACATTGCGCATGGCAATATCAATCATTCTCGGCATAGTTGACTTTGGTATGGTTAGTTGAGACAATAAAGTAAATGTTACTTGACGGAAAACGCGGGAAAATTTGCCAGTTTGTGTTTTTTTTTTTCATATCTGCCTCTAAAATGATTTTATTGGTGTTTAAAGGTTATCTTTTTACCAAAACGGTATATTTTGGCCCACTGTACCTGGTATTACAATGGAATGACCTGAAATTTGGCGTAGATAGGCATTAGATAGTTGGTAAAATGATCCAAGTAAAATTTTTTGGCATAAACTACTTTAAAATGCTTAATTTCAGCACTTTTCTGAGGAGAAATTGCTTTTCTTTCGGCCTCCTCCCGTGAACTCCAGTGACCCCACACACCTGCGGCAACCTGCTCTTTCGCGAGTTAATTGAATTTAATGGGGCCAGCCAATCAGCACCGAGTAAGACAAATGCTAATTAATATTCATAAGCTGGCTTCCAATGCCGTATACTGTATACAGACAGAAACACATGCATATTACAGCCTTACAGTAGCCATACATGTGTGTGTCACCCTTTGCCCGGTTTAAAATTGTAGTTTGCGAGGATTTGGAGTTCAGACAGGGTCATTTGAGAGGTAGCAGACGGTACGCATGCATTGAAAGTTAGAATACAAGTCTTTGTCGTTGAATTAATCAACATTCCGCATGGCGATATCAATCATTTTCGGCAGAGTTAACTTTAACAGGGTTAGTTGAGGCATTTGAGAGAATGTTACTTGGCGGAAAACGCGGGAAAATTGGCCAGTTTGCGTTTAGTTTTGATACGTAGGTTTGACAGTGGCGAATCAATGTTCCGTCATAATTATTTGAACTGTAAATCTAAACAATTGGCTTATATGTGCAATTTTCATATGAATAAAGATCAATGGGTACTAAAAGTATGTGTAACTTATTGCTCTTTGTATATAGATCAGCATTTTTTCTATAGTGGCCATATGTCTATAGTGGCAACATTTCTCTCACTGTACTAGAAAGAAAAGTGATGTATTTTTTCCGAGCAAAGGTACTTCTAGTGTTGTTGTTTTTTTTTATTACATAAACCTTGTACATTCAAATTGTAAGTAACTTTAAACTGCCAGAGTTTTAGCCCAATAAAACACTCACGGTACCAGGGTATCACCACTGACCCCCGAAAAGAAACCCTCGAACAAGGTAGAAACTCCTATCCTCCGGGTCTCGCACGCTACGAGCAGGAAATTATAACACTAACACAACAAGATTACGCCCGTTGGCTGTTGCATACAAAGTAAAAACAATTAAACAGTGGTATGCAGGAGGATATACTTAACAAAGAAGGAAATGAAATATATAGATAAAGTCACATCAAGTTAAGTTTGGTCCTGGAATTTTTCAGAAAAGAAATGAAGAAGAAATGAAGCAAAAGACCGGTAAATTCTTTTTTTTTAAATCGAGACGTCTCCGTTTATGTAATGGCTCATACAAAACAAGAAGATTTAAGTTTTCAGCTTGAAAAAACAAACACTCCTACTACACAGTACCTACTCTCCAAGCAGAGGGTAGGCTCCTGCTGTTTTTTTAACCTTTTTTTTAGTCGTTTTTATCGGGCTTTCTATTTTGTCATCTTTCTTGAAGTACGTCAGCCAGTAGGTTATGACACAGTAAGATATAAAAAAATAGAAAGCCCGATAAAAACGACTAAAAAAAAAGTTAAAAAAAAACAGCCGAAGCCTAACCTCAGCTTGGAGAGTACACAGTACTTGCACCTGCTTGATAATCATTAAAACGCATGCCATACTTGAATAAAAGAAAAGTTCACTGCAATAATAAATGTACCCACATCACTAGGTGCTGATAATGGTACTTAGACGTAGTTATTGTACTGGAAATTGTTGAATGGCTTCATGTAATTTCATGATGAAAATCTTCTGAATGGAAGATGCGGTGTTTTTTTTTTCACTTTCGGAAAAATAGGAGCTGCCGCGATTCTAAAAAACAATTAGTTATGCATAGGGGCTCCTGTGGAAGATTATATTCTTCCATATGGGCCCGGGGCATATTGAGCAAGCTCTGTTTTGACCTGGAATCAATTCACAATATTAGTTCTCTTTTGGGGATAACTTACAGTCAAAATGTTCCATTATTGCGCAGGGGTGACTTGGAACAGTACAATGTTGCGTGGGAATGGGTATGGCTGAAATATGCTGTATTTGCACCAGAGCAAATGTCGGCCTTTCTAGTGTAATTTGTATTGTTACCAGGGCTAACCATTGATAATAGCCTCCGGCTAGTTGGGTAGCCCTGGCTGTATATCTTATGACTATACAGCCGAATAAATCAAATCAAATCAAATATCTGCCTATGCTAAATGGTGAGATCCAAAACTACACCTTTCTAGTGACCTCACCATTTCCTTTTTATTTCCTATTGTTACACCTGCACCTGGTACATATCCCTAATGTGGATATATTGGTTCATTCCATACAGAGGTGACAGGGATGGTCACAGTTACTCTTTCTACTAGACTAGTTGTGGATCTGTGCAGCCATCAGCTTCATATCTCTAATGTGTATATAATGATTCACCCCGCACCCAGTGGTGACAGGGATGCCTAATTGCCCAGCTGGCTATCAGTTATATATAATTACTGGGACCACTCTATTCCAAAAAGTTTTTAAAAAGGGTGTAAATATTTTATCTTTTTTAAACAAATCACAAAACTGCAGCAAACTTCTAACGCACGCTATAGCACAATAGCTAAAAATATCTACCCCCATAGCAAACGTGATCGCAATCCATCCAGAGATTCTAAAGATATCGGTCGGGAATCACAAAGATCCCTACCAGAATCAATACCTCCATTTTCCATGAAGGTAATGATAAGTACACTGCTCTAAATTCCAGGAGAAGACGTTCATTTCATGGAAAGGGGGCCTGGAACACGAGATATCAAAATCTGTGTTAATTTACCAAATTTCCTAATTCAGTTCGCAGATCAGACGCTGATTTGCATAAATGTTGTCTAATTATATGTAATCAAATTATGTCAATCATCACAATCAGCTACTTTTGAATGAAAATCAAGCCGATCCGTTAGACAGACATATCTCATGCACACAGACACAGACACACGCACACACACACACACACACATACATACACACACACACACATACATACACACACATACACACACACACACACACACACACACACACATACGCGCACACACACACACACACACACACAGACACACGCACACGCACGCATACACTCACACACACACACACACACACACACACACATACACACACACACGCACACACACACACACACACACACAGACAGACACAGACACAGACATACACACACGAACGCTGCCTAGAACCCAAGAACCCATGGATACAATTAAGATCTTCTTGATGAAGCTAAACGGTGCACATCCCAGTCCAAACAGTCAAAACAGGCCCGTGACCTAGATTGACCTCTGAAGCGATGTTTTTATTTCTTCAATATGCCAAAATGCCCGATTCTGTGCATTATTTTTGACATGAAAATAATGTTTTGTGCCTCTAATTCTTGAAAATTAGAGAACTTGGAGGATTGAAACTCAGTTGGTCTTGCAGCTGATGGAATATCCTCTCACCCTATCTACAGTTATTTTGCTTCCGGATAATTCCCTGGTAGAGCTGGTCGCTATACTTTAGGGTATGCCACCTCCAATTGAAACCCCAAATAAACTGGGGTGTGCCCCCTAAAAGAGATGACCAATCTTGTTTACTCTAACAGGTGCATCCTATGAAGCGGAGACGAACAATAAGACGAAATGTTGGAGTCTGTGCAAAAAGGTGTTGGAAACCTTTCTCGTGGTGGTTGTGTGTCTACTGCTGCCATACTGTGCAGGTGAGAATGGACGGAGCCTATGTTTTCATTTCTTGAATGAATATTTTTTTTGTTCCCAGCACCACTGCAGAGCTTAGTAACCAGAATTCCTTCTTTCTTTTATCGTAAACACAGTTAAAATCACCATTAATTCTACGGAGGTGACTAATCTTGCTGTGGAGATGGGAAAACTTTCTGAAGAAGTCGCAAAGCTATCAAAGGAGACGGAAATCTGGTTCAAGATGGCTAAAAAGCGTAAGCAGTGTCATCATCAAAGCTGATATTCATCAAATATTATCAACTGTTGAATAACTCGTTGACCGATCGATACAGAACAAAGCATTTTATTTGTCACACATGTCATAATACCGCTTTCTCGATTCAATCGCAATATCGATAGTGATACATGGAAGAATTGTGATATTTTCTTTAAAACATATGAAAGGCGTCTAAACTTACCTTTTGATGTATTCTTAATTTCTTTTCCAGAAATGTGTGCGCCGCCTGGGTCTCCAGAAGAAAAGGTAGCCATGGGGCCGGCCGGTCCTGGGACTGTCGGGCCCGTTGGGAATGGCACCATGGGACCGAAAGGTCCAGCGTGGCCGCCTTGTCTACCAGCTGCAGGAAGCTCCGTCTGCCGTGCCGGATCATCCGAACATCCTCAAACATTTATCAAGGGCGAGGCGAATCCGGGTGAATGTCTTTCTTCACGTGCACAAAACTATAACATTTAAATTGAAAGTGCACAAAACTATAACATTTGAATTAAAGTGAACAAAAGCAAATTGAAAACCTAAAATAACAATTTCATGATATACATGTACCAAAATAAGAGTTACGTGCTGTCACACTATTTTCCATGTATATCCCTTTCAGTTTCAGTGAGCTGTCCCAAAGGTCATGCTAAATGGCGTGGGATGTGTTTCAAGCCACCGAAACCTTTCGATTTTAAGCTGCAAAAGAATTTCAGCGAAGCGACCGCGACTTGCCGTCAAGACGGCGGTACCCTCGCCATGCCCCGGGACGCCGAGACCAACGCCTTCCTGTCCACCTTACACCATGCCCTTATGCCTGGCTGGATCGGTCTGCACGATCGGAACACAGAAGGAAACTTTGAGTGGATTGACGGCACTGAACTTGGCACGTACAGCTGCTGGGCTCCAGTACAGCCAGATAACGCTGATGGGCAAGAAGATTGCGTCTTCTCCGACTCAAGAGGACTTTGGTTTGACTCACCATGCTCCAGCAAAAAAGCGTTCGCCTGCCAGTATCTAGGTGAGGCATGCCAACGCCCAGTCTCTACACAGATCCTTGATCTCTATTAGGGGTGGGTACCGGTACCGATACAGTGTATTTTTCTTATTGGACCGGTCCGGAAAAACCGGACCTGAAAAAAGTTTGGTAGACCGGATGTTGGACCTATTGGAAAATGAACAGATTATTATGATCAGGCATTCACAGGTTTTTGGGCTTACCTGTCGTGTCGAAAAAGATGACAAGAGCGGACCTGGACCTGATCCTCTAGACCTAAACCGGACCTGGACCTGAATTTTCTGTACCGGTACTCACCCCTAATCTCTATACAATATTCTTTGCATACCATATATGCAATATTATAGGCTCCGTTAAACTAGGCTGAGGTTTTCACTTTTGTAGGCGTGGCCTCCAACAAACTGTCAGCCAATCAGAGGATTTCTTTTACCTTTTGGGGGGCAAAGACGATTCTCTGATCAGAAGACAGTTCTTTGGTGACCATGTTAAAACCAAAGTGGAAACCTTAGCCCAGTTTATCAGAGCCGGCAACATGAAAATTTCTCGTGCGTCAGTTGAGTGCCGGTTAATCCAAGGCAAAAAAAACCTCAAAGTTAAGGTCTAGACTCTATAGGAAATTTGATAAAACTCTTGGCAAAACTTTTGTGACTTGTAATAACTTGTAGTAATCTCCATAACATGACCGGGAAACATCCAGACCACTGACGAGGAAAGTGAATGACGGGAAATTGACCAGACACTATCAGAGCCTCGCGTGTGTAAGGCTTGCGAATGGTAAAAATCATGTGTTTTTCATTCCAAATGGCACAATTCTCAAATTGTATATTGAATTTATCTTTTTACAGGACGTACACGTGGCTAGCTAGTCAACAGGCTGAGCATACTGTACAGATGTTCTCCAGGCGGACCTCTCCATCTGTGAGGACAATTCTGAGGTTGTACCCATAAATGCAAGAAAACAGGAGAATCAAATGCATAAAAACTCCCATACCGAGGTTGAGTATGGGGCCCCGGTAAACAAGGCTGATACTCAGGCCTTTTTTTCCGGGTATAGTCAGGACGTTGTCGGTTTAGAAATTATTCAGTATTGCTGTATGGCAAGAAACTATCAAACAATGTTTATACATTGTTTTGTAATGTAACTTCCCAAGGCTATGGAGGATAGGGAAGAATGGAGGAAGAGAGTCATGTCCATCGGTGCAACCAGTAACACTAGTTCACGTTTATCCGTTGGGTAACCTATATTCGTTGCTTTTAAAAAGAGAAGAGGGTATTTGGGGATATCAAGTTGACGGACGTTGGTTTCAAATTGCAATAATTTCTGTATATTGCCGTTTAAAACTACCACTCGTCGCCTTGATGTGCCTAAATACCCTGTTTTGAAAAACAACGGATATAGGTTACCCAACGGATAATAGTGAACTAGCGTTACGCCCAGATGATGATGATGATGTAATGTTATAGAGCATTCGAGTACCCGGTGACTGATTTAGATTTGTGAAGGTCTGATAAAACTGGTAGTCGTTCTTAGAGGAAAGGAGCTTATGATTAATTTACATGACTTAAGTACGAGTCTTTGTAAGATGAATGTGGTGTCTTTTGATGGTCTAGCACAAACCTGTAATTGTATTTAGAAGGGATCAATGATTTTAATGATTTATGTAACAGCCATTTATCACAATGTGAATAGTAATAAAAGTAGTAATCACAAAAGTTGAGTTTAATATGTTGCCTCGTATATGAATCAAACTTGCAGTAAGGAAAAATAATAAAGCTTACATGAGAAAAGTCTGATTTATGACAGCAATACACTTGCGTGACCTGCTTAAATTTAACTTAAAGTTTATAAAGAGCCTTGTTCGGTAGAATCTTAAGTTCACATGATATCTAGAGCATGCGGCCATGCACAAGAAAGAAGACATAAAATGAAACAAAGTAAGACTAACTTTGCTACAAGATAAATCTCCATTAACAAATACGATGTAAACTCAGCTGAAAATAATCAAAACAACGTAAAATACCATATCATAAGCACCACACGACACAGCACAGCAGAACACGACCAAGCATATATCATAACAAAACTTAACCAAATCACAGCATAATAGAACACATCAAAGCATCTACATTTGATATCATGTAGTCAGATGACATTACATAGAAAAAGGTGTCGTAACATACCGTATCACCTAAAAAGGACCTTTGCTAGTCTATAGTATTACAAAATATGATGATAATTTAGTGGCACCCCATAACGTAGTTTGACATATTCAACCCACTTGATTGAAATCAGGTTCCGTAGTTCCAAACTCAAAGACACGACGTGGAACTCAGCAGATGTTGGACGGACTGCTTTAAGGGCGATTTTATCGAGCTAAACGTAGTTATGAAGCTGAAATCTCTTAACTTACAACGTACTAGTCTTAAACGGGTTTCTTTTATACTTACTCATGCTTATAAAGTTAATGCTTGATAATTAAAATGATCGACTCTATATAAAGGCTAGTGATTTGTTCACACAGCCCATGCATGATATTATATCAATGAATATCATTGACATTTCAATCAATCTAACCACTGTGACAGAGAGTAAATAATATAATGTATCGGGTGTATTTGCAGCCATGTTGGTACCCAACGTCTTGAGTAATGAGTGAGTGAGTGAGTGAGTGAGTGAGCGAGTGAGTGAGTGAGTGAGTGAGTGAGTGAGTGAGTGAGTGAGCGAGCGAGCGAGCGAGCGAGAGAGTGAGTGAGTGAGTGAGTGAGTGAGTGAGTGAGTGAGAGAGAGAGAGTGAGTGAGTGAGTGAGTGAGTGAGTGAGTGAGTGAGTGAGTGAGTGAGTGAGTGAGTGAGTGAGAGTGATTACTCATTAGTGACTAATGAACTGAGTACAGGGAACGGCAACGGCAATGGCGAAGATGTACAGCACTAGGCTCATCCTGTCCAGGACATGAGCCAACAAAGCGTACTCTGCAACTTCTTCACCATCATGACCACCAGTTGCCTTTGCCAGAACATCGATGGAGCGTTTTATTTGGTCCAGTTTCACCCTAACGACGTTATTCAGTTCATCCAGCTTAACTCCTATGATATCACCGACCTCATCCTTCACCTTATGGGGTAACTTGCCTCCTGCACCGTCGAAGTCTTTTTCAAACATCCAGGAGTCTTTGGTGTGTTTTCCGTTGACCATTCCCACATTGCTGTAAGTGTAGTCTGTTTGAGTCTCATTTTTCAGCTTCTTCGTCAAGTCCCCCATCATCAGGGCCCTATAACGTATACAGGAAACATGTCTAAAATTGCATAGCTTTGCGAGATGGATATATGGATACCATAACACAAGGTACAAGGTACATCATAAAAACATTACGTCGATGTACGTTAGACATCCAGGTAATAAGATATGCCAAAAAGCAGTTACTCAAGCAATCATACAAACAAGCATCATGCAAACATTACATCGTATAACTCCTGAGCTATGATATCTATAGCTAGTTTGACAAACAGAGTAAGTGAACTACTCACTACGCACGCTGCCTGTACATGTGTAGTTGTAAAGAATGACCAATCAATATATATATAGAATATAGTTGCTTTTGACACAAACACACCTTGCTAAGTGTTTCAAGAAGAGTGTCCGCGCCCATGTCGGAACGGGTCCCTTCTTGTCGTGAATGATGATGATGAAGACAGTTGTCAACATGAAGAGCGCCATCAAAGCCATGCACACAATGATCAGCAAAGCTGTAAGGGAAGTTACATAACAAATGTAACTTGTGATGACTAACAGCATTGTGCCATATATACAGGACACCAGAACACTTTCAAGACAACAAAACGATACAGGACAAAGTGCACTTCATCGTAGATTGTAATTGTACTATGTATGTTATGATAGAAATATCATAATCAGTCATAGAGAAAGTAGATATATGTGAAACATTAGCACTAAAATGTATAATGTTGTTCTTACGTTTTGATAAAACTGCTATAGCTAAACCCATAACTAAATGCTATATTTTCACCTGTTCACCATTACCACGAATCTAGAATACATGTATGCCTAACCTATATACTAGACTACGATATCCGTGCCCGGTGACATGTAAATGTTTTGTCTATGTGCCTTGCACTTCGCTCGGGTGGGTAAACTGTACTGCAAAGGTCTTCATTTATTGATAAGAATATAAAACAACCCCACAAGAATGATCATATCTCGTGTTGTACCAAGGCGTTTTACTAATCACCTCACCTATGAATGGTAGAGTACTTGACACAGGAAGGAATCCTGTGATGACAACCAATGACACCACCATAGCCAGTAGCACAGTAACGCCGAACCCGATCCTGTCGCCTTTGTCTATGGGCATGATGAAGGTGATGACCATGAGGATGATGAGGATGAAGCAGGGAGAGATGGTTGTGGAGAAGTGGTAGGTAGGATCTCGTTTTAGTTTTATCGTCAGACAGGCCGTGTTGTCAGTGGCTGAGAGGATTGCTCTTCCACTCCACTCCCCATCCTCAACAGCTTCTTTGTCATTATGGCAAGTCAGGAAGTTTTCGTCTTCGTGACTCTCGTGATCTGAACACTCTAAAAAAAGACAGACGGTTTTTTAGGAAGTTAACTACCTTACAAATGACAAACAAGATGGCACAAAATCATAGAAATATCCATATTGCTTTCTCCAACCGTTACATGGTGTAATTCATTTGAGTATTACAATTTTTGCTTGCTACATTTTCCCTTGCTACATTTTCCCTAAACGAAAATGAATGAATAGTCTGATGAATATGCACAAATTCGCAGAGTCAATGGATTTTATTCAAAATCGATCTCTTCCTCTCTCTCTGTCACTCAGAAGTTTAAGGTAAACTTTTTCTTTACCTCCCCGACCGAAGTCAGGTACCATGTTTTTACACCTGGGTGAAGTGAGGAAGATGGTGTAAAGTGCCTTTTCCAAGGGCACAACGTCGGGGGCATCGCGAGTATCGAACTCAGGACCTCTAGATTCCGAGCTGAACGCTCTATATGTATACGACGCCACAATGAATAACTGTGAAATGGCCTATATCACAGGCTTTATTTCTCAAGGAGTTATTGACACTGGTACCGTACGCGTATTGTAACGTGATACGGTTAGGTGAGAGAATGCCCAAGCAAGCTGCCATACCTATTGTGTACTCCCCCACAGCCTTCCAGCATACAGGGCATGTCATGTTGTCCTGCGGGAAGAGGAAGGGGTCCAGGTCACACGTGGTTCTAGCCAGCGACTCTACCGGCCAGACGACTTCACCTGTGTTGGCAATGTCTACTTCTGTCGCAGGGAATCCGCCACTGTATCTTGTATCCGCGCTGGAAAGAAAACAGAGACGAATATAGAAAAGATATAATTTTTCAATTCATCAATGCATCGAACATATCTTAAAATAGATTCTGTCAATTTGCAACGTATCTCTTTTTCATAAAATTACACTTGAACTTGAACTGACATTGGAAGGAAGGAATTTCACTTCGACTGATTTTGTGGAATGAACAAGTTGACGAACATCTAAAGAGATGACGTCATGACATGTCACGATAATGTGCCCTGGAGAAAGGTACATAGCACGATTTGTTTTCTGACGCAAATGAAAATTAGCACCTAGCTTTGCCTCGGGATTTCCCTTGTAGAATAAGGTCCTGTGTCTGAGGAAACAGCACCTCATGTACATAAAAAATAAACCACCACACATACATGTATCTAAATGTAAAAGGGTTCTATTGCAAGCTAATGAATAAATGAATAAACACATTACTTTCCCTGCAGTGCCAACGTTGGTTTCCAGACCAGATCGTCCCGGATGTGGAAATGATGTAACCCTCCATAATCTGCAGGATCCCAGGACAGTCTCTCGTCTATCCAGATCTGTGCAGTACAGAAAGAACATGGCTGCGTCATGTATTATCACCAACAAACTATCAAACTACGCATAACTATGCATATGTACACCCGAATGTGATAATAACACATTGAAACCGAACCAATTGCAAATCAGACCTGCAATTCTACAAATATCATATTAAATCACACCACCTCTGGTTGACTGTGCATCCTTCCACTCTGCAACATTAACTGCGGACATGTTCACCAAAACATAGCAGTCAAACACACCAACAGATTACAACAACGCAGGGGAAAAAGATAGGCCTTCCCAAGTGCTTCCGAAAAACATTACAATATTTTGCCAATCAATACATAAAATGGAGGACCTGCTATCTTCAGAATATTTCGTCTTCAACCATTGTCTTTGCTACTTGCAGTTAGCATTTCTGCCTCAGATTTTTATTCTATGATTGGCTAAATCATAGCCATGCAGACCCTTATATATCAGAGGAAAGGAAGAATTGAAAGGAAGAATTAGCTTACGTATTCAGCTTTGAAGGAGGTTACTATCTGCTCCTCTTTTTCATCCTGAAAGGAACGGCAAAGATGCTGTTGCTTTGAAGGATGGAAGCCTTACAAAATTACAAAATACATGACGAAATATGCATATCAGATCCTTTTTTTAATTTTGTTTAAGTTAACCCTCAAACCACCGTAGCTTTTTTGTGACGTAGATTACCGTATGGGGTCAAAACTGACCCCAAAACGTTTTGTACCATTACAGTTTTTTGTGTGACTCTTTTTGTGATTTGTATATATGTATATTTTCATTGATCTATGTGGAACAGTCTTACATGATTAGGTGAGAATACTTCTAGCTCATTATCATAATTTATGCAAAAGATCTTGAGGACCACATTTTGCACCAACGCTATTCAGACCGGGAAGGAGGTTTTTGATACCTGTACCAACTTCAATGCCGTATAGCGCCCAAATGGATTATGCTAGGGCCACCAAACTTGGTAACTTTTTAGAAAATGTTGATAGCAAACATTTTCAGTGAACAAAGTATGTTCATCATTTTTCACGTTGCCATGGCAACGGAATTCTGACAGACATATTTATTACGAAATTTTCTAACTTTGTATAAAACATTTAAGTTTTTTGGTTTTCTTGGCAAATAACAGTTGCTTATCACATCTTATAAAATTCAACGTAAATTTCATGACTCAATATTCATAATTTATGTTAATTTGATGACGTCATCAGTCAAAATCCAAGATGGCGGCCGATATTACCTAGATGACGTCATAATGTCGTCATATTACATGATGATGGCACGAAAGTTGTTACAATACTTTTGGCTTACATGTACATCATTCTGTGAAAATTTCGTGATCCTACAATAAGTAGTTTAGGTGTGGGTCACAAAAGTTCGTTTAAAGAAATGCTGGGGTCATTTTTGACCCCACTGGACCATGCATAAACTTTCTAGGATAATTTAATCAATAATAAGCCAATCTCGGTAAAAACAGATAAGAAGTTATAGGACATATATACAAACAAACTCCTGGAAGGAAATTTGTTTTCAATCAGAAATGCCATAATGGCACGCATTGGTATACGCCTGGGGTCAGTTTTGACCCCATACGGTGGTTTGAGGGTTAAAAGGCTGATTTGTTGGGATTTTTCTCAAAAGGGCGATTATTTTCTTTAAGCCTTTTATTTAGCAAACCATTAGATATCATAGGAGATTTCAATAACGTATTCTATATATATATCGTCTCCTGTAAAATTGTATTTTCTTTGGTAGCAAACTGGGTCCGAGCGCTCGAGGGTCCACGTCATAAAACTTAACTTAGAACGCATGCATCCATAAAATCCACAAGGGGGCTTTTATCATTCCATCTTAATGTATCGTTGATCAATTTTTTGGCACAGCAGAAGACGCAGTCGAATCGGGAAACCAAAGATTATCATTATATCAACGTATTATAAGCTTATTTATTGTTTTCACACTTACCAAATTGATGATTTTAACAACGTATGCCCTCGCTTCCAAGCTTGATGTCGGAGATACTTCCTTATTGTAGATACGCGAGTTCAGGATAAGATCATGTTTAAGATGCCAGATGTAATCGCCTAAAACAAACAAAGAGCAGTCGGATGCTGATTTCTTTTTCTGCCATGCGTTTTTAAAGAAAAATCTGACATTAAAACTATAAATAGACCACTCAACTTATCTTTTTCAAAGTTATATAAGTGTTTTCATGGACTTGATATTTGACGCACCAGCGTATGTTGGCTTTCGACAGGTTTTCCAACACTCCAAATACACAAAATAGAATGATTTTAACCTAGTAATAACAAGGTATGCGAATTCATTAATATATTTTTTTAAATTGTCGTCTATGCTACAGTTTCTAATATATAAACGTTGTCTAACTCATTCAGATATAAGGAATGCCTTCTCGTAAAATATTATATTGAAAGATATGTGAATGACTTTCATCACTATTGTCTGAAAAATCTATGATAAAGGGATAAGTAATGGGACCACCATGACATCGGTCATCCATTACATTTCATCTTTAAAATGCGCATCGTGTGGTGAATGCTTATTTCATAGATATATCGTTATTTGCATTGAAATGTGATCCTTACGTTCTGTATCTGTATCTGTATCATTTTCTATATAGCCGGTATAACCGCCGTTCGGCGTAACACACCAGCTTCGCAGGCACGCGGCGCGGCAGCAGCTGGTTATATTAGACCGAACGACCCGTCACACCTAGCTTTTGCACATCTATCTTCAAGCGTTCTTTAAAACTACCCAGAGAAGATGCCCCTATTGTACTTGGTGATAATAAATTCCACTCTACGATAGTTCTGGGAAAGTACGAATTTTTGAACACATCAATCCTAGGTTGGTAACTCTGGTATTTGAAGGCATGACTGTTTCTTGTTCTTTTTTTGAGCTGGAATTAGATACTTACGTTGACACTGTGCTTTGTCTGTTTCCCAGTCGGGCTCCTCGGTCACATTTTTGACACCACATCGGGACTTGCTGGGTGGGGAGTTCTCCGAAAATTTGAAGCCCACGTCACAGCTGTACGTGATTCTGTCCCCGGGCCAGTAGAACTTCAGCTTCGGGTTCCTTGTTCCGAAGCGAGGGTTTCCCGGATCTTTGCATCCTCTCACTGAAAGACGGACAAATAAAGAGTGACATCTCAAAGGTGCATAGTTCAGTATTCAAAATCACCTTTATTGAATCTAGGACAAAGATACACAAACAAGAGACGAGCATAGATATGGAAACGCCAAGAAGCACACACACACACACACGCACACACACACACACTCACACACTCACACACGCACACTCACACACACACACACACACATACACATACACACACACACACACACACACACACACGTACAAACACACACACACACACACACACACACACACACACACACACACACACACACACACACACACACACACACACACACACACACACACACTGAAAACAGTGACTTGATTTCTTACGGTTGCAGGGAAAGATGTCACAGAACTCCATCCCCTGCGATGTATAGCACCATGGTCTGGATTTGCCATCGGGGTTACGGCATTTGTTTCCTACAAGGTTTGCCCATGGATACACCTCCATGTAGTAATGGTCATCGTTCCATGGCTGACATGCCAACCCTGTTAGAGGACCTCTGGCCGCGTCCCCTCTATAATTCGCACCGTTTCCGTCAAAGCACAGCTCTGCAAGGACAAAACATTCCAGAATAAGTATAGTTTATGCTAATAAGCATAGTTTAAGACTCCCCTGACCTCCAGATCATTTGTAATTCACCACACACGCGTAATGTGTGTTTTGGGCCTTTGCAGATTTCCAAAATTGACTCTTGGCCACACTTACCACCCTCTGTAGTTCTGGAAGGCATGATGTTGTTGCAGTTGTCGCCTGAGAAAATTCTACAGCTGGGAATAGCTGACCAGGAGGCTTCTTTGCTGCACGAGTACTGCACTTCTTCACACCACGACCGACAGGGCAGCTGTTGTGTGACGTTGGAACTGAAACAAAGATCAGGACAAATCACTTCATCAATGAAAATCGACTGACTCATGACGAAACCACTAATAACTGCATCATGATAAATTCTAAGGTCTTTTCATCTAGTGTAGATCACTCATACATAATTGTACTATTACCGATAACATTTTGTTGTTCTGTATGTCGCCTCGTAGTACTATTGTCTATATATAGCTATCAGTTGTTATTGGTTGCCATACATTGTACCTTGTGCGATTGTTGAGCAATAGAATTAATTAATTAATTCATGTAAAGCTAGAAGAATAGATTGCTAACTTATTTAGCCTTTCAGTGAAATCATAATAGATTGCCAGTTAAAATGTGAAATATGTTCCTGTATTCTTGTATAACTGCATCATTTTCCATTACAACTGCGAGAAAAAAAATACATGTAGTCATATGCCAAATAGCAATTGCTCAATTGGACTTGATTTTGGAAGCGGTCTGACGTTTCAGGTAGAATCCACTACCTTTCGTCAGTGACACTGGAGAGATCTCGTTGGACAACAAGTTTTTATATCCCGAGTTTGAATTAATATGCAAAAGAGATCTAGTTGGAGAGCAGGTTTTATCCTAACTATGAATTTCAGACAATTTAGCCCAAAGGAAACAAGGGTAGGAAAAAAATAAGAAGATATTAGATAGCTGTTCAAATGTAACCATATGTTTAGTTTTTATACAATGATATCATATGTTTAATACAAACTTAAGGTACTGGTATACCTGGAATCGCATCGCGGCACAGTAACGGCGCAGACGAAGTCCCTGACACGGGGATGACACCCGGAGTTTGCTAGGGTGTTGAGGTCGCTGAATATCGCAGAGTTCACAATCTTCTCTACCGTGGTGTGGGTGTAGTTAAGTGGGTTGGGGAGAGTCATCTTTTGGTACTCAAGGTCTTTACACATCGTTAGAGATGACGGGATGTCTTGGCAAGCTAGAATAACATTCGTGAATGTATGAACTTTGGTCAAACTGCTGAGTTTTGATTCGGAAGACCAAGGCGTGAATAACATCATTGTCAAGTTGTCAGTAACAAACACTCTGAACGACCTGTTTTACAAAGCGCACATACATAGTGATAATGAAAGAAAGCCTTTATAGTTAATCATCTCGTTCGCGTTGCTCACTCGGTGATTCTATTTGGTGGTTATAATTATAGCAAATGACCAGGCCTCGTGACACCATATTCACCTCGGGGTGGGTCATTAACCCTTCATTCTTCATATCTTCATATGCCAGAATCTTCTACCAGGCAGGTAGTCTTGGCTAGAATTTTATAACGTCTAAAAATCAAATCAAAACAGATCAAACCAAAACAGATCAAATCGAATGAATCAGTTATGTCATGAGTACCCACCGCAGGTTTCTGCATCCTCATCACTGCCGTCACCACAGTCATTTTTCCCGTCGCACCGTTTCCGAGCATCTATGAAGGTCACGTTGTTGGCACACCGATACCGACCAAATTCTGAAAACCAGAATACATCATTATCTGTATACATTCAAAGTATATTATTCCTTCATAAAGGCAAAAAATGGTTACCCAAATTAAAAAAAAATGGATTTACAGGCGCCATTTTGTTACACTGACTCAAACAGTCTAAGTTTCTCTCAGTGACCCAATCGCTGTGGTCACGTGACTCTCTGTACGTGTGACGTCAGCAATGGGTCAAATGTTGTTTGCCCGGCCCTATGCACTCTGTGCTTTTATTTGTTGTGAGCAGCAAACGTTATACTAGTATATGATGCGAACACTGTTTCCATGGTCAGTAGAATAATCAATTTGAGTAGATATGGGGTACATTGGAGTATTTGAGCTGGTCTTAATGTAGTAGCTATAATTGGTTTAGTAGTAAGTACCTTGAGTCACATCCACAGCTGTGTAGTTGGCTACAAAGCCTTTCTTGTTTTTTGAGGCGTCGGATGTGAATCTGACAGTCATCGTGTTTCCGGATGACGTCACAGGATCGTGAAGGACTGCCTCAGTCAGCAATGCTGTAGGGAAAGAATAGACCAGAGACACTAATGATACAATATAATAGTGCACAGTTTACTATACGTCGATGAAGGTTAGACCTAAAGGTAATAAGATAGGCCAAATAGCTATATATAGAAGCTACAAGAGCAACTGGAAGTGATTTTGGAAACGGTCAGGTAGCATCCACTACCTTTCGTTGGTGCCACTCTTGTGTAATATTCTTTGGTGAGGATTTATGTTTATCAAAATTTCGCCCCCTTGGGCTAGTTACAAGTGAACAAAAGTTAATGACAATGTACCGTGGCGTGAAGGGAGTACACATGTGAGACAGACCATACAAACAAGTATAGGATCCCTTATTTATAGGATCCGTTATTTTCAAAGCTCCTGTTTTTCTATCGTGGTGTAAAAATTTGAACACTAAAAATCATGACTTGCATACATGGTTGGTGGAAGAAATGCCAACGTTACTTTCCTCACCTATTTGCTTGGCGACGTCAGTTGTGATGCCGTCATACACGTGTACGAAATCGTAGTCGTGCTCAACGTCAAAGTCAGTGAAGATGAGCCTGACGACTTTGGGCGGGGTGACAGTGATCTCATATCGGCAGTCGTTATTACTTGGATAGTGGTGCGGGTAGTTCGGGCTGGTAAACGATCCACCGTCACCATTCAGGCGTTCACAAACTAGAGATTTGAAGAAACTCGTGTAAAATTTCAAAGAACACACACAACGGTACAGCCTGGCAGGCGTTCACAAACTATAGTTAGGGACAAGAGCTAGGGACTACAGAGAGAGTAGCTGCAATGGAATAACCAGAACGGAGACCTCCTGTCAGAGTCGTCTGGAGGAACTTTATAGTGTCATCAAAGAAGGCTTAGACATTAGAAATTTCTCAAATGATTGCAAAGGCCTCCAATGATTGTAAGAAACTTATCCCATGCTACAACTCCTGATGGATAAAATGAACTGAACTGACAGTAGACGAATATCAATGCATATTACAGTGAGAAGTTTTATGCATGTCGTATTTATCAAGAAATCGTTTTCAACGACCATGATTCAAATCTAATGCAATGTCGACCAACAACGTCGCATTGATTTCGTTAACTACCTTTTGAATGCATGTTTGATATTACGAGATAACGTCCGCAGAAAACAAGATGGTTCAGTTAAACGGTTAAACGGAAAAAAAATTACAGTTGCATATACTCACGCGTTTGGGAGGAGACGCCACCAAACAGCAAAAAGTAAGTAACCACGCCGAGTGCCCACATGGTACACGCTGGTATAATGGGTAATAAGCAAATATATAAAGATGCATTGTCAGATATTTAATAATAAATACAACAATATATCTTATACCGTAATATGCTTGTAAAAGTTTGTTGTCTTCGTATTAAGTGCTTTAGCAATGCCTTCACCCATGTAAACAGATCTATCTATTAACTGGCCCTGTCCCCCACCTCAAGGTCGACTTTTATCATTGTTCCAAGTGACAAACACACACACAAACACGTGTTATGGTACATTATTGACAGCTTTAATACGATATAGAGGTCAGCAAATTAAATTTGATTTCATAGACATACAAACTGCACTTTTGCAATAAGTTCAACATATTCTGTACATGTAATATACAACAGTGCTGTCTCTAAGACCCCCCCCCCCCCCCACACACACACATTTCGTCCATCCCGGGACAGAAATTTGCTGGTGGAAACGGACAAAAAATTCACCCCGTCCGTCCGTGGTGTACACAGACCTAAATGTTACCTTCATATCATCCACACGCATGCTTATAAGCTTAGAATAACAGGTTTAACAACAAGAATTGGGTCCCAAATTGAATTGAATGTTGTCTTTTCGTCACTACGTCCAGTTATATTAGTCATGGTTAATGCGCTTCAAAGTCTCTGAAGGTCGGTGTATCAAATACTTGCTGCTTTGCCCCCCTCCCATAAAAGTGGGCCAGACAAAAGAAATAAACAAAACGCTTGGTTGTAAAGAAAGGTCACAGGTTTACGAACTCATCCTTGACTTACTTTTACTCAATGCTTGCCACGTAAGAAGACCTGAAGGTCATTTCAAGTTTACATTTAGTTGAGTAGTACTACTACAGTAACTGTAACAGCACCTAATCTTCCTAAGTCAGAAACATCATGATACCAGCTTCACCGCTTTCAACGACTTAGTAAGAGTGAGGTCTAGCTGACCCATAGGACAAGCAGGGGTTATATGAAGGCTTTATGGATAATGTATCCATAATGTCATTTCAACACAGATGAACTTTCATGCTAGGGTTATGAAGGCTGTTGTATATTTTCTATTCACTCACTCATCGCCTAGACAGAACGTAGATTATGCCCAAGTACACATATTTTCACCGCGAATACATTTTCTTCACCTGGACAAAAATGTGCAGTATTTCAGCTCCATTTATGGTTCACTGTGTAAGATTTGTTATGAATTTCTATTTCAGTACTTCTAGCTGACCATACGAACGTCTCTTTACTTTTTGTTGTGTCAATGAAACTTTTCCTCTGAAGCTGGATCATGGAGAGACCTTTTGTAACAACTTATGTTTGTGTCGCGAAAACGTCCAAGCACCCCGGGTTAATCACTCAGACTGATTTGATAATTACAGTTACTGTAACACCCCAAATGACCCAATCATCTACTTGCTGGAGGCACAAAGGATCATCAGGGTCGCAGGAATTTTACTAGCAACAACGTAACAGATTCTTACGTCGTTGTAAAGGTATTTTTGTTATTTTTCAAACCTCCTATTTATAAAGATCTACGCCAGTCATTCAGAAGAATCCTCATGTATCTAAATCCACGGCACTCATACCAAATGTTCACATCAGGATAACAGTAATGTTATGAGTAGTGGCTACTAGTAAGTGGCTACACTGTAGCCGCACCCTACGATTAAAAGTTTGTGCAATACTTTGTACACGCAGAACATTAATACATATAAGCTATATAGTTACGTGTAAAAAAATAGAATGTTCTTAACTTGTCATACATATCCGTTACATGAAAACATGGCATACTTTCCAGCAAAAATCTTCCTGTCTAAGGTGGAAAATAGCACCAGCCTATAATTTATATTACTTTTAACACTCTGAATACGGAACAACATATTTAACTTCATGGAAAGGTAGCTTAGTAGACCATGTTTACAATGACAAGGCAACAACTGACACTGAGAAAGTCTTACTGTGAAAACGGCTTACCTGGCTGAGAAAACGGACGACAGTCTCAGAGACCTTTTCAAGTCGTTTGAAACGCGACCCGTCAAACCTGAAATATGGGCGGATACTCTGTTACATAACGAACAAGTTGACAAAATGCCCGCGGCCGACAGATCGAGAACTGGTCAGCAGACTATGATAAAAGGTTACGTAATTACGAGAAAGGCCACTCAAACCATCCCTTTCGTGTATGTTTTAACCAGCCTCTTAGACAATATGGACATTAAACTTTGGATGAGCTTCAAATGAACTTGAATTGCAAGTAACAGAAAACATCGGTGGAAACTCTTCTTGCGGGTCTGCATGCTGTTTTTCCGTGGGCCTAGCGTGCGATTTTTCTACGTTCGCCGTCAATCGAAGGCATTTCACTAATTCAGAGTTAAGAGGTTTTGATTAGCAATCCAGATATCTAGATCTACCATATAGTACGTAAAGGAATATGGTCTCAACCTTTCCGTCAGGCGTTGTCGGGTCCCCCATGCAGACCCTCATTAACGCATAACAGAGATACCATTAGCAAATGCCGTTTATAAAAGACAGAGGCCTATTCATTAGTAAAAGAGAGTAATGACATGGGACTGTCTGAACATCTGAAAAACGACAAACATACAAGTGTCCTTCGACTCACGTGCCCTGTGCAGTGGCCGTATGTTGGAACCTTGTAATGTTGGGCCTGGCACATTCCCACGCGAACAAGTCATGCAGAGGTATCATTTATACTCCACTCTCTTTCCACTAGGACGGCGCTCTCGCCGCGCTCTCTCTGCTGCGACTTAAAATTTTACAGATCGCTCAACGAATTGTATCGAAAAGAAAGTAATTTTTTACACTTTGTATGTTTTGTTGTCCTCTCAGTCACACTTTAACATGATACACCTAGTATGAAGTCAAAGGTTACATAACGTTATATCCTATTTAGGTCGCAGTAACAGCGCATCGCGAACAGGGGTCAATGACAATTATCTGTTATGTAACCAATGATAATGTAACCCCGCAGGTCCAGTTACCGTCCTGTAGGGCAACTTGTATAAAACATGGTGTGGGCTCAGCTGAGGACAGGGGTCAAGGACATTCACCATTAATTTATGTAACCATCGATAATGTAACCTCGCAGGTCCAATTATCGTCCTTTGTGGCGTTATATAAAGCTCAATAGAACATATAGAATTGAAAAGATTCGAGTCACCTTTGCCATGGGCACACACAACAGTAGGGCCTGTCAGGGGTTCGAACCCAGAACCTCTAACCAAAGACCATACCACGTAACGTTATTCCGTAACATTCGTATATTCCGTGGAAGTCGATCGTATTCTATGTAATTTCGTAAAATTAGTATGTGTTGGAGGCCAAACTTGGACCGTAGAATTTGTATGAATACTTTGGCACTGCGGGGAATGCATTAGACCCTACATCTGCTTACAGTTCACATAATGAATGTTCGAATCTCCCGCCCTTAGAAACGATCCCATGTTGCACTGCGCACAGACCGCGCCCCCTTTCTGCGATCAGCTGTTTTCAGCAACATGGTGACCAGAGTCGAGTCCGCGGGCGAACTGGTGGCCAGAGCTGTGTCCACGTTCACTGACCGCTTCGGAGAGAAGCCCACAACTGCAGTATGTGGCCCCGGAAGAGTCAATCTGATAGGAGAGCACACGGACTACAACGAAGGCTTCGTGTTTCCTATGGTAAAACCACATTATGTAGTGCACAGTGCATTGAAAACCCAGGTTAAACTTTGGTAAAAGTTTCATAGCGTTGAATTTTTATGTATTTTAGGTTGTGCTTTTTTGTACTTGATCGTACTTTAGCTTAAGTTTAGACATAAACGAATTTTAGAAGCATAAACGACATGGCTACATTGTATCATAACCCCACGTTGCTAGGAAAGTTTGGAATGGCTTTGAAAAGTCATAAAGGGGTGTGTTACTTTAATGGTGATGGATTAGCCGGATTTCAGCGTTAAACTTCAATCGGTCACGCCCTGGTGTTCGTGCTGCATTTCTTCAAGTTGTTGTGGTAGTTGGTTCATTCATGGAAAGTTAATGATCGACAATAATCAATAATAAGATAGATGTCGTTGAACGTGTGTGTGTGCGCGTGTATGTGTGTGTGCATGTATGTGTGGCACTGAGGCATGTGTATGTGTGGCACTGTGTGTGTGTGTGTACATGTGTCTGTGGCACTGTGTGTGTGTGTGTCTGTCTGTCTGTCTGTGGTACTGTGTGTGTGTGTGTGTGACACTGTGTGTGTGTGTATGTGTAATATTATGCATGTGTGTGTCACCCTTCCGATGTAGACGGCTGAAAGTTGTTGTTTTTGTTTATGATTAACAGACCTTTCCAGTGCTGACTGTTGTTGTTGTTTATGATTGACAGGCCCTCCCCATGGTGACCGTTGTTGTTGGGAGGAAGACGGACACAGGTGTGTGCCGTGTGGTGACCACAGCTGAGAGCGCTGATGACCCCAAACAGGTGGAGTTCCCAGTACCCAGCACTGCCAACCCGCTCCAGCCAGGCAAACCTGCATGGGCAAACTATGTCAAGGGAGTTGTGGCTAATTTTAAAGGTAAGAGAATGATATCTATACAGTGACAACCGGGTATAGTTAATTTTAAACTGTATACAGCAAAGGTAGTTCCTGATTATTTTCCAAGCAGAGGTGGGGTTGCGGAGATTGTAGTGGTCAGGATTTTTACCGACTCGCTCAGTACACGTCATGAGCTGAGCCACTAAAAATCCTGACCACAGAAAGTTGGTGTGCTGAATGCCGTTCAAGTTTAGATAGTTTTCCAATACTCGTACACATTTATGGAGATTAAAGACCTTTAGATTTAATGTATGTAACGCTGGTTCACCTTTATCCGTGGGGTAACCTATATCCGTTGTTTTTGATATAGGATGTATTTAGGTATGTCAGGTCAATGGCGGTTTCAAACTGCAATGCATGTTAAAAATATCACAATTTTAAAACAACCGTCCTTTGACTTGATGTCCCTGCATACCCTGTTTTAATTTAAAAACAACGGATATAGGTTAACCACGGAATAAAGGTGAACAAGCATTACATTCCTGCCTTGAGGGGCTATGTTGTAACCATGTTAGAGTCAACTTCTTCTTAATTGCTTCTTTCAAAGTTTGTACATAAGTCAGGGTGTTGAAACAGATGATGTTTGTTTATTTGTTTATTTGTTTATTTGAATTCATCACACAGTGATTGGGAGGGCAAAACAGGTTCGAACAACCTTTACAAGTTGCCCTCCCTCACATAAAAATGACACCAGTACATACAAATCAATAACATACAAGCAACAACATCAATACATACAATACAGGTCATAATACAGGTCATATATATATATGGAAAGCATAATCTGGGTAGCACTACTTATAAAACTATTGCCTAGCGCGGCCTCAAAACCACACATGAGCCACACCCACAAGAAGTGGACCAAGTACAAGGTTGGTCAAGACTGTATTGTAAACTGAGTCTGTCGTAGGCAGACTTTACCAACTTGTGCTTGAATGCTAACGCATCAGACTGATTGGCTGCTAGCTGTCCGATACAACGGAGGCCGGGAGCCAACAAGTTCCAGATTGTTACCAGTCTAGGAGTGTAGGAGTGATGGAACGCTGAGGTCTTAGATCTAATAGGAGTAAGCATGAAGGATCTAATAATTCTAGTCGGCCTTGTGGGAAATGACACATATTTCTCCACAGTTGACCTCGATTTGACAAAAAGCATAATGTCACACACCTCCCGCCTGTACGTGAGTGGTAGCAGTTGTAGTGCTGTCAGTCTTTCTTTGTAGGTTAAGTCGGTAGACTGGGGGCCTAAAATGAATTTAGTAGCTCGGCGCTGCACTCCCTCTCTCAAGGACATGAGTTTCCTAGACTGGGGAGACCACAATGGAGAACAGTATTCTAGGATGCTTCTGACCAATGTGGTGTACAGTGCCTTACGGACATCAGTGTTAGCGTTAAAACCAATTGTGCGTTTGATGAAACCCAGGACGGAGTTCGCCTTAGCTACCATTTTAACAATGTGGTTGTCCCACAGCAGATCTGGCCGCACAATAACCCCTAGGTCGTCCATACAATGTAACAGAGGCTACAACAGAGTCAGATATATGATATGCGTACAGGATTGGCTTCTTAGAAAGGGTCAGACATAACAGTTTGCATTTGGAAGGATGAAATGACATCTTCCATGTAAGACTCCATTTGTACATAGCAGTAATGTTATCTTGTAACTTAGAACAGTCGTTTGAGTTGCAGACTTCCTTAAAGCATTTGGAGTCATCTGCAAATAGAGCAACGGATGAGTGTTCAACTGTACAAGGTAAGTCATTAATATACAACAAGAAAAGCAAGGGTCCAAGGATAGAGCCCTGGGGAACTCCTGACGTTACAGGCAGCCACTCAGAGTGGAAACCTTCCACTACAACCCGTTGACGACGATTTGTGAGATATGAATCAAACCATGCTAGGAGATTACCACTGAAACCAAACATTTGCATTTTATGTACCAGAAGAGTGTGGGAGACAGAGTCAAATGCCTTGGCAAAGTCAAGGAATAACATATCGACCTGTCCCCCTCTGTCGAGTATGGACCCTACTTGGTCCATATGTTATATTAATGCAGTACATTCAAACAGGGTGGGGGGGGGGGGGCATTCTTACTGTGTCCATATACTACTATCTTGGACCATATCCTGTAAACATTGATTATTTTCCCTAGGTGAGGTTTGTTCCTTTGACGCTGTGTTGGCGTCCTCGGTGCCCCTGGGTGGGGGTCTGTCCAGCTCTGCCTCCCTGGAGGTGGCAACCTACACATTCCTGGAACAGCTCAACCCACAGGTGGGATTACAACGTATTATTATAAACTCTTAATATTCTGTTGATACAGGTAAAGTGGTAAATCTCAATTGAAGTGATGCATGGTCCTTTTTCAAGTAGCTTAAGACCATCTTGTGATTTTAGTGCAGTGTGGCTTCCTATTTTCTAATTGATATTTTTAGTAAGCTAAGCCGGTCAGTGTTGTCCTTAATCTAGGGCAACGTAACTCCTTACAGAATGCTATTGATAAGTGTGTTGAGTTCTTTTGCGTGCAGAGGTTCTTTTAAAACATTTTCTCCAAGTTGTCTACAGTACTTGGCAGCAGCAAGTTCTACACACCAAATATAGTATTAAGAGTTTAAGGAAATCAGATTTGAGCACCTCAGTTGTTGCTTGGTAACTTTCATAATTGAAGATATGGCTATTTCTTTAACTTCTTTTTTAACAGTTTGCGACTACTGTATAGCTACAGATACTGTACTTTGTGGGATTCTAAGAGTTGAGTTGATGAGAAGTTTTCTTGTTTCAGGACCCCCCTGTAAGTCTGAAGGAGAAAGCCCTGGCCTGTCAGAAGGCTGAACATGAGTTCCCAGGCATGCCCTGTGGAATCATGGACCAGTTCATTTCTGTCATGGGGAAGGAGGGACATGCTCTACTACTGGACTGTAGGTTAGTAGTGCCTTATTCCAATGGTATAGCATATATACAATGGTGTCTCAATTTGCACAGCTTTAAGTATAAAAGGATATTTGTGGACATGTATGAATAAAGATCAGGGGGGTATAGACCAGTGCTTGAAATGCACTTGCCCACTTTCAAATGCAACCTGATTTTGCTTGGCACAACTTAATTTTAAACCCAGATTGCACTCTGCGCAACCTCAAATTTTGCAGTTGGAACACTGCTTTTCTTTCCACTACGTGCATAAGCTTTTGTATCTATTTTTTGATAACATAAAACATATTACGTAGTAACATGTGATTGAAAGAAAAGATAATGGATAAGTAGCTGATATAAAGGAAGTAACAACTTGGAAGTGGGGCAACCTGAAATGTTGATGGCGCAACCTGACTTTTGACTCAAGTTGCGGCTTGGGCAACCTGGCTTAAAAAAGTATTTCAGGCACTGTAGACTCAGCCACATTTGGGACCGCATCCTTACCCCTAGGTCACAATGCTGCAAGAATATGTACCGTACCACGTTCAAGAACATTCCAGTGTCAAGTAATTACGTCACAATACAATGAATTATGTTCAGATTGAACTGACTTGGTCTAGCTCATATACATTGTAGCACCAATAGTATTTGTTTCAATTTGTACTGATGAAGGCAGCAGATGGTTGTCAAAATGTTTACTGAAGAATTAAAGAAGGTTTTATAACAAAGAAGACTTTGTTCAATTGAAAAGACTTTTTACTTAGAAAGTAATGTATTTAGAAGTTCACACCTTGTACTGGTTACAAAGTTGACTTCCATTGGTACTTAAGCTTATCACACAGATTTTTAACTGTCTATTTCATATCCATTATGAAATTAAGTATTTGACAATTTCTGAGGCGTGACTTTTGGGAAACAAAGTGAGTCAATGGGCCAGAAAAATCTATCAGGGTAATAATGGAAAAAGAACATACAAGTCCCTATACTACCACATGTTGTCATGGCTGTAAAATCACCATTCTCTGTTACCCAACCTTTGTACCATAAGGTCCATGGATGCTCAGCTGGTTCCCCTGGACAATCCGGATGTTGTTGTCATGGTAACCAACTCCAATGTGCGGCACGAGCTGACGGGTAGTGAGTACCCCACCAGGAGGAGACAGTGTGAGGAGGCCTCCAAAATTCTGGGGAAAAACAGCCTGCGAGAAGCTACCATGGATGACTTGGAAGGTATCAACTTCTGTCATGTTTTCAATGTTTAGCTGAGGGAAAAGTGTGTAATAGACCTGTTTCATGATCATACTTTACTAGTAAGTTTAGTTTAACTTAGAAAACAAAGTTACAGGGAAGGGTAGCATTGCAGCATTGTGTCTGTTGTACCCTGTTGTCATCCTTTTGGAATGTTAAAAATAAAATAGTTTTGCTGACATTCAGCTATTAGTATTTTACATGCCACACACAGGCAGGCATGATGGCACAGAAAGGTACAGTAACTATAGTATTATGCTTCCTCCTGAATTTTTCATTTTGTGTCAGCCTATTGACTTCACCATACATAGGTGCCAATTTACAACATGCATTGTTCAAACGGTTACAAATTAATAAAGAAAGGAAGTTAACTTTTGGTGTGATTATAGTTAGCAGTGGGTTTTTAAACAAAGCCTGTCTTTTAAATCTGTAACCTTAGCAAAATCAAATCTTCAGAGATCATGAATTTAAGACTGTTGTTTTTCTCTCAGCTCACAAGGACAAGTTTGAGCCCGAGGTACTGTGTCGTGCTCGTCATGTCATTGGGGAGATCCGCCGCACAACAGAGGCTGCCGAAGCCCTCCGAGCTCGAGATTACGCCAAGTTTGGGAAACTGATGGTGGAAAGTCACAACTCCCTTAGGTCAGCCAAACTAGACTTCTTGCAATATACTATCATAATGATAATCTTTTGAACACCTGGATACCATAGGGATTATTGATGCTGCATTAGTAGATATCTTTAATTCACTGATTTTTTTAATGTGGCATCTTAGAGTAGCCAGCAAATTATGAGAGTTTATTCATTTATTGAGATTGCAGACAATGCAATTATGAGAGTTGACATCAAATAAAAAATAAACAATGCAGAATTTATCTTGAAATCACATTTGAGGCAAATTTATAAGACTTATCAGACTTGTTATTAAACTAAATTGATGTTATCAGACACTCTTCTAATATATATTAAGGAAAAGTAGAAAAGGAAAGTTGAATTGTTCCAGTTTTGCATGTGCAGTAGCATCCTTGATTTAAAAGCAAACTCAAAAGATATTTCTAACAAAGATTCCAGTTTTGCATGTGCAGTAGCATCCTTGATTTAAAAGCAAACTCAAAAGATATTTCTAACAAAGATAAAAGTTTCTCTTCAAATGTAGTCAGTGAAGATTATGGTTTGAAGTCAAGACTGATAATATTGAAGGTCATGTTTGGGCAAATTTGCCATATGACCTACAGATTCTGTGACATATCTTTGTGTTTGTTTCTTCAGAGATGACTATGAGGTGAGCTGTGCAGAGTTGGACACCCTGGTATCTGCTGCTATGGAGTGTACGGGTGTGTACGGGTCCAGGATGACTGGGGGAGGGTTTGGTGGCTGTACTGTCACCCTGCTGTCTGCTACTGCTGTACAGGACACCATCAGTCATATCAAGGTTAGTATTATCCCTTCCAGTGTTACAGTACTAGTGTGTACAAGTCCAGGTTAGTATTAACCCTCCCAGTGTTACAGTACTGGTGCGGAAAGATCCAGGCTTAGTATCAACCCTCCCAGTAACTGTACTGTGTGTGGGTCCAGTGGAGTACTACACACTGTGTATGGGTCCAGTTGACTATAGGAAAATTTGGTGACATTTTATGTCATGTATACCTGCAGTGTGGAATTTACCAGAAAAACATTGGTTTCCTCCAAAATTGTACGGACATCAATTTCAACGTTTTTAACAATTGTGCAGGGCTGGCATTGCATTCAAAATGCTTTGAAAATAGTTTATGGAAGTCCAAATGATACCTGTAGAAGCCTGTGTGATGCCATCAAATACAATGTACACCCAATTAGTTTAAGAGTGATCGTGGCCCAGGTATGACATACATGTAGGTGACTGAATATTATGTTCTTTGTCTCTCTTCCAGGAAAAGTACACAGGAGAGCCCACCTTCTACATCACTACTCCAGCTGCTGGGGCCAGTGTGCTGCAGATCCCATAGAACACTCGTCTGGCTAGCGACAAACACAGCAAACAACCTATTCGCTTATTGAAATCCCCAAATGTTGGACTTTGTATACATGTGAAAATTGGAAAAAGAGCAAGGAAATGAAAAAAATAGCACAGAAGAGGTATGACCCAAAATTAAATGCTAATATTTTGGAGAAAAATATTTATCTCAAAACTCCAAAGAAAATTTCCAGGCTTGAGAAGAATTTTTATATTGTTCTTCATAACTTAGGATAATAATGAAGATAATAATCGTAACTCTCTCAAATGCTCAACATCTTTTTTTATCTATTCAAAGGCATCAAAACAATGGTGCTCAAAATTCTATTCCTATAACTTGTATAAGCTCTCGCAAATCGTATTCAAATTATATAAGTTAGAGTTTTCAAAACTATGCTATGTTTACAATTAGAAGTAAAGCGAGAAAGTTTTCAGGAGAAATGTAAGACGTTAGATATTTGAAATTGTGCTCAGGTGACATTCCAAAGTGATTATGTGTAGTACATTAACAGTCTTCCTGCAAAGGATGCCTTTTGGCACCTTTCGCCGACGAGTCACGTGTGTAGGCAGCTGAAAGAAGGTTAAGTGCTTAATCTTTAGTTTTAGATATACATAGCTTACCTTTTGTGAAATGATTACAATTTACATCAACAGTAATCTAATGTCAATTTGGGGACATATCACAAACTTATAAAAGAGCTTAATTTTGGTCGTCATTTGTCAATTGGTGCAATTAAATCAATGTCAGTGGTTTTCAGAGTGAATATGGATTTATTCAAAGATAACATTTGTTCATATTTGACATTTAACTTTTAAGCACTAGCTGCTTCTCAGTATTGTTATGAAATGTTGCAAATATGGTATGCTTTTGATAATCATGTATTCATAAATGGGTAATAAGGACCAAACAATAGAGCCATCCTGACTGTCCATCACAATAAGCAGTTTAATCTCATGGATATGAATTTTGGGTATGACCCATTCATTTGGATGTGTTCATCTCTAGACTGCAACAAATATTGTTCTGTCTTCTCACATACAAAGTAGCAATAAACCAATCTCAACAGCCTCACTGTGCATGTACTGATGTTTATTGGTGAAGGATTGTTAAAATTACAAGATTGTATGCATGTAGTATAAAGGCAAATCATGAACTGAAAATTACTGCACTTGAAAGTTTAGTGTTGCCAGGTGGGAAACTAGAGAACTTGCAATTATTGTGCTTTTCATGATTCTGCATTTACTGATATTTCATATCAATGTCACATACAGTAAGAAAACACATTTATTTTGCTACTTTTGCTTAACTCCTTACCAATACATTGTGCTGCTTTAATTTATGCATTTGGCCAATTCTACAGTACATAGACATAGTTCTATATCTTTGTGTAACACATCACTCAAACACGAAGTACATGTATGTCACAAAGGGCTTTCTGATTACAATTACGCACCACCTTGTTTTGTTTGCATACTTATAGCATTGCATGGAGAGTTATTTTGTGTTGTTACAGCTTGGAATGTTTTATCAGTCAAACCTCATGGGACTGAATAAAATGTTTGGTGATGACAGGTGGTTGCTGAGGACGGGGTATATGGGATTAACTATGTAAAAATGGTACTGTTCCAAATCTGATGTGGCTTGTGACTTTACAGGTGATGCCCCCAGTGCCAGGTTTGACTGTATGATAAATGTAATACAAAAAACAACAACATTAAAAAGTGTATGGTCTCTCTACAGACTACATTATTACAGCACAAATGATACTTAATATAACAGAGAAAATAGCTCAGACATGCAACTTATGGTCTCTACTGGATCTAGATCTACAGGATCTCCGATCTGAGCTGGATCGATGTGCAGGCCTGGGATTCAGTTGATTTCCAGGATCTCGATCTCGAACATGAGATCAGCATTGGGAGTGATCGTGTGCAGGTTAAGGAAAGTAATTAGAAATAAGAAGCAGGCAACAATAACACTACTTCTATTTCAATATAGAAAGGAGAATGGAGATAAGTTTCTCACCTATGCAGTAATGTCCCTGTGAAAATAAAACCAATATGTACAACTCTACAATCTTTGTGCTATGTTATTATAGACTCACTCACTCACTCACTATCTATTGTTTGATTATTGCTACATTATTATAGACCATAAAGGATATCCCCAAGCTGGAAAGCCTTGAGCCCCGTAGCCTTTCTTTGAATCGATGGTGAGCTTGGCTATTTCTCCTTTACACATGGACAGACAGCCTTCATCCCAACCTAAAGCAGAGAAATGTATAGATCAGACACAATGTCACTCAGGTAATACTATACAACTACAGTCTGATTCAAATTTTATCTTGATCTTCTATTTGGCTTTCACTGGAAATTTTTGCCATTTCCACGACTCCCACATTTTTTTTTTTGGTTTCTCCTGTCGATTGGACAGATGAGGAGGCAGACAGGCTATTTGCCTGACCTGCACATGACTTTTTATGGTGAAGGAGGGGTGTGCAATTCCTTCTCCACCCTCTCGTCTACTGGGGCACTAAGTCTCACAGGGGCAACTGTATGCAACGTGTGAGGCGGCTCCAGCAGATGCAGCTTTGTTGTTCGGAGTATCCGTCTCCTAGGAGGACTTCCGACCAAGGATGTAAGGGGTTCCTCCTACCCCCAGACTCGGGTGCCATGGCAGGTGCCGCTCATGCCTGAACATGGCCCTAAGGCCTGTCTCGGCCACATAGGCCCACCAAGCCACACAAGGCCACTAGATACATTTACACCTGAGTTAAGTGAGGAAAGTCGTGTAAAGTGTCTTTCCCAAGGGCACAAGATTGGTGACACAGCAGCTGGATTCGAACCCGGAACCTCTCGGTCTCGAGCCGCAAATGCTGCCACTGCGCCACGCGGTCCCACATAATCCTATGCAAAATGGCCCCTATAGGTTTATGGTTGTGTTGTAAAACGATGGGGTTTATAGTAATTTAAAAAAAAAATCATGTTCAGAATGTAGTAAGTATTACATTGTTTCCACAGTATCTACAACTACAAGTGAGATTTTATAAAGATTTTTACATTTGCAACATATTTTTCTACTTGTATGCTTATACTGAACTATTTGCATTTTAGGACTAACATACACTCTATAGTGGATACGTAGTCCTCTAGTAATAATATGAAGTTATAATGCCTTATATATATAGTTGTACACAAAGAATCATCCTTACCCTGGATGACTTTTCCCAAGCCTACTTGAAAAGTGAAGGGCTTCTGACCAGGGTCCTTGGTGCTGCAGAAGAAAGATACAAGATAGGACTTTCTGATGTTTGTCCTAAATTTGTGTGTGTGTGTGTGTGTGTGTGTGTGTGTGTGTGTGTGTGTGTGTGTGTGTGTGTGTGTGTGTGTGTGTGTGTGAGGGGGGTGCGTGTTGGGGTGATGAGACGTGTTGGATGATTGTCTTAACGAGATTCTACATGCCACCAGTCAACATTCAATTTTATATGATGTGATCTCACATGAAGTGTATTAAGTGGATGCCTGTTAAGTTATTCTAATATATATAATATACTGATGGGTCCTGATGGGAATGCTTAACAGTAACAACTCTTAACCAAAATTTAAGTTACACTTATTGATAAATTGACTAATTGTTCTTTCAATCTTAATTCATTGGCTCAGTCCATTTGTATTCTTTGGTTGTCAGGCAAAACTAGCTATTGCAAACACAACTGGATGCTCAGTCACAATACTGAATTTCAACTTTGTTTACGTGTGTCAACAACGTTTAACATTGAATTCAGGATAACAAATGATGTGCTACATAGAATTTTCCAGACTGGCTAGCACTATGAATAATTCACTGACAAGTATTTCCATTGAATTTTGAAGTTGAACACCTAGCATTATGCTCCTAGTACCATGTCTCTCATGATCAATAAAGTCCCCTGGACATTATCATTACATTAATCGAGAACATGCAGTAGGGCATCGAATAGGAAACCATGGTTACCAGTTGGACCCTGCAGGTCTTTAGCTGTAATATGTAATCAGCCATTCTAATTCTACGTCATTCATATAGTCAGGCTTAACTCAATAGAGTCAATTGGTGCATTACAATAATATCATAGCTGGCTGTCCTTCAATGGTCTGCATGCATTTCTCCTTTAAGGCTTTGATGGCTTGAGGGAAAGCAAGTTAATATTATCAATCTTTGCCAGGCTAGCTATTATACCCAAGTTGTCTGTAATTAACTCATAATTCACAATTGGTCTCTTAAATTATACGTTTTACATTATCATCCTCAAGAATTCATCACTAAGCATTACTGACAAATAACTTCTAATCTTACCACAAAGTCAAATTACAGATTGCCCCAAAGCAATCTAGTATATAGGAGGGCCCCAATGGGGGGGTCCCGACAACGCTCTACGCTAAATTCTAATGGCTGGCTACGTATTACGCTGAATTCATGAAGCCTCTCTACGCTCTACGCTAAATTCGAAAGCTTCCCCACACGTTATGCAGAACTCATCACCGAGCGACTGAGCGTTTGTGTCAAAGATGGTACAAAAGTTGAGTTAAAAGTATTCATGGTAACCGTCGGCAGAGGCGGCGAGAGCAAATTTCTAACGCGGGGCGCAATATTGCTGACCGAATCTTTATCATCTTGAGCGTCGAAGGCGCGACAATCTTAGGGGGATCCGGGGGCATGCTCCCCGGGAAAATTTTGAAATCTTGACTCTCTGAAAACAGAACTGCAGTGGATGTCACTTGAAGACAGAAGGAAAATGTCCAGACTTTTCATGATGTACAAAATGACCAATAAGGTGGTGGACGTACCGACTGATGAGTATCTAATACCAGCTCAAAAAAGAACAAGAAACAGTCATGCCTTCAAATACCAGAGTTACCAACCTAGAATTGATGTGTTAAAAAATTCGTACTTTACTTTAGGGACAAATTTTACTGGAAGACTATGCTAAACTTTATCAGTTTATGCCATGTTTGTCAAGAAAGAGATGTTTGAGGGCGATGACCCACACAAATTCTCACCATGGGCCACATTCTGCTTGTTAACTAAGCTGAGTACGATAGTAAAATTTCTATTTGTTTAAAAGATTTTTGAGAGCGACGCTCCCTCATCATATTGTTCTGTGCCGTAGACGCGGGACAGGGAGGTCTGCCAAAATTTTGAAATCGGGACTCACTGAAACGCCGTTTCTCGCATTTTCAGGGGTAAATTTTGCCGTTAGACTAGCTCGATTTAATGAAATTTGCATCATCAAAAATACACAAGGTTTCAGCTTGCTTCCCCCCCCCCCAAACATATTTTCTTGGCAATACTTAATGCCGCCAAAAACAGGATATAATTTTGCTGAAGTAACTGTTTTGGCGTATCTTATTACCTGGATGTCTAACCTTCATCGACGAATCTTTAATGCCATTTCAAAAAATAAAAAGATAAAAATCTTTAATGCCATTTCTATTGAAAATACAGTTTAAGTTTTTGAGGGCGACGCCCCAACATATTTCAACCATGTCGCCGTGAGTGCAGATTGTGCGGGGCGTCGCAAAGGAGGTCCACGGAAATTTGGAAATCTCGACCCTCTGAAACGCAATTTCCTGCATTTTGACAGGGCAATGGTTATGGCAGGTTTGATAACGCTATATGCACAATTCATCCATTACGTTTTAAGTTAAATTCCGGGGAGCTACAACGTATTACGTAGAATGAAAAGAGTCAATTACGCTCTACGCAAAATGCACCAATTACGCTCTACGTTGAATTAAGCGATCCGTCTACGCTCTACGTAAAATTAAAACGGCCGATAACGCTCTACGCAAAAGGGCATTGGGGCCCTCATATAGTAAATAAACATCTGGTTGTGTCAGTATTTGCAGATTGATTCTTCAATTAAGGCAGCCACCTTCATCTTATTGAAGATTATGCTGCCTATAATATGAAAGTCTATTGTGAGGCGTAGACAAAATCGGAGTGTCGTAACAAGGAGGGGGGGCGGTTGGGGAGGAAACTATATCAGATGTAATTTGAAACTAATGGTAAAGCCCTCTGTAAAACAGTCCCCATGAATACAATTGACAGAACAATGTACCTTTTCCCTGAATTTTGCATCAGACCCCTCTATTTTGCCAATTTATCGAAAAATCATGTGTTTAAACTTGGTTTAAACATGACTGTATTAAAATGATTCGATATTTCCTCATCGACATCTGCTTGGAGATAAACAATAGGCTTGAAAAAGCCTCGCCTCGCGGCCTCGTAGAATGGTAAAGTAAGGATATTTCCTGACCTCCAGAATTTCTTGGGAGGGTTGACCAGGTTCCCTGTACAGTGTACGGTGATCGTGTTGCCCCTCTGGACCTGTGGGCCGTTACCTGGCCGCACAACCTCCTTCAGAACACCTTGAGATACTTGAGACATTTTCTCGGCTGTATGCGGAAGTACAATTATCAGACAGAAACTAGCGAGTAGTTTGCGCGCACTAGATTCGAGGTAGCAAACATAAATGTAGCAGAACATTTGACGAATGTTCATTCCTATACATTTGGGTGCATATCTTCTCGATCGATGTTCTTTCTAGCTTTTCTGGAATAAAACGGCAAATGGTGATTTTTGCGGCCAAAACAATAGTTTTGCAATAGCATGTTTAAAGAAGAAAACATAAACAAATGTATGCATTACCAAATGTGGCCGCTATATAGTGACTTGCCATACTCGAGAGAGTGGCTGTCCATCATTGACTTTCATGCTCACTTAGAACAAAGATGACTTGCGAGAACAAAAATCTGGAAAGGACAAATTCAGTCTACAGACAGTCTAATCTGAGCCAGGAAAAGGGGGTGGGGCTGCCAAAGTTATGTTTTTCTATACTCAAAATCAAACTGCAATCACGGGAAAACATCCCATGCAAACTGAGAAGTCATGACGTTTACTTCTGACTTCAGCACCCAGTGATTGTTACATGCTGTGCCGTACATAGTTGGGAAAAAGACCCATGTGAGTGTACTATGCAAGGACAGATATGTTTACTTGTGGGCGTGTTCAGCACCAAGGACAGGTATTCTCACTTATCACGGTACAGTATATGGTGTTCAACGCCAGGGATAAGTACCAAGGGCAGGTGTATCTGTATCTGTATCTATATAGCCGGTATAACCGCCGTTCGGCGAAACACACCAGCTTTCATGCAGGTGTATTTGCCTTCGTAGAACATGAATGAATGTAGGAAACACTTCACCTAGCCGTGGCAACCATAAGCAAGAAAGCCCTGCAGCAGTCAACACGATTTGATGCCGCCCTCCTCCCCCTCCCCAACTTGCGCAACCAATTCTAGCTCCAAATTCGGCAAAAGTGACCAGGGAAGTAAGTCAGGGCTAGCACGGTCGTCACACATTTCACCAACTGTTCAACTTTAACAACAAACTTCAGGGAAATTGCATTAAAACCACTAATATCTCATTGAAGCCTTTTGCTATTTTACTACGCCGTTTCTGCTAGTTCGCTCACGGTCTCACAGCGACTCCTAGTGACCGAAAAGCAAAGTGCAGATATTTCGAAAGGATGGAGAAGAGAGAGCATGAAGTTGATTGGCTAAGTTATCATGTTAATTGGGTAGGGAGGATGATCAACTGTATAGTTTTTGCAAATGAGTATATTATTTGCATATTTCATAGTTACAGTTTGTTGTTATCGATGTATACACTAAGAAGAGGCCTACATACTTTGTACGTATAGCTTTGTTTATACATTCTGTTAGAGACAGTTCAAGACAGATACAATTGTAAGAAATTTCGTTGCTCTTGCACTCAAAACTGACCGTTGATGGACACAACTGCAATTAGGATAGGGGTGTTGACAACTATAGACACTGCTAATGAGAGCTTTGTTTTTGCTCATTTACTTCGCGAATTTTCTGTTGTAGTCGGGTAAAAGTAATGCATTATCAAAATATAGACTGTGTTTTCTTTTTGGCAAGCCGATTATCCGAACTTTTAAAACAATCGTCCAGAAATATCCCCTTCAGCCTTGGTAGCACATCCCTAACAAATGTTTATTACGTCTGTTCTGGAACAATCTCAAGCGCGAAGCCTTGCCGACCGTAATCGAACACCTTGGTAACGTCAACAGACCACTGCAACCTCCGACACGAATAGACGTGCGCGCACATCTCTGCTGTAAAAATCACTTCCCGTTTTGAACAGAGCGGGCGTTAACGTCACACAGTCCGGGGAATCGTTTATCAGCCTTGCCTGCATCCTGAGGTAAAATGACCTCACCGTAAACGCCGAGGCCAAGAAGTTAGGGACAGTCGAAAAGTTGTCCATCATCCGAGAATATCTGGAGGATTCTCCTGACGCCATCCTGCAGCACACTTAATCTCCGCAAGAGGGCGTTTCATCACGTTCTACCTCCCATTTCAACACTGCAGCCCGACCAACAAGATGGGTTAGACGCATTGTACAACTCCGCCGGGCCTGGGTGCCTCCAGGGGCACTTTAGGACCAAAGACTATGTCACAGAGAACTTTTATCGTTTTGTTTATTACAGACTTCACCGATCTTCACCGATAATGTTCTTCGTTCTTGCAAGTTTACGTGGATTTTATTGAAGGTAAGAGCGCGGTAAGTTTAAATACGTCAACTGTGCTTTGTAGATTGGAGGGGGCGGTTTTTAGGTATAAGCTATTGATGTTTTAGAGTATCATAGCAGTTTATGGGTAAAAAGAAGCCACAGAAAGTTTACTTCCAACACCAGTCGCTTTAAACTGTGGCGCTAATTGTGTTCCTGACGCCGTCATACGCAGGCGACAACTGGATTGATCAAGCCGCCCCCCTCCCACAGTCAGCACAGTGTCGTCAGGTGGGGAAGAAGTCGTGAAAAGTCATTCAAACTGTTGTTAAAGTGTGAAGTTTGTGTATTCCTGTAAGAAGATTATTTCTTTACAAAGTTATCTATTCGTGAATACAGTAAATGTATCCCCATGGCTTAGTTATTTTGCTGAAATCATTATTAGAATGAAGTGGTAACATTTCATTGTTTTTTACTTAGGCCACAGCAAGTAAATTTTATGGATGACATCAGCGCGCGCATTAATTTTTGCCTGATTTCAGAAAAAAAAAGATTCTTTTTCCTTCGGAGATGGTCAATATGACGAGAAAGTACCAAAATGGGCAAATATGTTGTGCTGTAGGCTAATGGTTGCATGTGTAGAAGTGACACTAGCCAGGTAGCCATGAATGTAGTTATAGAAGTGAAACTAAAGATTTAGTTAGATAGTTGTAAAAGTGGCCCCAACATGGAAGCCATGCGTGTTGTTGCCATGTTCGTAACCAGTCTACCACACTAGTGTCACCATTGCTACGCTAGTACACGTCGTGAATACAGAAATGAATGCCTGGCTTGTAGGCTGTGATACCATGTTTCGTCGCTTCGATTCTTTTTTTTACTTTTAGTGCGTATATTTGGAAAATTTAGCCATCTTGTTTTTTTTTGCACTATCTCACTATTTTTGCCATCTGCAGAGGATGTTATCCATAAAATTTACTTGCTGTGGCCTTAGCTGTTAACTTAATATGGATGCCGAACAATTATAATATTTGTTTGAACATTTGATGTAGTGTCCGCAAAAATGAATTCTTCTATTATTTTGATGGAACATAAATCAGTTGGTGTAAACACCTCCACATTGGCTTTGAATCCTCCACCTCAAGTTCTGGATCAGTTTCATGTGTTAACCATAGGAGGAACATTTCCTTAATTACAAGCTTCATATAATTATGATTATTGTTTGCAGCCTAGATTCTCCAAAATCAGACAGAATTTCTTCAGTCATTCCTGACATTTTTTTTCTCCTTTTCATCTTTCAGTACTTAAGGAACACAAACCAACATGTATATGAGCAACGTGAAGAAGGAAAGCCCTGCCCTGCACCAGCAGAAATACTCTATCCGTGGACATCGCCACGTCCCCACCCCTGAAGCCGTCCCGCTGTCCTCTCTCCTAGATGCCCCCCCACTGCCTCCTGTCCTCCTGCCCTCACCACCGAAACAGCCTCTACCTGAGTCAAGGTACCGCCGACCAAAACACCTGGTCACAAACCTGAACAAGAGACAGCCAGCTCCTAAGGGAGGATTCACGGCAGTAAACAGGTAATGTATCAAGTTTCATGTACACCTGTCATGTGTGGTGTAATTAGGCTTTGTTTGTATTGATCTGTCTATCAGAAGTAAGATGTGTTTTGTAGTAATATAATTCTTTTTCTACTTGCACAGGTATGCCAAAGTTCCCACACACCCAGACGAAAATGCGATGGTGGTTGAAGAGTATAGAAAAAGATTAGCTGACATCAAGCAAAAACAGAACATGATGGGAGAGCGCAGGACAGGCCCAATGAGACCCTCCAGACAGACAAAGAACCCAGCTCCTGTCTCCATGATGGTGGGCTCTCGGGAGAATGAAAAAAACATGACAGAGAGGGAGCCCTACAAGAGGAGGATGGAGTCTAAGAACGGAGACAAGGAGTCTGAGAAGAAAGTGCAAGAGTCCTTGCAAGTTGCAAAAACAGAGGAGCCCTACAAGAAGAGAGAGAAGACGTCTATTAAGAAGAAAGTGCAAGAGTCCTTGCAAGTTGCAAAAACAGAGGAGCCCTACAAGAGAGAGAAGACGTCTATTCAGAAGAAAGTGCAAAAGTCCTTGCAAGTTGCAAAAACAGATGAGCCCTACAAGAGAGAGAAGACGTCTATTAAGAAGAAAGTGCAAGAGTCCTTGCAAGTTGCAAAAACAGAGGAGCCCTACAAGAGAGAGAAGATGTCTATTAAGAAGAAAGTGCAAGAGTCCTTGCAAGTTGCAAAAACAGAGGAGCCCTACAAGAGAGAGCCTCAGAAGACGTCTATTAAGAAGAAAGTGCAAGAGTCCTTGCAAGTTGCAAAAACAGAGGAGCCCTACAAGAGAGAGAAGACGTCTATTAAGAAGAAAGTGCAAGAGTCCTTGCAAGTTGCAAAAACAGAGGAGCCCTACAAGAGAGAGAAGATGTCTATTCAGAAGAAAGTGCAAGAGTCCTTGCAAGTTGCAAAAACAGAGGAGCCCTACAAGAGAGAGAAGATGTCTATTAAGAAGAAAGAGCAAGAGTCCTTGCAAGTTGCAAAAACAGAGGAGCCCTACAAGAGAGAGAAGACGTCTATTAAGAAGAAAGTGCAAGAGTCCTTGCAAGTTGCAAAAACAGAGGAGCCCTACAAGAGAGAGAAGACGTCTATTAAGAAGAAAGTGCAAGAGTCCTTGCAAGTTGCAAAAACAGAGGAGCCCTACAAGAGAGAGAAGACGTCTATTCAGAAGAAAGTGCAAAAGTCCTTGCAAGTTGCAAAAACAGAGGAGCCCTACAAGAGAGAGAAGACGTCTATTCAGAAGAAAGTGCAAGAGTCCTTGCAAGTTGCAAAAACAGAGGAGCCCTACAAGAGAGAGAAGACGTCTATTCAGAAGAAAGTGCAAGAGTCCTTGCAAGTTGCAAAAACAGAGGAGCCCTACAAGAGAGAGAAGATGTCTATTAAGAAGAAAGAGCAAGAGTCCTTGCAAGTTGCAAAAACAGAGGAGCCCTACAAGAGAGAGAAGACGTCTATTAAGAAGAAAGTGCAAGAGTCCTTGCAAGTTGCAAAAACAGAGGAGCCCTACAAGAGAGAGAAGACGTCTATTAAGAAGAAAGTGCAAGAGTCCTTGCAAGTTGCAAAAACAGAGGAGCCCTACAAGAGAGAGAAGACGTCTATTAAGAAGAAATTGCAAGAGTCCTTGCAAGTTGCAAAAACAGAGGAGCCCTACAAGAGAGAGAAGATGTCTATTAAGAAGAAAGTGCAAGAGTCCTTGCAAGTTGCAAAAACAGAGGAGCCCTACAAGAGAGAGAAGACGTCTATTAAGAAGGAAGTGCAAGAGTCCTTGCAAGTTGCAAAAACAGAGGAGCCCTACAAGAGAGAGAAGACGTCTATTAAGAAGAAAGTGCAAGAGTCCTTGCAAGTTGCAAAAACAGAGGAGCCCTACAAGAGAGAGAAGACGTCTATTCAGAAGAAAGTGCAAAAGTCCTTGCAAGTTGCAAAAACAGAGGAGCCCTACAAGAGAGAGAAGACGTCTATTCAGAAGAAAGTGCAAGAGTCCTTGCAAGTTGCAAAAACAGAGGAGCCCTACAAGAGAGAGAAGACGTCTATTCAGAAGAAAGTGCAAGAGTCCTTGCAAGTTGCAAAAACAGAGGAGCCCTACAAGAGAGAGAAGACGTCTATTCAGAAGAAAGTGCAAGAGTCCTTGCAAGTTGCAAAAACAGAGGAGCCCTACAAGAGAGAGAAGATGTCTATTCAGAAGAAAGTGCAAGAGTCCTTGCAAGTTGCAAAAACAGAGGAGCCCTACAAGAGAGAGAAGACGTCTATTCAGAAGAAAGTGCAAGAGTCCTTGCAAGTTGCAAAAACAGAGGAGCCCTACAAGAGAGAGAAGACGTCTATTCAGAAGAAAGTGCAAGAGTCCTTGCAAGTTGCAAAAACAGAGGAGCCCTACAAGAGAGAGAAGATGTCTATTAAGAAGAAAGTGCAAGAGTCCTTGCAAGTTGAAAAAACAGAGAAGGAGCCCTACAATAGAATGGAGGAGTCTAAGGACATAGATAAGGAGTCTAACTCTAAGATGAAAGTAGAAGAGTTGTCACAAGTTGAAAAAACAAAGGCCAGAAAAGTTCGCAAGGCTAAATCTGTGCCAACCTCATGGCATGAGGAGAGATGTCAATCAACACCATTGGAGTATGATAATTGGATGGATCAAATAGTGGCAGAATACCATTCTTCACCACCTGCAGGAGCTCTCACAAGCACAATGATAAGGGAAGTAGAAACAAGTCTCAAAGCAATCAATGAGAAGAAGAAGAGGAAAACATCACCCGACGACATAGCAAATGTTGGTCAAGGTAATATGAGTGAAGTAGACACCCCTGACTTGAAGGAGGACAACCAAGCACAGGCCTGTAACAGTGCATCATCACATCATCTATACCTCAACTGGGAGGACCCCACACCCACGATGGACAGCTGTACTTGTCCCAACTGCAGGGAGGACCCCACACCCACGATGGACAGCTGTGCATGTCCCAACTGCAGGGAGGACCCCACACCCACGATGGACAGCTGTGCATGTCCCAACTGCAGGGAGGACCCCACACCCACGATGGACAGCTGTACTTGTCCCAACTGCAGGGAGGACCCCACACCCACGATGGACAGCTGTACATGTCCCAACTGCAGGGAGGACCCCACACCCACGATGGACAGCTGTACATGTCCAAACTGCAGCATGCCCGCACAGTCTGGATATTGGAGCAGGGAATTTCTTAGTAACACACCCACAATTGAGAGAGGACAAGACAGTGACATGGAGGAGGAAAGCCAGGCACAGAGCTTGTACAGTACCTCGTCACAATCTATAAACCTGAGCAGTTGGGACAGCACATCCACAATGGACTTTGAAAAAGTCGTTGGAGTGCGTTTCTTTGACAGTGAGCAGGCAAAAAGACAGGGCTGGTTCCGCACAACTGGACACCTGAGTAGGGAGGACAGCACAACCCTGATGGAGAAAGACTGGAAGCTCCACATCAGAAGAGACATGCTTGTGTATGAGGAGATACTCGCAGAGACACCTGTCCAGGGGGAAACAACCAACAAGAGGCACCAGCCCAGAAAGGTCTACATCAAAAGAGAAATGCTAGAGGAGATGCTTGAAGAGACTAAAACTGACACCAGCAGGGATGACGGTAGTCCTCACAGCAAGACTCCCGTCCAGGGTGAGACAACCAACAACAGACACCAGGACTGGAGAGATGAGCTTGAGGAGGTTCTTGAGAAGATGTACACTGCAGACTCCAACTGGGAAACACCTGGTGAGTTTTGTAGTGTAGGGACCAAACTTCATACACCTGGTGAGTTTTGTAGTGTAGGGACCAAACTTCATATACCTGGTGAGTTTTGTAGTGTAGGGACCAAACTTCATACACCTGGTGAGTTTTGTAGTGTAGGCACCAAACTTCATACACCTGGTGAGTTTTGTACTGTAAGGACCAAGCTTCATACACCTGGTGAGTTTTGTAGTGAAGGCACCAAACTTCATACACATGGTGAGTTTTGTACTGTAGGCACCAAACTTCATACACCTGGTGAGTTTTGTAGTGAAGGCACCTGATGGTGAGTTTTGTACTGTAGGGACCAAACTTCATACACCTGGTGAGTTTTGTAGTAAGGCTCCAAACTTCATACACATGGTGAGTCTTTTTTTACTGTAGGGACCAAACTTCATACACCTGGTGAGTTTTGAAGTGTAGGGACAAAACTTCATACACTTGGTGAGTTTTGAAGTGTAGGGACAAAGCTTCATACACTTGGTGAGTTTTGTAGTGTAGGGACAAAACTTCATACACTTGGTGAGTTTTGAAGTGTAGGGACAAAACTTCATACACTTGGTGAGTTTTGAAGTGTAGGGACAAAACTTCATACACTTGGTGAGTTTTGTAGTGTAGGGACCAAACTTCATACACCTGGTGAGTTTCGTAGTGTATGCACCAAACTTCATACACCTGGTGAGTTTTGTAGTGTAGGGACCAAACTTCATACACCTGGTGTGTTTTGTACTGTAATGACCAAAGTTCATACACCTGGTGAGTTTTGTAGTGTAGGTAACCAAACTTCAGTGTAGCTTGCATTGTTTACATTCCAATCACCTGACTTAACATTCTATTTGCCCTGTTTTCTACAGGTGTCAGTCTCCCTTCCATAGGAGATGGCAGAGGTGTTTTGTCAACTGCTGTCCAAACCAACCACCCTGATGAGGAAATGGGAACAACCTTGCCCCAAGTGAGTGTTGTATTTTTTTACACAATGTAAATACTTAACAGTAGGAAACTGTGTACAAGCCTTGGGAAGAATAAGATCATAATGTTTCTTTTAACATTACTTTTCTTGAGATTGACCATATTTGTCGAAGGATCCACATAACAGGGGACTAATACATTTCCAAGACCAGTGAGACCAGTCTGTCAGGTTTGATCCACCCACACTACAAAGGAGCCCTACTCTATTTGACAACTGTGGGAGTAATGAGTAATTGTTTAGTGACACTTTCTTCCAAGAGACCAGAGACGGAATGGTCGATGTCAGGAAATTGTATCAGCTATTTCCCTTATTATAATTTTCACCTTTTCAAGATGTAAATCCAGAGACCAGACTGTATATAAGGCTTGATCCACTCACACTGGGAAGGACTACTTTGTTTAAAGTGACTAAGAGAATAATGAGTGATTGTATAGTGAAACGTCCTTCCCAGAGTCTGTATGGTTGACTTCAGGAAACTGTATCAGCTATTTTCTATCCTCTAACAGTTTGTTCTCTCCATCATGCACCCCAGCTGAAGTTTGGCACCAAACAAGTGGGGAAGACCACATCAGAGACCGTCGCCTTCAAACAACAGGGCGACAAGTCTAAAGTCCGCAGCACCAAGCGGCGCCAGAAGACTGACCGCAACACACTGAAGGACAAGAAGTCCCAGAAACAGTGCCGTGGCCTCCCTGACCTCTCGTTACCTGGGAACTATAGAAGTCATTGGCAGTTATTGTAACTATACATGTGTGTATGTATGTATGTATGTATGTATGTATCTATGTGTCTATGTATGTATTTATATGTATCTATGTATGCATGAATGACAATTTATTTCCGTGTCTTGCCCTTTTACACGCCCTGGGCCCATGATAGCTAATGAGACACTTTATTAATGTCACATATATCATTCAACATACGAGGACAGTGGTACAGATAAACAAAATCAATAAGTATCAAATAAAAAGGTAACAGAACAGACATCAAATCCTCGGTACGGATAATTACAGTCCATAATTCTTGAGCCCAGATTTTATAAAACCCCAAATATGCTTTATGTAAAGGAAACAAATTTTAAAGATCTTCCATATATAGCCATATTTCAGCTTTGTGAAACTGCATGTTTTGACGTAGACGGCTTGTCGTGTGCTAGCATGTTATTATTAGTGTACACAGCACAGTATAGTGTTTAGATACAGACCATGGTAAAAGACCTGAATAATAGATGATTTTCTGTACCTTATTTTACAGTCCTGGAAGGGATATTTAAACACAATTAATGTTGTAAAGTCATCATGTTATAGGTCTCAGTATGAGTTTCTACTCCTTACTCTACAAGTCCAGATATGATGTCCAGACACAAATTATGCTGGAAAGACAGAATTGTTACAATTTATTTCACCTTATTGTTTAGTACCAGTTAGAATGTTTAGCACCAAAATATGCTAGTGACAGAATGTTACATAATCATTGTGACAGGTCCATGTTATTCTGAACACTACAACAGTTCCTACAGGTTTTACACATATCCCTACAGTAGTGTAACAGGCAGTGGACAAGTCTTCAGACTTGTACAGGAACTGGACACTCCCACCTCCACAAGTCCTACTGGAGACCACCTCATGTGTAAGTTTCTCCACACACCAGTCCTACTCAGTGTTACATGATACAGTCTGTCATAGATGGCTCACATGAGATGATCCCACTCAAACTACACCAGACCTCACAGTACAGTTCCACCACAGTTGGGGTGGGGAAGGGGACGTCAGGACCAACTCCACAGATAGGAGGCTCTCGTCTCTTACAGACTGTCCAACCTCTCCCACTGCACCATCGATCTGATATGTTTGCGCCGTGCAGTGAGAGATGGCTGCCCTGCACCCGGTCTGCCAATCGGGATGTCGGGCCCCATCCTCACTTCACCCCACAACCATGTCAGGTTGTTGCAGTGGTGGGAGGGTGGACTAGTCTGTCAGGGACTTGTGCCTCCGGTCTGTGTGAGGGGGTCTTGTACTGAACTGAAACTAACCCAGCTGTTGTGGAACTGTACTGTGTGGTCTGGTGTAGTTTGAGTGGGATCATGTCATGTGAGCCATCTATGACAGACTGTATCATGTCACACTGAGTAGGACTGGTGTGTGGAGAAACTTCCATTGAGGTGATCTCCAGTAGGACTTGTGGAGGTGGGAGTGTCCAGTTCCTGTACAAGTCTGAAGACTTGTCCACTGCCTGTTACACTACTGTAGGGGTGTGTTTAAAACCCGTAGGATCTGTTAGAATATTATTATTAGTTGTAGTTTGCACACGTATATAGACATTTGATTTTAGTGTCCTTATTTCACAACATACTTCAATGTATAGTTTTATCATTTTTGGACAGCCTATAAGGGGATGATCTGAACTGATTATTTCTGGATTCATTTTACATGTGGACTGGATATACACTAAGCACAATGCTCTTAACTTTACAAGCTTTTTGAATGTTAATGATTGTTGCCAACTTGGAATGACTAATTTAACAATGTAACAAACTCTCAGGGTGACAAGACTGCACAGAAACATTTATTTTTAACATCATGCATAATAACAATATCCTAATTCTTTGTTACAAAATACTTTTGTATAATGCGGGTCCATCAGAACGGATTCTGAATGTTTTGATTGTAACAATGTAATAGAGAATATCTATTGTGTCAAGAAGTTCTTTAATGTGGTATATACTGTTTGTACCAGGTATCTAGGAAAACACCTATGTGGGCATGTACATTTGTAAGTGTAATGTCCTTTCTGTCAAGAGATGTACTTCAGTAGCTAGTCTCAATATGTGTGGAATTCCCCTTATTTTCCTGAATGTGTAAGTGTAAATGTTCTTTATTTTACAAGCTGTCTGAAATCTCAAGGATTGTTCATGCAAACTTGGAATGGCCAAATAACATTCTAACATCAACTAAACAACACTCAGCGTAACTTGACTGCACAGCAACACTACTTTTGACATAATGCATAATCACAATGGCAATGCTTTTCACGAATTAGTTCATTCTAAATCATCTGTCATAATCTCAACCATTACTGGTTAGTTTCTGAATGATCTTATTTCTAATGATGTAATGGAATATATCTGTGCAATCTTTATTGTGTGTTGTGAAGTGGTTTTAATACTTATCCATTGTACTTGCTAACTGTATCAGTTTACATGTCTGTTCATGTCCTACACTGCCAATGAATATAGATATGTGGAATGTATTTTGGCTCAGTCTCTCTATTCTGTTTGACTTATTTAAGCCTATTGCTCTTGTCCCTGGTGCTGATACGTTAAAAAGAACTGTGTTCCTGTCCTAGGTACTGAATTACACACCAGGAACACTTGTTATAAAGATGGCCCCTGTCTCTGCATAAGAGACCAACAAGATAAGTAGTCCTGTCCCTGGTACTGAAAACATGTTAACACCACGTTCACCGGTGTGCCTGTCCGTATGACATACCAACAAGACGTGCCCTGTTCATGGTACTAGTATGTTAACAACACGTTCACTGGTATCCCTGTCCGTATGACACAGAAACAAGACTTGTGGCCCTGTCCATGGTACTAGTATGTTAACAACACGTTCACTGGTATCCATGTCCGTATGACACAGAAACAAGACTTGTGGCCCTGTCCATGGTACTAGTATGTTAACAACACGTTCACTGGTATCCCTGTCCGTATGACACAGGAACAAGACTTGTGGTCCTGTCCCTGGTGCTGAATAACATGTTAACAACACGCTTACTGGTATCCCTGTCCGTATGACACACCAACATTAACAAGAATGGTGCCCCTGTCCCTGAATGACACACCGACAATAATGGTGCCCCTGTCCCTGGTTCTGAATGACACACCAACAAGACTGGTGCCCCTGTCCCTGAATGACACACCGACAAGATTGGCGCCCCTGTCCCTGGTGCTGAATGACACACCAACAAGACTGGTGCCCTTGCCCCTGGTTCTGAATGACACAACAACAAGATTAGTATCCTTGTCCTTGGCGCTGAATCATGCATCAACAACACCGGTGTCCCTGTCCCTTCACGACACACCAAAAGACAAGTATACCTGAGGCTAAATGATCATATACTATGATGTTAACACTTTCACAATTTACCTTTTGGATCCTTGCTATGCTAATCTCATACATATGCTGTGGAACCTTTTTTTTTAAATCCCCAACTACAAGTTGCATTATTTAGCGCGCTTAGAAGTTCCAAATTTGTTCAGATGAAGGATAGAGAAATGTTTTGTACATTATTGGCTCACCACACGGTGCTCATTGTGTATAGGTACATCGTAAGTGGTTTTTATTTTAGTAAGGAATTAATGGCGTGGACGGAAAAAAAGATATATACAAGAGCTTTCGGAAAAAATAGAATTCTGGCCAGTACAAAGTATCCCATGTTGTTAATGAATTTGCAATTTATTAATGAGACAAGATATAAATAAAAAAATCAACAACATCTTTTTTTTTTATTATTTTTTTTTCAATCTTTTTATTGATTTTTCAAATACAAGATACACATGTAACAATCATACATAGAGCAATATTACTGAAAGGACATGTGGAATACAAAAAAATAAATAAAACCAGAGAACAATGAGGATAACTTATAGAAGTGTACACAAATGGATATAACAAGGAAATGATAAACAGAAATTGTACTATGTTATTCACTATGTTTTAAGGATAAAGCTATTTTCCCCCATTTACCAAAGTGTTCTTTTATCTTATCCATCCTTTTTGCTATAATACATTCTAGCCTATGGAAGTATGACATATATGAAATAAAGGCTTGTAGATTAAGAGAGTGTTGACGGTTCTTGAAAATAAAGTGTTTGCCAAGAAGGACAATTATATTGGCAGAAACTGGACACCGACAATTCAAATCACCAAAAATAACTTTGAAAAGGTTTAGATTTAAATGTTCCCCAGTATTGACGAAAAACCAGTCTTCTACTTGCATCCAGAAACGTGTAGCAACTCTACAATGAAAAAAGAGATGGAAGACTGTTTCTTCATCTTCATTACAATATTCACATATGGGCGACTCCTTCAAACCCCAAGTGTATAAGGTCTTGTTCACGGTCAAGTATTTGAATAATAGTTTATGTTGAAACATGCAAACACTAGAGTCAATGGAAATTTTATAAGGTAGGCTATAAACCTTTTGCCATGGTATTGGGCAGTTGAAATAGTCTTCCCACGTGTACTGTATCCTGTCTGAAGTTTCACATAATCTGGCTTCATTCATGTAGAAAGCATATAGGCATTTATTAATATTTTTACTTTGTAGCCAGGTTACATCTTGCAGGGATGCAAACACGTAGCTCAGCTGAGGAGCTTTGTCTTAGAAAATGTTTCCATTGAGGAGGAATAGCTGACAAAAGTAGACGATACTGATAAGCTGTACAGACATCTCCGAATTTGACTTCAAAATTGTCAAAAGATAAAAAATTATTCTCAGCGTCAATAATGTCGTTTACAAAAAGTACTTTTTTTATTGAAGAAGGCTGAGGAGAAAAGGGGTCGCCCACTTATGCAAATATGTGAATTCAAGCAAAGGAGTTGCTGTTTGACTTGTATGCTATTTTCTGGGGGGCGTAGTTGGTATTTCAACCAGCTTTGTATAACCTGTCGGAAAAACAGGCTGACTACGTTTTTAATCAAAATTTCGAAGTCATTCGTTTTAAGCTGTGCAAAAGGGAACGTATTGGTTCTAAGAACAGGACTAGAGAAGGACAGTAGTTTAGAACAAAACCAATTTTCATTTTTGTGTAGTTTTGGCACCCAGACGGCCTTCAGTTTGAGATCGACAGCTCGCAGATTTTGAAGTTTTAATCCACCTTGATCATAATCATTATATATTGTCTTTCGCTTAATTCGCTCGGGTCCGTCACGCCATAAAAACTTAAAAATCTTTTTTTCATATTTGTCGAAAAAAGCTGACGATGGAGACGGGAGCGAACTCAATAAAAATATAAACTGTGAAACTATAAGTGTATTTACCAGTGTGACTTTCCCCATGAGTGACAGTGCTTTTTCTTTCCAGGGATTCAAAATCTTATCTATTTTCATATATTTTCGGTCAAAATTGATTGACACAATATCTTTAAAGTTTACAGGAATATGGATACCTAAAACTTCTATAGGTCCATCTGTCCATCGAATGGGCAGAGGAGAGGGTAAATAGAAGTCTGTATATTTTAGAGAACCAATACGAAGTACAGCGCACTTGTCAAAGTTAGGAACTAGACCAGACAGCAACGCAAAGAGATCTAAATCGCTGGTAAGGGCGTTAAGAGAGCCAAGGGTTGGAGCGAGCGGAAAGCTGGAGTCGTCTGCATATTGAGAGATTTTTGTTTCGATGCCATGAATATTTAAACCTTTTATTTCATTGTTACTTCTGATTTTAATTGCTAGTATTTCAACACCCAAAATGAAAAGATAAGGAGAAAGTGGGCAGCCCTGGCGAACTCCACGGGTGAGGGGGAATGATTCAGAGATATACCCATAGTTAATTACTTTACTAACCGCACTTTTATATAAGATCTTTATCCAATTCAGGAAGGATTCTCCAAATCCAAAATATCTTAACACTTTGAGAATGAAGTCTTGTCTTATTTTATCAAATGCTTTCTGGAAATCCGCAATAAAAATAAAGCCTGGCTTTTCGTTAAGCTCATAATATTCTATGATTTCTAATATTTTTCGTATATTGTCACTTATATTACGTCCTTGTAGAAATCCTGTCTGATCGTATGAAACCAGGCTTGAGATTACATTTTTCATGCGCAAGGCTATGCACTTTGATAAAATTCTGGTATCACAGTTTAGTAATGTTATAGGTCGCCAGTTTTTCATAATAGTGGGGTTTTTATCTTGTCCAGTAGGGTCCTGTTTAAGAATTTGAGAAATGAGACCAATGTTTTGGGATTCAGACAGATGCCCCACCTGAAAGGAGTAATTGAATGAGTCTAGCATTGGTTGTTTTAAGATATTAAAAAATGTCTTATAAAAATCAGTAGGGAGTCCGTCAAGACCTGGAGATTTTCCACTAGAAAAAGATTCGACAGCTAATTTCAATTCCAAAATCAACAACATCTTTACGCATACTTTACGGAGGTCTGAGATTAAGGAACACTTGTTGGTAACAAAAACAAGCATGGATGGTTCGAGAACTGTCAGAGACAAAGCTATCAGCAAAATCAGGAAACGTGGGCAATTGCGTCAAACGTAACTATGGTAAAATACGAAATATTCATCTGGACTGTCTTGCATATAGATAGCGTATAGCGTAACCCGCCGCCGACACATCTCAGTTTCCAAGATGATACCAGGCAGGGCAGTACGTTTGTTACTGCTCGTCTCCAATCATCTACTTCTTGTCCTTTCGGCAGTTCCACAGTGCCCGGAAAACTGTCGAACCAGCGTATATGGTGGTCGGAAGTTGTTACTGATCTGCTACTGCCCGGATTTAAATCGGGAAGGTTTACCCTGCAGCTGGGTTAAACATGGAGAAACGTACAGCTATCCTGTATGTCTCGACTCCATGCCCACTCACTTTCCAAACAACACTCGTTCGCTTTTCGTCACCCACCTCCGTTCTTCTACGATATCACGGCGCTCTTTTCCAGACATTCCAAACATCCAGGTCTTGAAAATTCAAGAATCAAACGTTTCTGTGATTCGTCCAGGGGCGTTTAAAGACCTATCATTGCTAGAAAGACTCCACCTTGACGACAACTGCATTGCCAGTCTGGGTAGGTAAAAATAACCTGGGTAACATTTTCATAGTTTAATCGTTGGCTCTTTCGTTTTGATTGCTACGAATTAGAAATGTCAGTCTTTTGGTTAATTGCACTGTATCAATTCCAAAGCAGAATCTTAAGTATTACTTTATTGTACATATACTAGCTTTTTTAGAAATATAAACCCGTGTTTTCTTAGGAATACCCGACTGAAATAAAAAGTAAACTCGTTAGCTATGTTTGCTGCGTTTCTGCACAAATTTTCTTGAATATGTGGACCGAAAACGTAGAACTGAAATTATTCTCCACTTGTGGATTCGATGTAAACCATTACAGTACTATGTACTCCAGTATTCTACTTACTAGTACATACAGCTAGTGGCAGCATTCAGGCGGCCTAACAATGTGACGTGATTTGTCTGATAGGAAATTGTTGCCCGTACACGTGAACATGTGCCCGATGTCGTTGGTTATGTACGTGCCTTCAATATTCAAAAGAAACAGTTAGTTGCATCATTTTGTTTCCTCACGTTTTACTTTGAAAGTGCCCAGTTGGCATGTTATGAAGTAATATTTGTGTGTAGGGTTATTTACTAATAGGTAGTAAATTGTAGGAACTGCAGTCGTCATTTTTTTCAGTGTGACAAACAAAAACATCCATGTTTTCATGATTGTGATGTATTGTTACATGTATTTACTTACAAAACGGTGACTGACCTTTGCATGTGGTTCACTCATTTTATAATGTAAAAAGTGTCACCTGGAAGTAATGGTGAAAATGTGAAGAATTGTGGTCAACACTTTTTTGTCTACTGCTGACAACTGTTGTTTTTTTTCTTATCTTCAGAAACCGATACTTTCATTGGGCTTAAGAAACTACAACAGCTGTCCCTTAGAAAGAACGAGATTTCCGTCATCTCCGAGAGCGCATTCCGTGGCCTACCACTCCTGACCCATCTACTGCTGTCTGAGAACCAGCTGGCGTCTGTACCAGTTCAGGCACTCCTGCAGCTTGACTCTTTGACTCTTGCAACCTTACGCATAAATCAACTCACTGCCATAAGCAGCGATGTCATGCAGCTGAAACAAAACAAGCGCTCGGTTCTAATGCTACAGGGCAACAAGTTCAAGTGCGACAAGAATCTAGCATGGCTCATCTGCAATCTGCCGCACCTGGACCACATTTCAGCCGCCGAATCACTGCAGTGCGACTCACCACCTGCACTCCGCGGTGCACGCCTCGGCACGTTAGGGAAAGACGTCTGCCAGAACAACACAAACAAGGACCCCACTGAGTTCCACACAAAGATGACTTACACAGACAACATGTCAGTCTCTGAGCGTACGACGGCGATGGAACCTGTCTTCATCATTCTTAGTGGAGACCCAATCATCGAGCATGGCAACTGGATCCAAACTGTTGCCATGATCAGCGCAGTCGTCGTACCGCTTCTAGTTGTGTCGGTATCAACTGTTGTTCTCATCATCTGCAAGCGGTACGGTCACTGTGACCGAGACATAGCAACTGGAACAGATCAGGAAGGGGCAGGACGTAATGAAATCAAGCCGTACGCGGCAGTCTACATTGACTCAACTGAATTACGAGCATGTGACAGAAACGTAGTCACAGCCAGACGTCCACTCCCTGCGTCAGAAGATAACCGTCCCATTCAGCCATACGCCGTACGCTATGGTGACACACCGGAGGACACTGAGACAATATCGCCGTATGCAGTTGCCTACAACAACGACCAGGACAATCCGTATGCAATCCAGCCGTACGCAGTTACCTACGCCGATAACTCTCAATCTACGGGGGGCCAGACAGAGGTAGGCGGTAGCGTCCTGGATAACATCACTGACAGAGACACAACAAACGTCAAACAGCCAGTCTCCCAATCCGAGGGACAGTCGGCGCCACTTCCAAAAGTTTCAGAACTAGTGCCATGTTATGAAAATGCACCCGAGAGGCACAGCGGGGGTCCCAACAGTCCCGATGACGGAAATTCTGTTCCAACGGGAAGCGATACGCTATACAGGAATGACTCGCACAACGGCGGTGCAGAGAGTAACGGTGCAGAAAATGACGATGCACCCCAAGTCCTGTACAACACAACGCAAGATGACGGACAGTCTGGTGCAGAAAATAACGATGTACCCCAAGTCCTTTACAACACGACACAAGATGACGGACAGTCTGGTGCAGAAAATAACGATGTACCCCAAGTCCTTTACAACACGACACAAGATGACGGACAGTCTGGTGCAGAAAATAACGATGTACCCCAAGTCCTTTACAACACGACACAAGATGACGGACAGTCTGGTGCAGAAAATAACGATGTACCCCAAGTCCTTTACAACACGACATAAGATGACGGACAGTCTGGTGCAGAAAATAACGATGTACCCCAAGTCCTTTACAACACGACATAAGATGACGGACAGTCTGGTGCAGAAAATAACGATGTACCCCAAGTCCTTTATAACACGACACAAGATGACGGACAGCCGGGTGCAAAAAATACCGATGCACCTCACACCCTGTACAACACGACACAAGATGACGGACAGCCTGGTGCAGGAAATAACGTTGCATTTCACGTCCTGTAAAACAGGACCCATGATGAAGGACAGCATGAATAATACGACGATGCCAATTATCATGGACGACTAGTGCTGATGGCCATGCATGGACAACCTTAATTCGAAAACGACGATGCCATGGCTGTGCAGAAAGTCACGGCGCATTTCACGTAATGCACAACATACTAGTAACTCATGCTTATGGCCAGTCTCTTGGAAACAGCAAATCTCAGGTCCTGCACAATACGACTTATGGCCGTTGACAAATGGCTTTGCATTTCACATGCGATATGACATGATGCCTTACGACAATGAGGCATCTCTCGCTATGTACATTTCGACTCATGACCGTTGGTCAGCCCGGTGCAGAAAAGAACCGATGAGATGCACCTCGTGCTCTGCATAACACGGCTGGCACTAATGACCATGGACAACCTTGTCTCGATAATCTCACGCTGCAAAATATGACTAGTGACCGTGGCCAGCCTTAAACAATGCAGAAGATGACATTCCATGCCTTGCACTCGTGATAATGGACAGCCTAGTGTAAACGTAACAATACTACCAAGATTTTAAGAATAACATTACTGATATACCTAATTTGTCTTCATCAGCAACATATTTTCCTTCCGATGTGTTTTGAATTGTGTTTACTTTATTGTTGAATATCTTTAACACTGTAGCTTCACTCTAATTCTTTTATACTTTTATACTACAGAAAAATGGACAAAGTGTCAGAAACGTAGTTGTTAAGTGTGTATGATAAAATGAATAATAAAGCCGACTTTTCAGGAGTAGCTGGAAACGCCTCTGAGATCGTTAAGCATTAATGTTCTTCATGTGGAGTTTATATCCTGAAAGCAGCTCAAATTCTTAACATTTATCAGAGAGTAAAATTAAGCCTGTGTTCTTGTATTCTATTGCTTTGTTGTCCATTTTATAATAGGAAGACAATTTCGTGCAGGCGTGAAATTTGTGACACTTATCATGTAAGTATAATAGTAATGAGGAGCTTTGGTTTCAAGTTAGTAATTCACGCCAATTGTGTAGTAGTCGCAAAGTTGCATTCGCCGGCTTGCGTCTTTTGGTTTTAGTGTTATAATAGTATGAACGATGTAGTCATCAGCATGTAATACTAGTACATGATATACCATGTATAATAGTAAAAAAAATTGACTAGCTGCAAATTATTGGACAGGGCCTGCAACAGTACGAAAGTTGTTTTTGTCAGCTTGCAATCTATGGTGTACATTGTGATTTATGCATATTGTGTGATGTCCAACAAAATTACATTCGAATGATAAAGCATTGACAAAGTTGGTCATTTCTAAGTCACCTATGGGAACTTGAATAGACGTTGTTGTAATCGTTGCCTCCGCAATGTAATTGTTATTTCTGCGATGTAATTGTTGTATCCGCAATGTAATTGCTGGTCTTCGCTTCTAGATAACCAATTGTGGCAATCAATATTGTTTGAAATGAATGTTTTATTAAATCTGTGTGGGCCGCAGACACAAAATTAAAGTTAGATTGTGTTGCTCCTGTTATTTCCATAAAAGGACACATACATTGTACCGATGCTGAAGGTGAATATTTATGTGCTTCAGAAGGAGCAAATAATTATTGCGGGGGCGTCAACAGTAGGGCACCTCACATGCGTACATGTGCGTTCATATCAGTGATTCTCTGACAAGCAGTGTCCAATCCCTGAGAGAACCACCCTTGTAAAGAGACCCATAAATGAACTATTGGGCCTATAACCCAAGTATTTCGGGGTCTTCTATAGACCAACCTATTAAATACGAAAATAATCCAATCAGGCGTTCTCCTAATATCGTACCGACAGACATTTCGTCGCAAACACACAACAGTCACTACAAAACCTCGTAAAATATGCCAAACATGGCCCCTGGATGCTGGTGTCCGGGCCAGCGATCAGTGCTTCTCGCTAGCGCTGCTTTGGCATTGTCTAGCCGTCAGCCAATCAACTTCTCTCCCTCTGGTTATTGGAGGTAAATGTTACAGCAAATCAAATCGCCGATGTACCGTATGGCTTTCCCTCAAACAAGAGGATGGGATAGCTTATTGGCTAACGGCTAACCAGCGCTGACATAGAGAAAGGGACCTGAACGGATGGCCTGCATGACCGTATGTACCAATGGGATGGAATCAGAATTGAACAGCTAAACATTAAACAGATTACAGAGTAGATATGTTATTAACAAACGGTGCATACATGAGCTATGTGTATTTACTTGGGAATGTTACGTAATGTGAATGCAATATTACGTAATACCGACCCTCATAGTTACCGCCATCAACTATCCATCCATGGAAGTAATATTTTCGCTTGCGTATGTCAGACATTCAAAAAGATAACTCAAGAACGGCTGACCGCTTTCATACTTGGTGTGTTGATAGGGTGTAACAAAAACAGGAATTGATGTTGGGCCCCCTAGCGGCTCCCTTGGTGCTGCAGCGGAGCTGCCAATCACGATATCTCGTGTTCATAACAAGCCATGGTAACGTCGTCTTTTGGCTGTTCAATAGATTTTGTCATTGAGAAGAAGTGGCATAAGTTCAGGAGTACTAGCGGCTATGAAATTCAGGGGCATTTTTGTAAAAAAAAAAAAATCCAAAGAGGATAACTCAAGTAGTAACGTATTTTCATGATTTCTGGTATTAATTGTAGAACGTGCAAAGAATATTGTCCGACTCTATCAATTGTTTAGTATTACTTTAAACATAACAAGGCTTATTATGGAGAGTGTATTACCAGAGTACCTACCATAATTAATCGGCTGCATGGAAGTGCGTATATAGCGGTTGAAAATTCCCTTTTATCCATCCCAACTGACTTCCAGTGTCAAAGTGATTAAAGCCTATTCATAAACAAGGCCACAGAACCACTAAGATATCCCATGGCAAATTATTTGGCTAAATTCTTTTCTTTTTTTCATCTAACTTACACGTCTGCTTGAAGACAAAAATCATGACCTGTTCTGGCGCAGGCAAACAAATATACAACATGACAGGAAAAATAACGCAGGTTTTGCTGTGGCAGACCTGTACATGTCATCAACAGCACACATATGGCAGGTGGCAGCCAGTCGGTGTCTTAGAAATTAGGTTGATTTCTGGCTTTCAATGGAATATCACATTTTCTTCATTTATCATGTAAATGAAGCCGAGATTTTGATACCGTACATTTCAGGATTTCAATCATCACCTAACGCATATACATACTAAAGATAAAGCAGATCTACCAGCATCTGTTTGATTTATTGTCTTCCGAAAAAACAAAATCACCCACTGCAGTTCAGAAATAAGCCGCCAGGGGGCCCAAACTTACACAACTTACTCCCTACCCAAAGACGTTTCCACTACTAAAAAATCATGAACCTGGCACTTAAGAAAGTCTTTACCACCAATTTTGAACCTCCGCTGCAATACCATAACATTCCTCTAGGAGGCCCATTATCAAACTTGACTTTTATTTTCCCAACCCCCACATAACTACCAAAAATCATACAAAACGGTCCACAACGTCCCGAGTCATCTTGTACGCAAACACGGACACAAACACATTCGCCTCGCTTCAGTGCCGACGGAAAGGGCGAGGAGGCCCATTATCGAACTTGACCTTCATTTTCCCACCCCCCACATAACTACCAAAAATCATGCAAAAAATCTAAAAACGTCTCGAGTTATCTTGTGCGCAAACACGCACACAAACACATTCGCCTCGCTGCAGTGCCGACGGAAAAAAAACAGGTGAACCGTTTTCGAACAGAAACTTCGTTTCTGCAACCGCTACTCAAATACCAAATACCAGGAATGTCCATCCACAGCTACTCTAGTTATATGCTGTTGACATATAGAGAGACTACATATAGAGACTATCTACTCAAAACATAACCTTGCCATTCTGGAACACGTTTGGGAAAAAACGATTAAGTCTGCAACTCCCATGTAAACATTGTAAATAAGTATTAACTGGTAAGCTCCATCCAGGTTGCATACTGGTGAACACTGCAATGAGTTGAACACTGGAATCCGTTTTCGGATTGCTCTTGTTCTTGGCAAGTTATTCAAGTTCAAAGTTATTAGTCCCTGTAACCGCGACCAAAAATGTGAATTTTTGAAAAGTGTCCAAAATAGGCAAACTATGGTATCGTTGGAAAGGTCTCTTAGTGGGGACTTGTACACTTCAATCCGTTTTCGGATTGCTCTTTTTATAGGCGAGTTATTCGCGTTCTTAGCTAAGTCCCCCTAACCACGACCGAAAATATGGATTTTTGAAAAGTGTCAGCAACAGGCAAACTATGGTATCATTGGAAAGGTCTCTGTGAGGGAGTTGAACACTGAAACCCGTTTTCGGATTGCTCTTAAGCTTGTTCTTGCCGGTTATTCGCGTTTAAAGTTAAGTCCATGTAACGTCGACCAAATATGTGGATTTTTAAAAAGTGTCAGAAATAAGCAAACTATGGTATAATTGGAAAGGTTTCTTGGTCGGGACTTGCACACTGCATTCCGTTTTCGGATTGTGCTTGTTTTGGCGAGTTATTCATGATTAAAGTTAAGTCCCTGTAACCGCTACCAAAAATGTGGATTTTCAAAAAAATGTGTCATAAATGGGCAAACCATGGTATTGTTGGAAAGGTCTATGCAATCCGTTTTTTGATAGCTCTTGTTGTTGGCGAGTTATTCGCGTTTATAGCTAATCACCGATAACAGTAACCAAAAATGTTGATTTTTGAAAAGTCTCAGAAATTGGCAAACCATGGTATCATTGGAAAGCTCTCTTTGTGGGGAGTTGAACACTGCAATCCGTTTTTTGATTGCTCTTGTTATAAGCGAGTTATTCGCGTTTAAAGTTAACCACATCTAACGTCAACTTAAAATGTTGATTTTTAAACAGTGTCCGAAATAGGCAAACTATGGTATCATTAGAAAGGTTTCTTTGTGGGGAGTTGAACACTGCAATCGGTTTTTGATAGCTCTTGTCATAGTCGAGTTATTCGCGTTTATAGCTAAGCACCGATAACAGTTACCACAATTGTTGATTTTTTTAAAAAGTGTCCGAAATAGGTAAACTATGGTATAATTGGAAAGGTCTCTTTGTGGGGAGTTGTACACTACAATCCCTTTTTTGATAGCTCTTGTTGTTTGCGAGTTATTCACGTTTAAAGTTAACCACTTCTAACCTCAACTTAAAATGTTGATTTTTCAAAAGTGTCAGAAATAGGCAAACTATGGTATCATTGGAAAGGTCTCTTTGTGGGGAGTTGAACACTACATCCCGTTTTTTGTTCGCTCTTGTTGTTGGCGAGTTATTCGCGTTTATAGCTAAGCACCCATAACAGTAACAAAAAATGTTGATTTTTGAAAAGTGTCCGAAAAAGGCAAACTATGGTATCGTTGGAAAGGTCTCTTTGTGGGGAGTTGAATACTGCAATCCATTTTTGATAGCTCCTGTTGTTGGTGAGTTATTCGCGTTGATAGTTTGGCACCCATAACAGTAACCAAAAATGTTGATTTTTGAAAAATGTCCGAAATAGGCAAACTATGATCTCGTTGGAAAGGTATCTTTGTGGGGAGTTGAACACTGCAATCCGTTTTTTGTTAGCTCTTGTTGTTGGCGAGTTATTCGCGTTTATAGCTAAGCACCCATAACAGTAACAAAAAATGTTGATTTTTCAAAAGTGTCCGAAATAGGCAAACTATGGTTTCATTGGTAAGGTCTCTTTGTGGGGAGTTGAACACTACAATCCGTTTTTTGATAGCTCTTGTTGTTGGCGAGTTATTCCCGGTCTTATCTAAGTCCCCCTAACCGCGACCCAAAATGTTGATTTTTTAAAAAGTGTCCGAAATAGGCAAACTATGGTATCATTAGAAAGGTCTCTTTGTGGGGAGTTGATAACTGCAATCCGTTTTTTGATAGCTCTTGTTGTTTGCGAGTTATTCGCGTTAATAGCTAATCACCGATAACAGTAACCAAAAATGTTGATTTTTGAAAAGTCTCAGAAATTGGCAAACCATGGTATCATTGGAAAGCTCTCTTTGTGGGGAGTTGAACACTGCAATCCGTTTTTTGATAGCTCTTGTTATAAGCGAGTTATTCGCGTTTAAAGTTAACCACATCTAACGTCAACTTAAAATGTTGATTTTTAAACAGCGTCCGAATTAGGCAAACTATGGTATCATTAGAAAGGTTTCTTTGTGGGGAGTTGAACACTGCAATCCGTTTTTTGATAGCTCTTGTTGTTGGCGAATTATTCGCGTTTAAAGATAACCACATCTAACCTCAACTTAAAATTTTGATTTTTAAAAAGTGTCCGAAATTGGCAAACTATGGTCTCATTGGAAAGGTCTCTTTGTGGGGAGTTGAACACTGCAATACGTTTTTTGATAGCTCTTGTTATAAGTGAGTTTTTCGCGTTTAAAGTTAACCACATCTAACGTCAACTTAAAATGTTGATTTTTAAACAGTGTCCGAATTAGGCAAACTATGGTATCATTAGAAAGGTTTCTTTGTGGGGAGTTGAACACTGCAATCCGTTTTGTGATAGCTCTTGTTGTTGGCGAATTATTCGCGTTTAAAGATAACCACATCTAACCTCAGCTTAAAATTTGATTTTTAAAAAGTGTCCGAAATTGGCAAACTATGGTCTCATTTGAAAGGTCTCTTTGTGGGGAGTTGAACACTGCAATCCGTTTTTTGATAGCTCTTGTTATAAGTGAGTTTTTCGCGTTTAAAGGTAACCACATCTAACCTCAACTTAGAATGTTGATTTTTAAAAAGTGTCAGAAATTCGCAAACTATGGTTTCATTGGAAAGGTCCCTTTGTGGGGAGTTGAACACTACAATCCGTTATTTGATAGCTCTTGTTGTTGGCGAGTTATTCCCGTTCTTAGCTAAGTCCCCCTAACCGCGACCCAAAATGTTGATTTTTTTAAAAGTGTTCGAAATAGGCAAACTATGGTATCATTAGAAAGGTCTCTTTGTGGGGAGTTGAACACTGCAATCCGTTTTTTTGATAGCTCTTGTTATAAGCGAGTTATTCGCGTTTAAAGTTAACCACTTCTAACCTCAACTTACAATGTTGATTTTTAAAAGTGTCCGAAATAGGCAAACTATGGTATCATTAGAAAGGTCTCTTTGTGGGGAGTTGAACACTGCAATCCGCTTTTTGATAGCTCTTGTTGTTGGCGAGTTATTTCCGTTCTTAGCTAAGTCCCCCTAACCGCGACCCAAAATGTTGATTTTTTAAAAAGTGTCCAAAATAGAAAACTATGGTATCATTAGAAAGGTCTCTTTGTGGGGAGTTGAACACTGCAATCCGTTTTTTGATAGCTCTTGTTGTTGGCGAGTTATTTCCGTTCTTAGCTAAGTCCCCCTAACCGCGACCCAAAATGTTGATTTTTTAAAAAGTGTCCAAAATAGGAAAACTATGGTATCATTAGAAAGGTTTCTTTGTGGGGAGTTGAACACTGCAATCCGTTTTGTGATAGCTCTTGTTGTTGGCGAATTATTCGCGTTTAAAGATAACCACATCTAACCTCAGCTTAAAATTTTGATTTTTAAAAAGTGTCCGAAATTGGCAAACTATGGTCTCATTTGAAAGGTCTCTTTGTGGGGAGTTGAACACTGCAATCCGTTTTTTGATAGCTCTTGTTATAAGTGAGTTTTTCGCGTTTAAAGGTAACCACATCTAACCTCAACTTAGAATGTTGATTTTTAAAAAGTGTCAGAAATTCGCAAACTATGGTTTCATTGGAAAGGTCCCTTTGTGGGGAGTTGAACACTACAATCCGTTATTTGATAGCTCTTGTTGTTGGCGAGTTATTCCCGTTCTTAGCTAAGTCCCCCTAACCGCGACCCAAAATGTTGATTTTTTTAAAAAGTGTTCGAAATAGGCAAACTATGGTATCATTAGAAAGGTCTCTTTGTGGGGAGTTGAACACTGCAATCCGTTTTTTGATAGCTCTTGTTATAAGCGAGTTATTCGCGTTTAAAGTTAACCACTTCTAACCTCAACTTACAATGTTGATTTTTAAAAAGTGTCCGAAATAGGCAAACTATGGTATCATTAGAAAGGTCTCTTTGTGGGGAGTTGAACACTGCAATCCGCTTTTTGATAGCTCTTGTTGTTGGCGAGTTATTTCCGTTCTTAGCTAAGTCCCCCTAACCGCGACCCAAAATGTTGATTTTTTAAAAAGTGTCCAAAATAGGAAAACTATGGTATCATTAGAAAGGTCTCTTTGTGGGGAGTTGAACACTGCAATCCGTTTTTTGATAGCTCTTGTTGTTGGCGAGTTATTTCCGTTCTTAGCTAAGTCCCCCTAACCGCGACCCAAAATGTTGATTTTTTAAAAAGTGTCCAAAATAGGAAAACTATGGTATCATTAGAAAGGTCTCTTTGTGGGGAGTTGAACACTGCAATCCGTTTTTTGATAGCTCTTGTTATAAGCGAGTTATTCGCGTTTAAAGTTAACCACATCTAACCTCAACTTAAAATGTTGATTTTTAAAAAGTGTCAGAAATTGGCAAACTATGGTATAATTGGAAAGGTCTCTTTGTGGGGAGTTGTACACTACAATCCCTTTTTTGATAGCTCTTGTTGTTTGCGAGTTATTCACGTTTAAAGTTAACCACTTCTAACCTCAACTTACAATGTTGATTTTTCAAAAGTGTCCGAAATAGGTAAACTATGGTATCATTGGAAAGGTCTCTTTGTGGGGAGTTGAACACTACATCCCGTTATTTGATAGCTCTTGTTGTTGGCGAGTTATTCCCGTTCTTAGCTAAGTCCCCCTAACCGCGACCCAAAATGTTAATTTTTTAAAAAGTGTCCGAAATATTCAAACTATGTTTTCATTGGAAAGCTCTCTTTGTGGGGAGTTGAACACTGCAATCCGTTTTTTCATAGCTCTTGTTATAAGCGAGTTATTCGCGTTTAAAGTTAACCACATCTAACGTCAACTTAAAATGTTGATTTTTAAACAGTGTCGGAATTAGGCAAACTATGGTATTATTAGAAAGGTCTCTTTGTGGGGAGTTGAACACTACATCCCGTTATTTGATAGCTCTTGTTGTTGGCGAGTTATTCCCGTTCTTAGCTAAGTCCCCCTAACCGCGACCCAAAATGTTAATTTTTTAAAAAGTGTCCGAAATAGGCAAACTATGGTTTCATTGGAAAGCTCTCTTTGTGGGGAGTTGAACACTGCAATCCGTTTTTTGATAGCTCTTGTTGTTGGCGAGTTATTTCCGTTCTTAGCTAACCCCCTAACCGCGACCCAAAATGTTGATTTTTTAAAAATTGTCCAAAATAGAAAAACTATGGTATCATTAAAAGGTCTCTTTGTGGGGAGTTGAACACTGCAATCCGTTTTTTGATAGCTCTTGTTATAAGCGAGTTATTCGCGTTTAAAGTTAACCACATCTAACCTCAACTTAAAATGTTGATTTTTAAAAAGTGTCAGAAATTGGCAAACTATGGTATAATTGGAAAGGTCTCTTCGTGGGGAGTTGTACACTACAATCCCTTTTTTGATAGCTCTTGTTGTTTGCGAGTTATTCGCGTTTAAAGATAACCACATCTAACCTCAACTTAAAATTTTGATTTTTAAAAAGTGTCCGAAATTGGCAAACTATGATCTCATTAGAAAGGTCTCTTTGTGGGGAGTTGAACACTGCAATCCGTTGTTATAAGTGAGTTTTTCGCGTTTAAAGTTTACCACATCTAACCTCAACTTAGAATGTTGATTTTTAAAAAGTGTCAGAAATTCGCAAACTATGGTTTCATTGGAAAGGTCCCTTTGTGGGGAGTTGAACACTACAATCCGTTATTTGATAGCTCTTGTTGTTGGCGAGTTATTCCCGTTCTTAGCTAAGTCCCCCTAACCGCGACCCAAAATGTTGATTTTTCAAAAGTGTCCAAAATAGGAAAACTATGGTATCATTAGAAAGGTCTCTTCGTGGGGAGTTGTACACTACAATCCCTTTTTTGATAGCTCTTGTTGTTTGCGAGTTATTCGCGTTTAAAGATAACCACATCTAACCTCAACTTAAAATTTTGATTTTTAAAAAGTGTCCGAAATAGGCAAACTATGGTATCATTAGAAAGGTCTCTTTGTGGGGAGTTGAACACTGCAATCCGCTTTTTGATAGCTCTTGTTGTTGGCGAGTTATTTCCGTTCTTAGCTAAGTCCCCCTAACCGCGACCCAAAATGTTGATTTTTTAAAAGTGTCCAAAATAGGAAAACTATGGTATCATTAGAAAGGTCTCTTTGTGGGGAGTTGAACACTGCAATCCGTTTTTTGATAGCTCTTGTTGTTGGCGAGTTATTCCGTTCTTAGCTAAGTCCCCCTAACCGCGACCCAAAATGTTGATTTTTTAAAAAGTGTCCAAAATAGGAAAACTATGGTATCATTAGAAAGGTCTCTTTGTGGGGAGTTGAACACTGCAATCCGTTTTTTGATAGCTCTTGTTATAAGCGAGTTATTCGCGTTTAAAGTTAACCACATCTAACCTCAACTTAAAATGTTGATTTTTAAAAAGTGTCAGAAATTGGCAAACTATGGTATAATTGGAAAGGTCTCTTTGTGGGGAGTTGTACACTACAATCCCTTTTTTGATAGCTCTTGTTGTTTGCGAGTTATTCACGTTTAAAGTTAACCACTTCTAACCTCAACTTACAATGTTGATTTTTCAAAAGTGTCCGAAATAGGTAAACTATGGTATCATTGGAAAGGTCTCTTTGTGGGGAGTTGAACACTACATCCCGTTATTTGATAGCTCTTGTTGTTGGCGAGTTATTCCCGTTCTTAGCTAAGTCCCCCTAACCGCGACCCAAAATGTTAATTTTTTAAAAAGTGTCCGAAATATTCAAACTATGTTTTCATTGGAAAGCTCTCTTTGTGGGGAGTTGAACACTGCAATCCGTTTTTTCATAGCTCTTGTTATAAGCGAGTTATTCGCGTTTAAAGTTAACCACATCTAACGTCAACTTAAAATGTTGATTTTTAAACAGTGTCGGAATTAGGCAAACTATGGTATTATTAGAAAGGTCTCTTTGTGGGGAGTTGAACACTACATCCCGTTATTTGATAGCTCTTGTTGTTGGCGAGTTATTCCCGTTCTTAGCTAAGTCCCCCTAACCGCGACCCAAAATGTTAATTTTTTAAAAAGTGTCCGAAATAGGCAAACTATGGTTTCATTGGAAAGCTCTCTTTGTGGGGAGTTGAACACTGCAATCCGTTTTTTGATAGCTCTTGTTGTTGGCGAGTTATTTCCGTTCTTAGCTAAACCCCCTAACCGCGACCCAAAATGTTGATTTTTTAAAAATTGTCCAAATAGAAAAACTATGGTATCATTAAAAAGGTCTCTTTGTGGGGAGTTGAACACTGCAATCCGTTTTTTGATAGCTCTTGTTATAAGCGAGTTATTCGCGTTTAAAGTTAACCACATCTAACCTCAACTTAAAATGTTGATTTTTAAAAAGTGTCAGAAATTGGCAAACTATGGTATAATTGGAAAGGTCTCTTCGTGGGGAGTTGTACACTACAATCCCTTTTTTGATAGCTCTTGTTGTTTGCGAGTTATTCGCGTTTAAAGATAACCACATCTAACCTCAACTTAAAATTTTGATTTTTAAAAAGTGTCCGAAATTGGCAAACTATGATCTCATTAGAAAGGTCTCTTTGTGGGGAGTTGAACACTGCAATCCGTTGTTATAAGTGAGTTTTTCGCGTTTAAAGTTTACCACATCTAACCTCAACTTAGAATGTTGATTTTTAAAAAGTGTCAGAAATTCGCAAACTATGGTTTCATTGGAAAGGTCCCTTTGTGGGGAGTTGAACACTACAATCCGTTATTTGATAGCTCTTGTTGTTGGCGAGTTATTCCCGTTCTTAGCTAAGTCCCCCTAACCGCGACCCAAAATGTTGATTTTTCAAAAGTGTCCGAAATAGGCAAACTATGGTATCATTAGAAAGGTCTCTTTGTGGGGAATTGAACACTACAATCCGTTTTTTGATAGCTCTTGTTATAGGCGAGTTATTTGCGTTTAAAGTTAACCACATCTAACCTCAAGTTAAAATGTTGATTTTTCAAAAGTGTCCGAAATAGGCAAACTATGGTATCATTAGAAAGATCTCTTTGTGGGGAGTTGAAAACTACAATCCATTTTTTGATAGCTCTTGTTATATGCGAGTTATTCGCGTTTAAAGTTAACCAGATCTAACCTCAACTTAAAATGTTGATTTTTAAAAAGTGTCAGAAATTGGCAAACTATGGTATAATTGGAAAGGTCTCTTTGTGGGGAGTTGTACACTACAATCCCTTTTTTGATAGCTCTTGTTGTTTGCGAGTTATTCACGTTTAAAGTTAACCACTTCTAACCTCAACTTACAATGTTGATTTTTCAAAAGTGTCCGAAATAGGTAAACTATGGTATCATTGGAAAGGTCTCTTTGTGGGGAGTTGAACACTACATCCCGTTATTTGATAGCTCTTGTTGTTGGCGAGTTATTCCCGTTCTTAGCTAAGTCCCCCTAACCGCGACCCAAAATGTTAATTTTTTAAAAAGTGTCCGAAATATTCAAACTATGTTTTCATTGGAAAGCTCTCTTTGTGGGGAGTTGAACACTGCAATCCGTTTTTTGATAGCTCTTGTTATAAGCGAGTTATTCGCGTTTAAAGTTAACCACATCTAACGTCAACTTAAAATGTTGATTTTTAAACAGTGTCCGAATTAGGCAAACTATGGTATCATTAGAAAGGTTTCTTTGTGGGGAGTTGAACACTGCAATCCGTTTTGTGATAGCTCTTGTTGTTGGCAAATTATTCGCGTTTAAAGATAACCACATCTAACCTCAACTTAAAATTTTGATTTTTAAAAAGTGTCCGAAATTGGCAAACTATGATTTCATTGGAAAAGTCTCTTTGTGGGGAGTTGAACACTGCAATCCGTTTTTTGATAGCTCTTGTTATAAGTGAGTTTTTCGCGTTTAAAGTTTACCACATCTAACCTCAACTTAGAATGTTGATTTTTAAAAAGTGTCAGAAATTCGCAAACTATGGTTTCATTGGAAAGGTCCCTTTGTGGGGAGTTGAACACTACAATCCGTTATTTGATAGCTCTTGTTGTTGGCGAGTTATTCCCGTTCTTAGCTAAGTCCCCCTAACCGCGACCCAAAATGTTGATTTTTCAAAAGTGTCCGAAATAGGCAAACTATGGTATCATTAGAAAGGTCTCTTTGTGGGGAGTTGAACACTGCAATCCGTTTTTGATAGCTCTTGTTGTTGGCGAATTATTCCCGTTCTTAACAAAGTCCCCCTAACGGCGACCCATAATGTTGATTTTTAAAAGTGTCCGAAATAGGCAAACTATGGTATCATTAGAAATGTCTCTTTGTGGGGAGTTGAGCACTGCAATCCGTTTTTAGATAGCTCTTGCTATAGGCGAGTTATTCGCGTTTAAAGTTAACCACATCTAACTTCAACTTAAAATGATGATTTTTCAAAAGTGTCAGAAATTGTCAAACTATCGTATCATTAGAAAGGTCTCTTTGTGGGCAGTTGAACACTGCAATCCGTGTTTTAATAGCTCTTGTTATAGGCGAGTTATTCGCGTTTAAAGTTAACCACATCTAACCTCAACTTAAAATGTTGATTTTTCAAAAGTGTCCAAAATTGGCAAACTATGGGATCTTTAGAATGGTCTCTTTGTGGGGAGTTGAACACTGCAATCCGTGTTTTGATAGCTCTTGTTATAGGCGAGTTATTCGCGTTTAAAGTTAACCACATCTAACCTCAACTTAAAATGTTGATTTTTTAAAAGTGTCCGAAATAAATATATAGGCAAACTATGGTATCATTAGAGAGGTCTCTTTGTGGGGAGTTGAACACTGCAATACGTTTTTTGATAGCTCTTGTTGTTGGCGAAATATTCCCGTTCTTAGCTAAGTCCCCCTAACCGCGACCCAAAATGTTGTTTTTTAAAAAGTGTCCGAAATAGGCAAACTATGGTATCATTAGAAAGGTCTCTTTGTGGGTAGTTGAACACCGCAACCCGTTTTTTCATAGCTCTTGCTATAGGCGAGTTATTCGCGTTTAAAGTTAACCACATCTAACCTCAACTTAAATTTCGATTTTTAATAAGTGTCAGAAATTGGCAAACTATGGTATCATTAGAAAGGTCTCTTTGTGGGGAGTTGAACACTGCAATCCGTTTTTTGATAGCTCTTGTTGTTGGCGAGTTATTCCCGTTCTTAGCTAAGTCCCCCTAACCGCGACCCAAAATGTTGATTTTTCAAAAGTGTCCGAAACAGGCAAACTATGGTATCATTAGAAAGGTCTCTTTGTGGGGAGTTGAACACTGCAATCCGTTTTTTGATAGCTCTTGTTGTTGACGAGTTATTCGCGTTTATAGCTAAGCACCGAAAACAGTAACCAAAAATGTTGATTTTTCAAAAGTGTCAGAAATTGACAAACTATGATATCATTAGAAAGGTCTCTTTGTGGGGAGTTGAACACTGCAATCCGTTTTTTGATAGCTCTTGTTGTTGACGAGTTATTCGCGTTTATAGCTAAGCACCGAAAACAGTAACCAAAAATGTTGATTTTTCAAAAGTGTCAGAAATTGGCAAACTAAGGTATCATTACAAAGGTCTATTTGTGGGGAGTTGAACACTGCAATCCGTTTTTTGATAGATCTTGCTATAGGCGAGTTATTCGCGTTTAAAGTTAACCACATCTAACCTCAACTTTAAATGTTGATTTTTCAAAAGAGTCAGAAATTGGCAAACTATGGTATCATTAGAAAGGTCTCTTTGTGGGGAGTTGAACACTGCAATCCCTTTTTTGATAGCTCTTGTCGTTGGCGAATTATTCCCGTTCTTAGCTAAGGCCCCCTAACCGCGACCCAAAATGTTGATTTTTCAAACGTGTCCGAAATAGGCAAACTATGGTATCATTAGAAAGGTCTCTTTGTGGGGAGTTGAAGACTGCAATCCGTTTTTTGATAGCTCTTGTTGTTGGCGAAATATTCCCGTTCTTAGCTAAGTCCCCCTAACCGCGACCCAAAATGTTGTTTTTTAAAAAGTGTCCGAAATAGGCAAACTATGGTATCATTAGAAAGGTCTCTTTGTGGGGAGTTGAACACTGCAAGCCGTTTTTTCATAGCTCTTGCTATAGGCGAGTTATTTGCGTTTAAAGTTAACCACATCTAACCTCAACTTAAATTTTGATTTTTAATAAGTGTCAGAAATTGGCAAACTATGGTGTCATTAGAAAGGTCTCTTTGTGGGGAGTTGAACACTGCAATCCGTTTTTTGATAGCTCTTGTTGTTGGCGAGTTATTCCCGTTCTTAGCTAAGTCCCCCTAACCGCGACCCAAAATGTTGATTTTTCAAAAGTGTCCGAAATAGGCAAACTACGGTATCATTAGTAAGGTCTCTTTGTGGGGAGTTGAAGACTGCAATCCGTTTTTTGATAGCTCTTGTTGTTGGCGAAATATTCCCGTTCTTAGCTAAGTCCCCCTAACCGCGACCCAAAATGTTGTTTTTTAAAAAGTGTCCAAAATAGGCAAACTATGGTATCATTAGAAAGGTCTCTTTGTGGGGAGTTGAACACTGCAAGCCGTTTTTTCATAGCTCTTGCTATAGGCGAGTTATTTGCGTTTAAAGTTAACCACATCTAACCTCAACTTAAATTTTGATTTTAATAAGTGTCAGAAATTGGCAAACTAAGGTATCATTACAAAGGTCTCTTTGTGGGGAGTTGAACACTGCAATCCGTTTTTTGATAGATCTTGCTATAGGCGAGTTATTCGCGTTTAAAGTTAACCACATCTAACCTCTACTTAAAATGTTGATTTTTCAAAAGTGTCAGAAATTGGCAAACTATGGTATCATTAGAAAGGTCTCTTTGTGGGGAGTTGAACACTGGAATCCCTTTTTTGATAGCTCTTGTCGTTGGCGAATTATTCCCGTTCTTAGCTAAGTCCCCCTAACCGCGACCCAAATGTGTTGATTTTTCAAACGTGTCCGAAATAGGCAAACTATGGTATCATTAGAAAGGTCTCTTTTTGGGGAGTTGAACACTGCAATCCGTTTTTTGATAGCTCTTGTTATAGGCGAGTTATTCGCGTTTAAAGTTAACCACATCTAACCTCAACTTAAAATGTTGATTTTTAAAAAGTGTCCGAAATAGGCAAACTATGGTATCATTAGAAAGGTCTCTTTGTGGGGAGTTGAACACTACAATCCGTTTTTTGATAGCTCTTGTTGTTGGCGAGTTATTCCCGTTCTTAGCTAAGTCCCCCTAACCGCGACCCAAAATGTTGATTTTTTAAAAGTGTCCGAAATAGGCAAACTATGGTATCATTAGAGAGGTCTCTTTGTGGGGAGTTGAACACTACAATCCGTTTTTGATAGCTCTTGTTATAGGCTAGTTATTCGCGTTTATAGCTAAGCACCGATAACAGTAACCAAAAATGTTGATTTTTGAAAAGTGTCAGAAATTGGCAAACTATGGTATCATTAGAAAGGTCTCTTTGTGGGGAGTTGAACACTGCAATACGTTTTTTGATAGCTCTTGTTGTTGGCGAAATATTCCCGTTCTTAGCTAAGTCCCCCTAACCGCGACCCAAAATGTTGATTTTTCAAAAGTGTCCGAAATAGGCAAACTATGGTATCATTAGAAAGGTCTCTTTGTGGGGAGTTGAACACTGAAGTCCGTTTTTTGATAGCTCTTGTTGTTGGCGAAGTATTCCCGTTCTAAGCTAAATCCCGCTAACCGCGACCCGAAAGGTTGATTTTTCAAAAGTGTCAGAAATAGGCAAACTATGTTATCATTGGAAAGGTCTCTTTGTGGGGAGTTGAACACTACAATCCGTTTTTTGATAGCTCTTGTTGTTGGCGAGTTATTCCCGTTCTTAGCTAACTCTCTCTAACCGCGACCCAAAATGTTGATTTTTCAAAAGTGTCCGAAACAGGCGAACTATGGAATAATTGAAAATGTCTCTTTGTGGGGAAATGAACACTGCAATCCGTTTTCTGATAGCTCTTCTTGTTGGCGAGTTATCCCCGTTCTTAGCTAAGTCCCCCTAACCGCGACCCAAAATGTTGATTGCGTTTAAAGTTAACCACATCAAACCTCAACTTAAAATGTTGATTTTTCAAAAGTGTCAACAACAAGAGCTATCGAAAAACGGATTGCTTTGTTCAACTCCCCACAAAGAGACCGTTCCAATGATACCATAGTTTGCCAATTTCTGACACTTTTCAAAATTCAACATTTTTGGTTACTTTTATCGGTGCTTAGCCATAAACGCGAATAACTCGCCTATAACAAGATCTATCAAAAAACGGATTGCAGTGCTCAACTCCCCACAAAGAGACCTTTCCAACGATACCATAGTATGCCTATTTCGGACACTCCTTTTGGGTCGCGATTAGAAGGACTTAGCTAAGAACGGGAATAATTCGCCAACAACAAGAGCTATCAAAAAACGGATTGCAGTGTTCAACTCCCCACAAAGAGACCTTTCTAATGATACCATAGTTTGCCTATTTTGGACACTTTTCAAAAATCAACATTTTGGTCGCGGTTAGGGGGACTTAGCTAAGAACGGGAATAACTCGCCAACAACAATAGCTATCAAAAAACGGATTGCAGTGTTCAACTCCCCACAAAGAGACCTCTTCAATGATGCCATAGTTTGCCTATTTCGGACACTTTTTAAAAATCAACATTTTGGGTCGCGGTTAGGGGGACTTAGCTAAGGACGGGAATAACTCGCCAACACCAAGAGCTATCAAAAAACAGATTGTAGTGTTCAACTCCCCACAAAGAGACCTTTCCAATGATACCATAGTTTGCCTATTTCGGACACGTTTTAAAAATCAACATTTTGGGTCGCGGTTAGGGGGACTTAGCTAAGAACGGGAATAACTCGCCAACAACAAGAGCTATCAAAAAACAGATTGTAGTGTTCAACTCCCCACAAAGAGACCTTTCCAATGATACCATAGTTTGCCAATTTCTGACACATTTTAAAAATCAACATTTTAAGTTGAGGTTAGATGTGGTTAACTTTAAACGCGAATAACTCGCCAAAAACAAGAGCTATCAAAAAACGGATTGTACCATTTTAAGTTGAGGTTAGATGTGGTTAACTTTAAACCCGAATAACTCGCCAACAACAAGAGCTATCAAAAAACGGATTGCAGTGTTCAACTCCCCACAAAGAGACCTTTCCAATAATACCATAGTTTGCCAATTTCGGACACTTTTCAAAAATCAACATTTTTGGTTACTGTTATCGGTGCTTAGCTATCAACGCGAATAACTCGCCAACAACAAGAGCTATCAAAAAACGGATTGCAGTGTTCAACTCCCCACAAAGAGACCTCTCTAATGATACCATAGTTTGACAATTTCTGACACTTTTGAAAAATCAACATTTTAAGTTTAGGTTAGATGTGGTTAACTTTAAACGCGAATAACTCGCCTATAACAAGAGCTATCAAAAAACGGATTGCAGTGTTCAACTCCCCACAAAGAGACCTCTCTAATGATACCATAGTTCGACAATTTCTGACACTTTTGCAAAATCAACATTTTAAGTTTAGGTTAGATGTGGTTAACTTTAAACGCGAATAACTCGCCTATAACAAGAGCTATCAAAAACGGATTGTAGTGTTCAACTCCCCACAAGGAGACCTTTCTAATGATACCATGGTTTGCCTATTTCGGACACTTTTGAAAAATCAACATTTTAAGTTGATGTTATATGTGGTTAACTTTAAACGCAAATAACTCGCCTATAACAAGAGCTATCAAAAAACGGATTGCAGTGTTCAACTCCCCACAAAGAGACCTTTCTAATGATACCATAGTTTGCCTATTTCGGACACTTGTTAAAAATCAACATTTTGGGTCGCGGTTAGGGGGACTTAGCTAAGAACGGGAATAATTCGCCAACAACAAGAGCTATCAAAAACGGATTGCAGTGTTCAACTCCCCACAAAGAGACCTTTCTAATGATACCATAGTTTGCCTATTTCGGACACTTGTTAAAAATCAACATTTTGGGTCGCGGTTAGGGGGACTTAGCTAAGAACGGGAATAACTCGCCAACAACAAGAGCTATCAAAACACGGATTGCAGTGTTCAACTCCCCACAAAGAGACCATTCTAAAGATCCCATAGTTTGCCAATTTCGGACACTTTTGAAAAATCAACATTTTAAGTTGAGGTTAGATGTGGTTAACTTTAGACGCGAATAACTCGCCTATAACAAGAGCTATCAAAACACGGATTGCAGTGTTCAACTCCCCACAAAGAGACCATTCTAAAGATCCCATAGTTTGCCAATTTTGGACACTTTTGAAAAATCAACATTTTAAGTTGAGGTTAGATGTGGTTAACTTTAAACGCGAATAACTCGCCTATAACAAGAGCTATTAAAACACGGATTGCAGTGTTCAACTGCCCACAAAGAGACCTTTCTAATGATACGATAGTTTGACAATTTCTGACACTTTTGAAAAATCATCATTTTAAGTTGAAGTTAGATGTGGTTAACTTTAAACGCGAATAACTCGCCTATAGCAAGAGCTATCTAAAAACGGATTGCAGTGCTCAACTCCCCACAAAGAGACATTTCTAATGATACCATAGTTTGCCTATTTCGGACACTTTTTAAAAATCAACATTATGGGTCGCCGTTAGGGGGACTTTGTTAAGAACGGGAATAATTCGCCAACAACAAGAGCTATCAAAAACGGATTGCAGTGTTCAACTCCCCACAAAGAGACCTTTCTAATGATACCATAGTTTGCCTATTTCGGACACTTGTTAAAAATCAACATTTTGGGTCGCGGTTAGGGGGACTTAGCTAAGAACGGGAATAACTCGCCAACAACAAGAGCTATCAAAACACGGATTGCAGTGTTCAACTTCCCACAAAGAGACCTTGCTAATGATACCATAGTTTGCCTATTTCGGACACTTTTGAAAAATCAACATTTTAAGTTTAGGTTAGATGTGGTTAACTTTAAACGCGAATAACTCGCCTATAACAAGAGCTATCAAAAAAACGGATTGTAGTGTTCAACTCCCCACAAAGAGACCATTCTAAAGATATCATAGTTTGCCAATTTTGGACACTTTTTAAAAATCAACATTTTAAGTTGAGGTTAGATGTGGTTAACTTTAAACGCAAATAACTCGCCTATAGCAAGAGCTATGAAAAAACGGATTGCAGTGTTCAACTCCCCACAAAGAGACCTTTCTAATGATACCATAGTTTGTCTATTTCGGACACTTTTGAAAAATCAACATTTTTGGTTACTGTTATCGGTGCTTAGCTATAAACGCGAATAACTCGCCAACAACAAAAGCTATCAAAAAACGGATTGCAGTGTTCAACTCCCCACAAAGAGACCTTTCTAATGATACCATAGTGTGCCTATTTCGGACACTTTTGAAAAATCAACATTATGGGTCGCCGTTAGGGGGACTTTGTTAAGAACGGGAATAATTCGCCAACAACAAGAGCTATCAAAAAACGGATTGCAGTGTTCAACTCCCCACAAAGCGACCTTTCTAATGATACCATAGTTTGCCTATTTCGGACACTTGTTAAAAATCAACATTTTGGGTCGCGGTTAGGGGGACTTAGCTAAGAACGGGAATAACTCGCCAACAACAAGAGCTATCAAAACACGGATTGCAGTGTTCAACTCCCCACAAAGAGACCTTTCTAATGATACCATAGTTTGCCTATTTCGGACACTTTTGAAAAATCAACATTTTAAGTTTAGGTTAGATGTGGTTAACTTTAAACGCGAATAACTCGCCTATAACAAGAGCTATCAAAAAACGGTTCAACTCCCCACAAAGAGACCTTTCTAAAGATCCCATAGTTTGCCAATGGGATTGCCAACTCCCCACAAAGAGACCTTTCTAATGATACCATAGTTTGCCTATTTCGGACACTTTTGAAAAATCAACATTTTGGGTGGCGGTTAGGGGGACTTAGCTAAGAACGGGAATAATTCGCCAACAACAAGAGCTATCAAAAAATGGATTGCAGTGTTCAACTCCACACAAAGAGACCTTTCTAATGATACCATAGTTTGCCTATTTCGGACACTTTTTAAAAATCAACATTTTGGGTCGCCGTTAGGGGGACTTTGCTAAGAACGGGAATAATTCGCCAACAACAAGAGCTATCAAAACACGGATTGCAGTGTTCAACTCCCCACAAAGAGACCTTTCTAATGATACCATAGTTTGCCTATTTCGGACACTTTTGAAAAATCAACATTTTAAGTTGAGGTTAGATGTGGTTAACTTTAAACGCGAACTAGAGTTCCTCGAACACATATCTTCGCCAATAAACAATTTCTATGGAAGATAGTTCTTTTTGAATGATTAATGTGTATAAGTCCATATGTTATCTAGTCACATCATGTAGTGGTTGGTTGGATTATGAACATTGTGAGTAGATTAGTCTATTCTGTCGGTGTACATAATGCAGCAAATGTTTGGCGATGTGAATGAATGTCTTTGCATAATCAGAACAATTTGTACAGGTATGAGGTTACTGTTCTATTTTGTGTTGTCATAATTACTTTCGGAGAGCTGGTTATGTTTTGGGTAGCGTTTGTATGTATGTATGTATGTATGTATGTATGTATGTATGTAGAAAACCAGCAAATTGAAGACCGGCTGAATGGATTGAAGTGATATTTGGTATGTGGGTAGGTCTTGGAAACCTGGAAACCACAGGAAGTCACGCCGATAATTGCATTCGTCACTCACCAAACCCCGGCCACTGTAACAGTTGTTCCTTCCAATTTACGGAACTTTTTAACTCACCAAGGGTCATCTAAGGGCTATATGTAAGGATTGCTACGACCCCCGCCTTGGTGAACGTTTGTTTCAATCTCATGAAAATAGAAAGTAAAGTTTTGCAGTCGCGAGTTAAGTCAGAGGTATTTTACAGAGTCCAAGGTTATGATTTCTGCGACTGTCCGATGACAGCCGCCTGTCACCTTTGGCGATTTGTATTTCTCGCAATGATGTCAGTTCTTTCTAGCCGACCTTTCCCTTACAACATGACATCTCTGTTAAGAGTTGAGGAATGCGTGGATAATTGACGGTGACCCTTTTGACCTAAGTGCTGTTCTTCAACATGTTGGGTTTGTCTTGTCCCAGCACTTGGTCACTTGTTGTTTTAACCTAGTTCACAGATGTAAGTACTATGTGTTACAAGCCGTCATTGTTCAATTATGTTATATTACTGACTTTACATAGTACTTATTCGTTTGTTTAGACCCATGATGTAGTGTTACTGGCACATGGAACACCAAGTTTCCTTGCAGTCCATCATAAGAAAATACACCTGAAGTGTCTCGTAGATATTAGCTCTACATCTTTATATCAAGTGATATTCGTCAAGTTCCCTCTACTACATTTTTACCGTTCCCATGATATAGTGTTGCTTTTATTGTTGATCTGTATATAGATATAAGCAACACTTGTATATAGATATGTTATATTTCAACTGCTATGAATCCTTTGCTGTGTGCCGTCGTATTGACATCAATTCAGCAAGCTATTTAATTGCTTAATTTTATAGATACGTGTTGGACACGGTCAGGCTTTGTATTTTGCTAACATGAACCATGACCATTTATAGGCATTTTTCAGCCAGTAGTCTCCACCAGACTCCATCCTGGCGGAATAGTACACGGATGACCTAGTAACATCCCTGGTCAATCAGAATTTCATGCTTCCAAGACAACGTCTGTTTATCAGGGATCTCCTGCTTCCACTGGCTCCTTTGACCTACTTCTTCTCTATTTTTAGACATCTATGGGTCGATTCAAGTCCTTTCAGGTGACTCCGTCACAAGTATTTTTCAACCGTTATAGAAGTTTCCCTAAGTAATTATATTAAATACAGAGTGATTTATATAATTTGCATCTCATTATGTTGATAATCATCCAAAGTACCTACCTACCAAAAACAAAAAAATATCCATCAATCCCCTCAGGAGTTATCCATCTAAAAAGTTACGAAATATAACACCCACTGCAATTCCAAACAAGCTGCTAGGGGGCCCAAAATTAGACCATTGACTCCTAGTACCAACAGCTATCCACCAGTAAAAATCACGAACCTGGCACTTCTGGAAAATTTAGGCGCAAACTTTGATGCTCACTTGCAGTACCAAAACAATTTGCCAGGAGGCCCATTATCGAACTTGACCTTCCTTTCTGTTTCCCCTACCTATCAACCAAATATCATTAACATCCATCAAGAACATCTCGAGTTATCTTGCTTACAGACAAACGCACTTACATACAAAGCCAGCTACAGCACCATAGGTAAAAGGTAGCTAAACCATTCTCGCACATGGCAATCCTTTCCACAGCCGCTACAGACCTGCCAAATATCGTGGAAATCGCCCAGCTACATTTTGACTTATGCCTCCCGAAAAAACACCCAAAAAAATACTAAGCTCGCTAATGTACCATAGGAAAACGCCAGGTAACCCATTTTCGAACTAGGCATGCCTTTAAACAACCGCTACACACCTGCAAAAAATAAAAAAGTTCCATCCACAATTTCTCGAGTTATATCCTGTTGACCTACATACAGACCCAAGTCGGCAAAAACATAAGCTTCTTGGCGAAGCTAATAACTCGCCTATAAGAAGAGCTATCAAAAAACGGATTGTAGTGTTCAACTCCCCACAAAGAGACCATTCTAAAGATTCCATAGTTTGCCAATTTTGGACACTTTTTAAAAATCAACATTTTAAGTTGAGGTTAGATGTGGTTAACTTTAAACGCAAATAACTCGCCTATAGCAAGAGCTATGAAAAACGGATTGCAGTGTTCAACTCCCCACAAAGAGACATTTCTAATGATACCATAGTTTGCCTATTTCGGACACTTTTGAAAAATCAACATTTTTGGTTACTGTTATCGGTGCTTAGCTATAAACGCGAATAACTCGCCAACAACAAGAGCTATCAAAAAACGGATTGCAGTGTTCAACTCCCCACAAAGAGACCTTTCTAATGATACCATAGTTTGCCTATTTCGGACACTTTTGAAAAATCAACATTTTGGGTCGCGGTTAGGGGGACCTAGCAAAGAACGGGAATAATTCGCCAACAACAAGAGCTATCAAAAAATGGATTGCAGTGTTCAACTCCCCACAAAGAGACCTCTCTATGATACCATAGTTTGCCTATTTCGGACACTTTTGAAAAATCAACATTTTGGGTCGCGGTCAGGGGGACTTAGCTAAGGACGGGAATAACTCGCCAACAACAAGAGCTATCAAAACACGGATTGCAGTGTTCAACTCCCCACAAAGAGACCGTTCTAATGATACCTTAGTTTGCCTATTTCGGACACTTTTCCAAAATCAACATTTTGGGTCGCCGTTAGGGGGACTTTGCTAAGAACGGGAATAATTCGCCAACAACAAGATCTATCAAAAAACGGATTGCAGTGTTCAACTCCCCACAAAGAGACCTTTCTAATGATACCATAGTTTGCCTATTTCGGACACTTTTGAAAAATCATCATTTTGGGTCGCCGTTAGGGGGACTTTGCTAAGAACGTGAATAATTCGCCAACAACAAGAGCTATCAAAAACGGATTGCAGTGTTCAACTCCCCACAAAGAGACCTTTCTAATGATACTATAGTTTGCCTATTTCGGACACTTGTTAAAAGTCAACATTTTGGGTCGCGGTTAGGGGGACTTAGCTAAGAACGGGAATAATTCGCCAACAACAAGAGCTATCAAAAAACGGATTGCAGTGTTCAACTCCCCACAAAGAGACCTATCTAATGATACCACAGTTTGCCTATTTCGGACACTTTTGAAAAATCAATATTTTTGGTTACTGTTATCGGTGCTTAGCTATAAACGCGAATAACTTGCCAACAACAAGAGCTATCAAAAAACGGATTGTAGTGTTCAACTCCCCACAAAGAGACCTTTCTAATGATACCATAGTTTGCCTATTTCGGAGACTTTTCAAAAATCAACATTTTGGGTCGTGGTTAGGAGGACTTAGCTAAGAACGCGAATAACTCGCCAACAACAAGACCTATCAAAAAACGGATTGCAGTGTTCAACTCCCCACAAAGAGACCTCTCTAATGATACCATAGTTTGACAATTTCTGACACTTTTGAAAAATCAACATTTTAAGTTTAGGTTAGATGTGGTTAACTTTAAACGCGAATAACTCGCCTATAACAAAGCTATCAAAAAACGGATTGTAGTGTTCAACTCCCCACAAAGAGACCTTTCTAAAGATTCCATAGTTTGCCAGTTTTGGACACTTTTTAAAAATCAACATTTTAAGTTGAGGTTAGATGTTGTTAACTTTAAACGCGAATAACTCGCCTATAGCAAGAGCTATCAAAAAACGGATTGCAGTGTTCAACTCCCCACAAAGAGACCTTTCTAATGATACCATAGTTTGCCTATTTCGGACACTTTTCAAAAATCAACATTTTAAGTTGAGGTTAGATGTGGTTAACTTTAAACGCAAATAACTCGCCTATAATAAGAGCTATCAAAAAACCGATTGCAGTGTTCCACTCCCCACAAAGAGACCTTTCTAATGATACCATAGTTTACCTAATTCGAACACTTTTGAAAAATCAACATTTTAAGTTGAGGTTAGATGTGGTTAACTTTAAACGCGAATAACTCGCCTATAACAAGAGCTATCAAAAAACGGATTGCAGTGTTCAACTCCCCACAAAGAGACCTTTTCAACGATAACATAGTTTACCTATTTCAGACACTTTTCAAAAATCAACATTTTTGGTTACTGTTATCGGTGCTTAGCTACAAACGCGAATAACTCGCCAACAACAAGAGCTATCAAAGAACGGATTGCAGTGTTCAACTCCCCACAAAGAGACCTTTCTAATGATACCATAGTTTGCCTATTTCGGACACTTTTGAAAAATCAACATTTTAATTTGAGGTTAGATGTGGTTAACTTTAAACGCGAATAACTCGCCTATAACAAGAGCTATCAAAAAACGGATTGTAGTGTTCAACTCCCCACAAAGAGACCTTTCTAATGATACCATAGTTTGCCTATTTCGGATACTTTTGAAAAATCAACATTTTGGGTCGCGGTTAGGGGGACTTAGCTAAGAACGGGAATAACTCGCCAACAACAAGAGCTATCAAAAAACAGATTGTAGTGTTCAACTCCCCACAAAGAGACCTTTCTAATGATACCATAGTTTGCCTATTTCGGATACTTTTGAAAAATCAACATTTTGGGTCGCGGTTAGGGGGACTTAGCTAAAAACGGGAATAACTCGCCAACAACAAGAGCTATCAAAAAACAGATTGTAGTGTTCAACTCCCCACAAAGAGTCCTTTCTAATGATACCATAGTTTGCCTATTTCGGACACTTTTGAAAAATCAACATTTTGGGTCGCGGTTAGGGGGACTTAGCTAAGAACGGAAATAATTCGCCAACAACAAGAGCTATCAAAAAACGGATTGCAGTGTTTAACTCCGCACAAAGAGACCTTTCTAATGATACCATAGTTTGGCTATTTCGGACACTTTTGAAAAATCAACATTTTAAGTTGAGGTTAGATGTGGTTAACTTTAAACGCAAATAACTCGCCTATAACAAGAGCTATCAAAAAACGAATTGTAGTGTTCAACTCCCCACAAAGAGACCTTTCTAATGATACCATAGTTTGCCTATTTCGGACACTTTTGAAAAATCAACATTTTGGGTCGCGGTTAGGGGGACTTAGCTAAGAACGGGAATAATTCGCCAACAACAAGAGCTATCAAAAAACGGATTGCAGTGTTCAACTCCCCACAAAGAGACCTTTCTAATGATATCATAGTTTGCCTATTTCGGACACTTTTGAAAAATCAACATTTTGGGTCGCGGTTAGGGGGACTTAGCTAAGAACGGGAATAACTCGCCAACAACAAGAGCTATCAAAAAAACGGATTGCAGTGTTCAACTCCCCACAAAGAGACCTTTCTAATGATACCATAGTTTGCCTATTTCGGACACTTTTGAAAAATCAACATTTTAACTTGAGGTTAGATGTGGTTAACTTTAAACGCGAATAACTCGCCTATAACAAGAGCTATCAAAAAACGGATTGTAGTGTTCAACTCCCCACAAAGAGACCTTTCTAATGATACCATAGTTTGCCTATTTCGGACACTTTTGAAAAATCAACATTTTTGGTCGCGGTTAGGGGGACTTAGCTAAGAACGGGAATAATTCGCCAACAACAAGAGCTATCAAAAAACGGATTGTAGTGTTCAACTCCCCACAAAGAGACCTTTCTAATGATACCATAGTTTGCCTATTTCGGACACTTTTGAAAAATCAACATTTTAACTTGAGGTTAGATGTGGTTAACTTTAAACGCAAATAACTCGCCTATAACAAGAGCTATCAAAAAACGGATTGTAGTGTTCAACTCCCCACAAAGAGACCTTTCTAAAATTACCATAGATTGCCTATTTCGGACACTTTTCAGAAATCAACATTTTGGGTCGCGGTTAGGGGGAATTTAGCTAAGAACGGGAATGATTCGCCAACGACAAGAGCTATCAAAAAACGGATTGCAGTGTTTAACTCCCCACAAAGAGACCTTTCTAATGATACCATAGTTTGGCTATTTCGGACACTTTTGAAAAATCAACATTTTAAGTTGAGATTAGATGTGGTTAACTTTAAACGCAAATAACTCGCCTATAACAAGAGCTATCAAAAAACGGATTGTAGTGTTCAACTCCCCACAAAGAGACCTTTCTAATGATACCATAGTTTGCCTATTTCGGACACTTTTGAAAAATCAACATTTTGGGTCGCGGTTAGGGGGACTTAGCTAAGAACGGGAATAACTCGCCAACAACAAGAGCTATCAAAAAATGGATCGTAGTGTTCAACTCCCCACAAAGAGACCTTTCTAATGATACCATAGTTTGCCTATTTCGGACAATTTTGAAAAATCAACATTTTAACTTGAGGTTAGATGTGGTTAACTTTAAACGCGAATAACTCGCCTATAACAAGAGCTATCAAAAAATGGATTGTAGTTTTCAACTCCCCACAAAGAGATCTTTCTAATGATACCATAGTTTGCCTATTTCGGACACTTTTGAAAAATCAACATTTTAACTTGAGGTTAGATGTGGTTAACTTTAAACGCAAATAACTCGCCTATAACAAGAGCTATCAAAAAACGGATTGTAGTGTTCAACTCCCCACAAAGTGACCTTTTTTAATGATACCATAGTTTGCCTATTTCGGACACTTTTGAAAAATCAACATTTTGGGTCGCGGTTAGGGGGAATTTAGCTAAGAACGGGAATAATTCGCCAACGACAAGAGCTATCAAAAAACGGATTGCAGTGTTTAACTCCGCACAAAGAGACCTTTCTAATGATACCATAGTTTGGCTATTTCGGACACTTTTGAAAAATCAACATTTTAAGTTGAGGTTAGATGTGGTTAACTTTAAACGCAAATAACTCGCCTATAACAAGAGCTATCAAAAAACGAATTGTAGTGTTCAACTCCCCACAAAGAGACCTTTCTAATGATACCATAGTTTGCCTATTTCGGACACTTTTGAAAAATCAACATTTTGGGTCGCGGTTAGGGGGACTTAGCTAAGAACGGGAATAATTCGCCAACGACAAGAGCTATCAAAAAACGGATTGCAGTGTTCAACTCCCCACAAAGAGACCTTTCTAATGATATCATAGTTTGCCTATTTCGGACACTTTTGAAAAATCAACATTTTGGTCGCGGTTAGGGGGACTTAGCTAAGAACGGGAATAACTCGCCAACAACAAGAGCTATCAAAAAACGGATTGCAGTGTTCAACTCCCCACAAAGAGACCTTTCTAATGATACCATAGTTTGCCTATTTCGGACACTTTTGAAAAATCAACATTTTAACTTGAGGTTAGATGTGGTTAACTTTAAACGCGAATAACTCGCCTATAACAAGAGCTATCAAAAAACGGATTGTAGTGTTCAACTCCCCACAAAGAGACCTTTCTAATGATACCATAGTTTGCCTATTTCGGACACTTTTGAAAAATCAACATTTTGGGTCGCGGTTAGGGGGACTTAGCTAAGAACGGGAATAATTCGCCAACGACAAGAGATATCAAAAACGGATTGCAGTGTTCAACTCCCCACAAAGAGACCTTTCTAATGATACCATAGTTTGCCTATTTCGGACACTTTTGAAAAATCAACATTTTAACTTGAGGTTAGATGTGGTTAACTTTAAACGCAAATAACTCGCCTATAACAAGAGCTATCAAAAAACGGATTGTAGTGTTCAACTCCCCACAAAGAGACCTTTCTAAAATTACCATAGATTGCCTATTTCGGACACTTTTCAGAAATCAACATTTTGGGTCGCGGTTAGGGGGAATTTAGCTAAGAACGGGAATAATTCGCCAACGACAAGAGCTATCAAAAAACGGATTGCAGTGTTTAACTCCCCACAAAGAGACCTTTCTAATGATACCATAGTTTGGCTATTTCGGACACTTTTGAAAAATCAACATTTTAAGTTGAGATTAGATGTGGTTAACTTTAAACGCGAATAACTCGCCTATAACAAGAGCTATCAAAAAACGAATTGTAGTGTTCAACTCCCCACAAAGAGACCTTTCTAATGATACCATAGTTTGCCTATTTCGAACACTTTTGAAAAATCAACATTTTCGGTCGCGGTTAGGGGGACTTAGCTAAGAACGGGAATAATTCGCCAACGACAAGAGCTATCAAAAAACGGATTGCAGTGTTCAACTCCCCACAAAGAGACCTTTCTAATGATACCATAGTTTGCCTATTTCGGACACTTTTGAAAAATCAACATTTTGGGTCGCGGTTAGGGGGACTTAGCTAAGAACGGGAATAACTCGCCAACAACAAGAGCTATCAAAAAACGAATTGCAGTGTTTAACTCCCCACAAAGAGACCTTTCTAATGATACCATAGTTTGCCTATTTCGGACACTTTTGAAAAATCAACATTTTAACTTGAGGTTAGATGTGGTTAACTTTAAACGCGAATAACTCGCCTATAACAAGAGCTATCAAAAAACGGATTGCAGTGTTCAACTCCCCACAAAGAGACCTTTCTAATGATACCATAGTTTGCCTATTTCGAACACTTTTGAAAAATCAACATTTTGGGTCGCGGTTAGGGGGACTTAGCTAAGAACGGGAATAACTCGCCAACAACAAGAGCTATCAAAAAACGGATTGTAGTGTTCAACTCCCCACAAAGAGACCTTTCTAATGATACCATAGTTTGCCTATTTCGGACACTTTTGAAAAATCAACATTTTGGGTCGCGGTTAGGGGACTTAGCTAAGAACGGGAATAATTCACCAACAACAAGAGCTATCAAAAAACAGATTGCAGTGTTTAACTCCCCACAAAGAGACCTTTCTAATGATACCATAGTTTGCCTATTTCGGACACTTTTGAAAAATCAACATTTTAGTTGAGGTCAGATGTGGTTAACTTTAAAAGCAAATAACTCGCCTATAACAAGAGCTATCAAAAAACGGATTGTAGTGTTCAACTCCCCACAAAGAGACCTTTCTAATGATACCATAGTTTGCCTATTTCGAACACTTTTGAAAAATCAACATTTTCGGTCGCGGTTAGGGGGACTTAGCTAAGAACGGGAATAATTCGCCAACGACAAGAGATATCAAAAAACGGATTGCAGTGTTCAACTCCCCACAAAGAGACCTTTCTAATGATACCATAGTTTGCCTATTTCGGACACTTTTGAAAAATCAACATTTTCGGTCGCGGTTAGGGGGACTTAGCTAAGAACGGGAATAATTCGCCAACGACAAGAGATATCAAAAAACGGATTGCAGTGTTCAACTCCCCACAAAGAGACCTTTCTAATGATACCATAGTTTGCCTATTTCGAACACTTTTGAAAAATCAACATTTTGGGTCGCGGTTAGGGGGACTTAGCTAAGAACGGGAATAACTCGCCAACAACAAGAGCTATCAAAAAACGGATTGTAGTGTTCAACTCCCCACAAAGAGACCTTTCTAATGATACCATAGTTTGCCTATTTCGGACACTTTTGAAAAATCAACATTTTGGGTCGCGGTTAGGGGACTTAGCTAAGAACGGGAATAATTCACCAACAACAAGAGCTATCAAAAAACAGATTGCAGTGTTTAACTCCCCACAAAGAGACCTTTCTAATGATACCATAGTTTGCCTATTTCGGACACTTTTGAAAAATCAACATTTTTAGTTGAGGTCAGATGTGGTTAACTTTAAAAGCAAATAACTCGCCTATAACAAGAGCTATCAAAAAACGGATTGTAGTGTTCAACTCCCCACAAAGAGACCTTTCTAATGATACCATAGTTTGCCTATTTCGAACACTTTTGAAAAATCAACATTTTCGGTCGCGGTTAGGGGGACTTAGCTAAGAACGGGAATAATTCGCCAACGACAAGAGATATCAAAAAACGGATTGCAGTGTTCAACTCCCCACAAAGAGACCTTTCTAATGATACCATAGTTTGCCTATTTCGGACACTTTTGAAAAATCAACATTTTGGGTCGCGGTTAGGGGGACTTAGCTAAGAACGGGAATAATTCGCCAACAACAAGAGCTATCAAAAAACGGATTGCAGTGTTTAACTCCCCACAAAGAGACCTTTCTAATGATACCATAGTTTGTCTATTTCGGACACTTTTGAAAAATCAACATTTTTAGTTGAGGTCAGATGTGGTTAACTTTAAAAGCAAATAACTCGCCTATAACAAGAGCTATCAAAAAACGGATTGTAGTGTTCAACTCCCCACAAAGAGACCTTTCTAATGATACCATAGTTTGCCTATTTCGGACACTTTTTAAAAATCAACATTTTGGGTCGCGGTTAGGGGGACTTAGCTAAGAACGGAAAAATTCGCCAACGACAAGAGCTATCAAAAAACGGATTGCAGTGTTCAACTCCCCACAAAGAGACCTTTCTAATGATACCATAGTTTGCCTATTTCGGACACTTTTGAAAAATCAACATTTTGGGTCGCGGTTAGGGGGACTTAGCTAAGAACGGGAATAACTCGCCAACAACAAGAGCTATCAAAAAACGAATTGCAGTGTTTAACTCCCCACAAAGAGATCTTTCTAATGATACCATAGTTTGCCTATTTCGGACACTTTTGAAAAATCAACATTTTGGGTCGCGGTTAGGGGGACTTAGCTAAGAACGGGAATAATTCGCCAACGACAAGAGCTATCAAAAAACGGATTGTAGTGTTCAACTCCCCACAAAGAGACCTTTCTAATGATACCATAGTTTGCCTATTTCGGATACTTTTGAAAAATCAACATTTTGGGTCGCGGTTAGGGGGACTTAGCTAAGAACGGGAATAACTCGCCAACAACAAGAGCTATCAAAAAACGATTGTAGTGTTCAACTCCCCACAAAGAGACCTTTCTAATGATACCATAGTTTGCCTATTTCGGACACTTTTGAAAAATCAACATTTTGGGTCGCGGTTAGGGGGACTTAGCTAAGAACGGGAATAATTCGCCAACGACAAGAGCTATCAAAAAACGGATTGCAGTGTTCAACTCCCCACAAAGAGACCTTTCTAATGATACCATAGTTTGCCTATTTCGGATACTTTTGAAAAATCAACATTTTGGGTCGCGGTTAGGGGACTTAGCTAAAAACGGGAATAACTCGCCAACAACAAGAGCTATAAAAAAACAGATTGTAGTGTTCAACTCCCCACAAAGAGTCCTTTCTAATGATACCATAGTTTGCCTATTTCGGACACTTTTGAAAAATCAACATTTTGGGTCGCGGTAAGGGGGACTTAGCTAAGAACGGGAATAATTCGCCAACGACAAGAGCTATCAAAAAACGGATTGCAGTGTTTAACTCCCCACAAAGAGACCTTTCTAATGATACCATAGTTTGCCTATATATTTATTTCGGACACTTTTTAAAAATCAACATTTTAAGTTGAGGTTAGATGTGGTTAACTTTAAACGCGAATAACTCGCCTATAACAAGAGCTATCAAAAAACGGATTGTAGTGTTCAACTCCCCACAAAGAGACCTTTCTAATGATACCATAGTTTGCCTATTTCGGACACTTTTGAAAAATCAACATTTTGGGTCGCGGTTAGGGGGACTTAGCTAAGAACGGGAATAACTCGCCAACGACAAGAGCTATCAAAAAACGGATTGTAGTGTTCAACTCCCCACAAAGAGACCTTTCTAATGATACCATAGTTTGCCTATTTCGGATACTTTTGAAAAATCAACATTTTGGGTCGCGGTTAGGGGGACTTAGCTAAGAACGGAAAAAATTCGCCAACGACAAGAGCTATCAAAAAACGGATTGCAGTGTTCAACTCCCCACAAAGAGACCTTTCTAATGATACCATAGTTTGCCTATTTCGGACACTTTTGAAAAATCAACATTTTGGGTCGCGGTTAGGGGGACTTAGCTAAGAACGGGAATAACTCGCCAACAACAAGAGCTATCAAAAAACGAATTGCAGTGTTTAACTCCCCACAAAGAGATCTTTCTAATGATACCATAGTTTGCCTATTTCGGACACTTTTGAAAAATCAACATTTTGGGTCGCGGTTAGGGGGACTTAGCTAAGAACGGGAATAATTCGCCAACGACAAGAGCTATCAAAAAACGGATTGTAGTGTTCAACTCCCCACAAAGAGACCTTTCTAATGATACCATAGTTTGCCTATTTCGGATACTTTTGAAAAATCAACATTTTGGGTCGCGGTTAGGGGGACTTAGCTAAGAACGGGAATAACTCGCCAACAACAAGAGCTATCAAAAAACAGATTGTAGTGTTCAACTCCCCACAAAGAGACCTTTCTAATGATACCATAGTTTGCCTATTTCGGACACTTTTGAAAAATCAACATTTTGGGTCGCGGTTAGGGGGACTTAGCTAAGAACGGGAATAATTCGCCAACGACAAGAGCTATCAAAAAACGGATTGCAGTGTTCAACTCCCCACAAAGAGACCTTTCTAATGATACCATAGTTTGCCTATTTCGGATACTTTTGAAAAATCAACATTTGGGTCGCGGTTAGGGGGACTTAGCTAAAAACGGGAATAACTCGCCAACAACAAGAGCTATAAAAAAACAGATTGTAGTGTTCAACTCCCCACAAAGAGTCCTTTCTAATGATACCATAGTTTGCCTATTTCGGACACTTTTGAAAAATCAACATTTTCGGTCGCGGTTAGGGGGACTTAGCTAAGAACGGGAATAATTCGCCAACGACAAGAGATATCAAAAAACGGATTGCAGTGTTCAACTCCCCACAAAGAGACCTTTCTAATGATACCATAGTTTGCCTATTTCGGACACTTTTGAAAAATCAACATTTTCGGTCGCGGTTAGGGGGACTTAGCTAAGAACGGGAATAATTCGCCAACGACAAGAGATATCAAAAAACGGATTGCAGTGTTCAACTCCCCACAAAGAGACCTTTCTAATGATACCATAGTTTGCCTATTTCGGACACTTTTGAAAAATCAACATTTTGGGTCGCGGTTAGGGGACTTAGCTAAGAACGGGAATAATTCACCAACAACAAGAGCTATCAAAAAACAGATTGCAGTGTTTAACTCCCCACAAAGAGACCTTTCTAATGATACCATAGTTTGCCTATTTCGGACACTTTTGAAAAATCAACATTTTTAGTTGAGGTCAGATGTGGTTAACTTTAAAAGCAAATAACTCGCCTATAACAAGAGCTATCAAAAAACGGATTGTAGTGTTCAACTCCCCACAAAGAGACCTTTCTAATGATACCATAGTTTGCCTATTTCGAACACTTTTGAAAAATCAACATTTTCGGTCGCGGTTAGGGGGACTTAGCTTAGAACGGGAATAATTCGCCAACGACAAGAGATATCAAAAAACGGATTGCAGTGTTCAACTCCCCACAAAGAGACCTTTCTAATGATACCATAGTTTGCCTATTTCGGACACTTTTGAAAAATCAACATTTTGGGTCGCGGTTAGGGGGACTTAGCTAAGAACGGGAATAATTCGCCAACAACAAGAGCTATCAAAAAACGGATTGCAGTGTTTAACTCCCCACAAAGAGACCTTTCTAATGATACCATAGTTTGTCTATTTCGGACACTTTTGAAAAATCAACATTTTTAGTTGAGGTCAGATGTGGTTAACTTTAAAAGCAAATAACTCGCCTATAACAAGAGCTATCAAAAAACGGATTGTAGTGTTCAACTCCCCACAAAGAGACCTTTCTAATGATACCATAGTTTGCCTATTTCGGACACTTTTTAAAAATCAACATTTTGGGTCGCGGTTAGGGGGACTTAGCTAAGAACGGAAAAAATTCGCCAACGACAAGAGCTATCAAAAAACGGATTGCAGTGTTCAACTCCCCACAAAGAGACCTTTCTAATGATACCATAGTTTGCCTATTTCGGACACTTTTGAAAAATCAACATTTTGGGTCGCGGTTAGGGGGACTTAGCTAAGAACGGGAATAACTCGCCAACAACAAGAGCTATCAAAAAACGAATTGCAGTGTTTAACTCCCCACAAAGAGATCTTTCTAATGATACCATAGTTTGCCTATTTCGGACACTTTTGAAAAATCAACATTTTGGGTCGCGGTTAGGGGGACTTAGCTAAGAACGGGAATAATTCGCCAACGACAAGAGCTATCAAAAAACGGATTGTAGTGTTCAACTCCCCACAAAGAGACCTTTCTAATGATACCATAGTTTGCCTATTTCGGATACTTTTGAAAAATCAACATTTTGGGTCGCGGTTAGGGGGACTTAGCTAAGAACGGGAATAACTCGCCAACAACAAGAGCTATCAAAAACAGATTGTAGTGTTCAACTCCCCACAAAGAGACCTTTCTAATGATACCATAGTTTGCCTATTTCGGACACTTTTGAAAAATCAACATTTTGGGTCGCGGTTAGGGGGACTTAGCTAAGAACGGGAATAATTCGCCAACGACAAGAGCTATCAAAAAACGGATTGCAGTGTTCAACTCCCCACAAAGAGACCTTTCTAATGATACCATAGTTTGCCTATTTCGGATACTTTTGAAAAATCAACATTTTGGGTCGCGGTTAGGGGGACTTAGCTAAAAACGGGAATAACTCGCCAACAACAAGAGCTATAAAAAAACAGATTGTAGTGTTCAACTCCCCACAAAGAGTCCTTTCTAATGATACCATAGTTTGCCTATTTCGGACACTTTTGAAAAATCAACATTTTGGGTCGCGGTAAGGGGGACTTAGCTAAGAACGGGAATAATTCGCCAACGACAAGAGCTATCAAAAAACGGATTGCAGTGTTTAACTCCCCACAAAGAGACCTTTCTAATGATACCATAGTTTGCCTATATATTTATTTCGGACACTTTTTAAAAATCAACATTTTAAGTTGAGGTTAGATGTGGTTAACTTTAAACGCGAATAACTCGCCTATAACAAGAGCTATCAAAAAACGGATTGTAGTGTTCAACTCCCCACAAAGAGACCTTTCTAATGATACCATAGTTTGCCTATTTCGGACACTTTTGAAAAATCAACATTTTGGGTCGCGGTTAGGGGGACTTAGCTAAGAACGGGAATAACTCGCCAACGACAAGAGCTATCAAAAAACGGATTGTAGTGTTCAACTCCCCACAAAGAGACCTTTCTAATGATACCATAGTTTGCCTATTTCGGATACTTTTGAAAAATCAACATTTTGGGTCGCGGTTAGGGGGACTTAGCTAAGAACGGAAAAAATTCGCCAACGACAAGAGCTATCAAAAAACGGATTGCAGTGTTCAACTCCCCACAAAGAGACCTTTCTAATGATACCATAGTTTGCCTATTTCGGACACTTTTGAAAAATCAACATTTTGGGTCGCGGTTAGGGGGACTTAGCTAAGAACGGGAATAACTCGCCAACAACAAGAGCTATCAAAAAACGAATTGCAGTGTTTAACTCCCCACAAAGAGATCTTTCTAATGATACCATAGTTTGCCTATTTCGGACACTTTTGAAAAATCAACATTTTGGGTCGCGGTTAGGGGGACTTAGCTAAGAACGGGAATAATTCGCCAACGACAAGAGCTATCAAAAAACGGATTGTAGTGTTCAACTCCCCACAAAGAGACCTTTCTAATGATACCATAGTTTGCCTATTTCGGATACTTTTGAAAAATCAACATTTTGGGTCGCGGTTAGGGGGACTTAGCTAAGAACGGGAATAACTCGCCAACAACAAGAGCTATCAAAAAACAGATTGTAGTGTTCAACTCCCCACAAAGAGACCTTTCTAATGATACCATAGTTTGCCTATTTCGGACACTTTTGAAAAATCAACATTTTGGGTCGCGGTTAGGGGGACTTAGCTAAGAACGGGAATAATTCGCCAACGACAAGAGCTATCAAAAAACGGATTGCAGTGTTCAACTCCCCACAAAGAGACCTTTCTAATGATACCATAGTTTGCCTATTTCGGATACTTTTGAAAAATCAACATTTTGGGTCGCGGTTAGGGGGACTTAGCTAAAAACGGGAATAACTCGCCAACAACAAGAGCTATAAAAAAACAGATTGTAGTGTTCAACTCCCCACAAAGAGTCCTTTCTAATGATACCATAGTTTGCCTATTTCGGACACTTTTGAAAAATCAACATTTTCGGTCGCGGTTAGGGGGACTTAGCTAAGAACGGGAATAATTCGCCAACGACAAGAGATATCAAAAAACGGATTGCAGTGTTCAACTCCCCACAAAGAGACCTTTCTAATGATACCATAGTTTGCCTATTTCGGACACTTTTGAAAAATCAACATTTTCGGTCGCGGTTAGGGGGACTTAGCTAAGAACGGGAATAATTCGCCAACGACAAGAGATATCAAAAAACGGATTGCAGTGTTCAACTCCCCACAAAGAGACCTTTCTAATGATACCATAGTTTGCCTATTTCGAACACTTTTGAAAAATCAACATTTTGGGTCGCGGTTAGGGGGACTTAGCTAAGAACGGGAATAACTCGCCAACAACAAGAGCTATCAAAAAACGGATTGTAGTGTTCAACTCCCCACAAAGAGACCTTTCTAATGATACCATAGTTTGCCTATTTCGGACACTTTTGAAAAATCAACATTTTGGGTCGCGGTTAGGGGACTTAGCTAAGAACGGGAATAATTCACCAACAACAAGAGCTATCAAAAAACAGATTGCAGTGTTTAACTCCCCACAAAGAGACCTTTCTAATGATACCATAGTTTGCCTATTTCGGACACTTTTGAAAAATCAACATTTTTAGTTGAGGTCAGATGTGGTTAACTTTAAAAGCAAATAACTCGCCTATAACAAGAGCTATCAAAAAACGGATTGTAGTGTTCAACTCCCCACAAAGAGACCTTTCTAATGATACCATAGTTTGCCTATTTCGAACACTTTTGAAAAATCAACATTTTCGGTCGCGGTTAGGGGGACTTAGCTAAGAACGGGAATAATTCGCCAACGACTAGACCTTTCTAATGATACCATAGTTTGCCTATTTCGGATACTTTTGAAAAATCAACATTTTGGGTCGCGGTTAGGGGGACTTAGCTAAGAACGGGAATAACTCGCCAACAACAAGAGCTATCAAAAAACAGATTGTAGTGTTCAACTCCCCACAAAGAGACCTTTCTAATGATACCATAGTTTGCCTATTTCGGACACTTTTGAAAAATCAACATTTTGGGTCGCGGTTAGGGGGACTTAGCTAAGAACGGGAATAATTCGCCAACGACAAGAGCTATCAAAAAACGGATTGCAGTGTTCAACTCCCCACAAAGAGACCTTTCTAATGATACCATAGTTTGCCTATTTCGGATACTTTTGAAAAATCAACATTTTGGGTCGCGGTTAGGGGGACTTAGTTAAAAACGGGAATAACTCGCCAACAACAAGAGCTATAAAAAAACAGATTGTAGTGTTCAACTCCCCACAAAGAGTCCTTTCTAATGATACCATAGTTTGCCTATTTCGGACACTTTTGAAAAATCAACATTTTGGGTCGCGGTTAGGGGGACTTAGCTAAGAACGGGAATAATTCGCCAACGACAAGAGCTATCAAAAAACGGATTGCAGTGTTCAACTCCCCACAAAGAGACCTTTCTAATGATACCATAGTTTGCCTATTTCGGATACTTTTGAAAAATCAACATTTTGGGTCGCGGTTAGGGGGACTTAGCTAAAAACGGGAATAACTCGCCAACAACAAGAGCTATAAAAAAACAGATTGTAGTGTTCAACTCCCCACAAAGAGTCCTTTCTAATGATACCATAGTTTGCCTATTTCGGACACTTTTGAAAAATCAACATTTTCGGTCGCGGTTAGGGGGACTTAGCTAAGAACGGGAATAATTCGCCAACGACAAGAGATATCAAAAAACGGATTGCAGTGTTCAACTCCCCACAAAGAGACCTTTCTAATGATACCATAGTTTGCCTATTTCGGGCACTTTTGAAAAATCAACATTTTGGGTCGCGGTTAGGGGGACTTAGCTAAGAACGGGAATAACTCGCCAACAACAAGAGCTATCAAAAAATGGATCGTAGTGTTCAACTCCCCACAAAGAGACCTTTCTAATGATACCATAGTTTGCCTATTTCGGACAATTTTGAAAAATCAACATTTTAACTTGAGGTTAGATGTGGTTAACTTTAAACGCGAATAACTCGCCTATAACAAGAGCTATCAAAAAATGGATTGTAGTTTTAAATTCCCCACAAAGAGATCTTTCTAATGATACCATAGTTTGCCTATTTCGGACACTTTTGAAAAATCAACATTTTAACTTGAGGTTAGATGTGGTTAACTTTAAACGCAAACTAGAGTTCAACGAACCCATCTCTTCGCCAAATAATCATGCCTTTATTTAAGACTTTAAGGTCTTATTCATGTATTACTAAATAGCAAATGACTGCATGAACTGTGTTCCTCACATGCAAACACACAAACATTACCAAAACCAGACTGTGACCTGACAGATGTCCTGGTAGCATCCCTGGTCAATCAGAATTTCATGCTTGTCAATTTAGACTTTGTCCCCAGTGTAAGGGCGTCCTCCAGCAAACCATCTGTATAACAGCTGTGTCCATAGATATAGGTCAAAATGAGATATATAGAGCACAGTTTATTTCTGTTAATAAGTTTTGCTGCAGTACCTTAGGAAGCCGCTAGGGAGCCCACAATCATAATTTATCTTCGTTTTCCTGACCCCTACCCACCTACCAAATATCATCAGGATTTTTTCAAGGCTTCTCGAGTTATGCATTCCACAAACAAAAGGACGCACACACTCGGCCCACTACCGTCCTAACGGAAAATGCTACGTCAACTATTTTCGAACACAACCTTCTTTTCCGCAGCCGCTACTTAAATACTAAATATCATGAAAATCCATACACAGCTTCTTGAGTTATATGCTGTTGGCATGGATTTATGAACTTTCCTCATTAATTATGCAAATAAGCTACTGATTTGCATAATTAGTATTACATTGTATAAGTCATCACTCATTCTATTTACATACCGAAAATCCTGATGATCTGTTTACACGTTCTCAAGTTATCCTCGTCCAAAGTTTGAACGGAAATCGGTGCCTGCAGTTCCCAAAAAGCCGCTAGGGGGTCCAAACTCACAGCACTTACTCTCTGTTTCAAGGGCTATCTACTACTCAACAATCATGACCACAGCATGTCCAGAACACGAAGTGCCAAAATTAAAAGTTTTGCTGCAGTACCTTAGGCAGACACTAGGGTGCCCATTATCGAACTTGACCTTCGTTTTCCTAACCCCAATCCACCTAACAAATATAATCAGGATCCATTCAAGGGTTCTCGAGTTATCTTGCTTACAGACAAACGCACTTACATACAAATCCCGCTACAGCACCATAGGTAAGAGCCAGGTAAACCATTTTCGCACTTGACCTTCCTCTCCAAAACCGCTACACACCTACCAAGTTTCGTGAAAATCGCCCAGCTAGATTTTGACTTATGCTGCCAAAAGCAAACCGCAAAAAACATACCAAGCTCGCTGCAGTACCGTAGGAAAACGCCAGGTAAACCGTTTTCAAACTTGGCATTTCTTTCGACAACTGCTATACACCTACCAAAAATCACAAAGTTCCATCCACAATTTCTCGAGTTATATGCTGTTGACCTACATACAGACCCAAGTCAAGCAATCTCATACTCTTCTTGGCGAAGAGAATAACTCGCCTATAACAAGAGCTATCAAAAAACGGATTGTAGTGTTCAACTCCCCACAAAGAGACCTTTCTAATGATACCATAGTTTGCCTATTTCGGACACTTTTGAAAAATCAACATTTTGGGTCGCGGTTAGGGGGACTTAGCTAAGAACGGGAATAATTCGCCAACGACAAGAGCTATCAAAAACGGATTGCAGTGTTTAACTCCCCACAAAGAGACCTTTCTAATGATACCATAGTTTGCCTATTTCGGACACTTTTGAAAAATCAACATTTTGGGTCGCGGTTAGGGGGACTTAGCTAAGAACGGGAATAATTCGCCAACGACAAGAGCTATCAAAAAACGGATTGCAGTGTTTAACTCCCCACAAAGAGACCTTTCTAATGATACCATAGTTTGCCTATTTCGGACACTTTTGAAAAATCAACATTTTGGGTCGCGGTTAGGGGGACTTAGCTAAGAACGGGAATAATTCGCCAACGACAAGAGCTATCAAAAAACGGATTGCAGTGTTTAACTCCCCACAAAGAGACCTTTCTAATGATACCATAGTTTGCCTATATATTTATTTCGGACACTTTTAAAAAATCAACATTTTAAGTTGAGGTTAGATGTGGTTAACTTTAAACGCGAATAACTCGCCTATAACAAGAGCTATCAAAAAACGGATTGTAGTGTTCAACTCCCCACAAAGAGACCTTTCTAATGATACCATAGTTTGCCTATTTCGGATACTTTTGAAAAATCAACATTTTGGGTCGCGGTTAGGGGGACTTAGTTAAAAACGGGAATAACTCGCCAACAACAAGAGCTATAAAAAAACAGATTGTAGTGTTCAACTCCCCACAAAGAGTCCTTTCTAATGATACCATAGTTTGCCTATTTCGGACACTTTTGAAAAATCAACATTTTGGGTCGCGGTAAGGGGGACTTAGCTAAGAACGGGAATAATTCGCCAACGACAAGAGCTATCAAAAAACGGATTGCAGTGTTTAACTCCCCACAAAGAGACCTTTCTAATGATACCATAGTTTGCCTATATATTTATTTCGGACACTTTTAAAAAATCAACATTTTAAGTTGAGGTTAGATGTGGTTAACTTTAAACGCGAATAACTCGCCTATAACAAGAGCTATCAAAAAACGGATTGTAGTGTTCAACTCCCCACAAAGAGACCTTTCTAATGATACCATAGTTTGCCTATTTCGGACACTTTTGAAAAATCAACATTTTAACTTGAGGTTAGATGTGGTTAACTTTAAACGCGAATAACTCGCCTATAACAAGAGCTATCAAAAAATGGATTGTAGTTTTAAACTCCCCACAAAGAGATCTTTCTAATGATACCATAGTTTGCCTATTTCGGACACTTTTGAAAAATCAACATTTTAACTTGAGGTTAGATGTGGTTAACTTTAAACGCAAACTAGAGTTCAACGAACCCATCTCTTCGCCAAATAATCATGCCTTTATTTAAGACTTTAAGGTCTTATTCATGTATTACTAAATAGCAAATGACTGCATGAACTGTGTTCCTCACATGCAAACACACAAACATTACCAAAACCAGACTGTGACCTGACAGATGTCCTGGTAGCATCCCTGGTCAATCAGAATTTCATGCTTGTCAATTTAGACTTTGTCCCCAGTGTAAGGGCGTCCTCCAGCAAACCATCTGTATAACAGCTGTGTCCATAGATATAGGTCAAAATGAGATATATAGAGCACAGTTTATTTCTGTTAATAAGTTTTGCTGCAGTACCTTAGGAAGCCGCTAGGGAGCCCACAATCATAATTTATCTTCGTTTTCCTGACCCCTACCCACCTACCAAATATCATCAGGATTTTTTCAAGGCTTCTCGAGTTATGCATTCCACAAACAAAAGGACGCACACACTCGGCCCACTACCGTCCTAACGGAAAATGCTACGTCAACTATTTTCGAACACAACCTTCTTTTCCGCAGCCGCTACTTAAATACTAAATATCATGAAAATCCATACACAGCTTCTTGAGTTATATGCTGTTGGCATGGATTTATGAACTTTCCTCATTAATTATGCAAATAAGCTACTGATTTGCATAATTAGTATTACATTGTATAAGTCATCACTCATTCTATTTACATACCGAAAATCCTGATGATCTGTTTACACGTTCTCAAGTTATCCTCGTCCAAAGTTTGAACGGAAATCGGTGCCTGCAGTTCCCAAAAAGCCGCTAGGGGGTCCAAACTCACAGCACTTACTCTCTGTTTCAAGGGCTATCTACTACTCAAAAATCATGACCACAGCATGTCCAGAACACGAAGTGCCAAAATTAAAAGTTTTGCTGCAGTACCTTAGGCAGACACTAGGGTGCCCATTATCGAACTTGACCTTCGTTTTCCTAACCCCAATCCACCTAACAAATATAATCAGGATCCATTCAAGGGTTCTCGAGTTATCTTGCTTACAGACAAACGCACTTACATACAAATCCCGCTACAGCACCATAGGTAAGAGCCAGGTAAACCATTTTCGCACTTGACCTTCCTCTCCAAAACCGCTACACACCTACCAAGTTTCGTGAAAATCGCCCAGCTAGATTTTGACTTATGCTGCCAAAAACAAACCGCAAAAAACATACCAAGCTCGCTGCAGTACCGTAGGAAAACGCCAGGTAAACCGTTTTCAAACTTGGCATTTCTTTCGACAACTGCTATACACCTACCAAAAATCACAAAGTTCCATCCACAATTTCTCGAGTTATATGCTGTTGACCTACATACAGACCCAAGTCAAGCAATCTCATACTCTTCTTGGCGAAGAGAATAACTCGCCTATAACAAGAGCTATCAAAAAACGGATTGTAGTGTTCAACTCCCCACAAAGAGACCTTTCTAATGATACCATAGTTTGCCTATTTCGGACACTTTTGAAAAATCAACATTTTGGGTCGCGGTTAGGGGGACTTAGCTAAGAACGGGAATAATTCGCCAACGACAAGAGCTATCAAAAAACGGATTGCAGTGTTTAACTCCCCACAAAGAGACCTTTCTAATGATACCATAGTTTGCCTATTTCGGACACTTTTGAAAAATCAACATTTTGGGTCGCGGTTAGGGGGACTTAGCTAAGAACGGGAATAATTCGCCAACGACAAGAGCTATCAAAAAACGGATTGCAGTGTTTAACTCCCCACAAAGAGACCTTTCTAATGATACCATAGTTTGCCTATTTCGGACACTTTTGAAAAATCAACATTTTGGGTCGCGGTTAGGGGGACTTAGCTAAGAACGGGAATAATTCGCCAACAACAAGAGCTATCAAAAAAACGGATTGCAGTGTTTAACTCCCCACAAAGAGACCTTTCTAATGATACCATAGTTTGCCTATTTCGGACACTTTTGAAAAATCAACATTTTTAGTTGAGGTCAGATGTGGTTAACTTTAAAAGCAAATAACTCGCCTATAACAAGAGCTATCAAAAAACGGATTGTAGTGTTCAACTCCCCACAAAGAGACCTTTCTAATGATACCATAGTTTGCCTATTTCGGACACTTTTGAAAAATCAACATTTTGGGTCGCAGTTAGGGGGACTTAGCTAAGAACGGGAATAATTCGCCAACGACAAGAGCTATCAAAAAACGGATTGCAGTGTTTAACTCCCCACAAAGAGACCTTTCTAATGATACCATAGTTTGCCTATTTCGGACACTTTTGAAAAATCAACATTTTAAGTTGAGGTTAGATGTGGTTAACTTTAAACGCAAATAACTCGCCTATAACAAGAGCTATCAAAAAACGAATTGTAGTGTTCAACTCCCCACAAAGAGACCTTTCTAATGATACCATAGCTTGCCTATTTCGGACACTTTTGAAAAATCAACATTTTGGGTCGCGGTTAGGGGGACTTAGCTAAGTAGGGGAATAATTCGCCAACGACAAGAGCTATCAAAAAACGGATTGCAGTGTTCAACTCCCCACAAAGAGACCTTTCTAATGATATCATAGTTTGCCTATTTCGGACACTTTTGAAAAATCAACATTTTGGGTCGCGGTTAGGGGGACTTAGCTAAGAACGGGAATAACTCGCCAACAACAAGAGCTATCAAAAAACGGATTGCAGTGTTTAACTCCCCACAAAGAGACCTTTCTAATGATACCATAGTTTGCCTATTTCGGACACTTTTGAAAAATCAACATTTTGGGTCGCGGTTAGGGGGACTTAGCTAAGAACGGGAATAATTCGCCAACGACAAGAGCTATCAAAAAACGGATTGCAGTGTTTAACTCCCCACAAAGAGACCTTTCTAATGATACCATAGTTTGCCTATTTCGGACACTTTTGAAAAATCAACATTTTAAGTTGAGGTTAGATGTGATTAACTTTAAACGCAAATAACTCGCCTATAGCAAGAGCTATCAAAAAACGGATTGCAGTGTTCAACTCCCCACAAAGAGACATTTCTAATGATATCATAGTTTGCCTATTTCGGACACTTTTGAAAAATCAACATTTTGGGTCGCGGTTAGGGGGACTTAGCTAAGAACGGGAATAACTCGCCAACAACAAGAGCTATCAAAAAACGAATTGCAGTGTTTAACTCCCCACAAAGAGATCTTTCTAATGATACCATAGTTTGCCTATTTCGGACACTTTTGAAAAATCAACATTTTGGGTCGCGGTTAGGGGGACTTAGCTAAGAACGGGAATAATTCGCCAACGACAAGAGCTATCAAAAAACGGATTGCAGTGTTTAACTCCCCACAAAGAGACCTTTCTAATGATACCATAGTTTGCCTATTTCGGACACTTTTGAAAAATCAACATTTTGGGTCGCGGTTAGGGGGACTTAGCTAAGAACGGGAATAATTCGCCAACGACAAGAGCTATCAAAAAACGGATTGCAGTGTTTAACTCCCCACAAAGAGACCTTTCTAATGATACCATAGTTTGCCTATTTCGGACACTTTTGAAAAATCAACATTTTAAGTTGAGGTTAGATGTGGTTAACTTTAAACGCAAATAACTCGCCTATAACAAGAGCTATCAAAAAACGAATTGTAGTGTTCAACTCCCCACAAAGAGACCTTTCTAATGATACCATAGCTTGCCTATTTCGGACACTTTTGAAAAATCAACATTTTGGGTCGCGGTTAGGGGGACTTAGCTAAGTACGGGAATAATTCGCCAACGACAAGAGCTATCAAAAAACGGATTGCAGTGTTCAACTCCCCACAAAGAGACCTTTCTAATGATATCATAGTTTGCCTATTTCGGACACTTTTGAAAAATCAACATTTTGGGTCGCGGTTAGGGGGACTTAGCTAAGAACGGGAATAACTCGCCAACAACAAGAGCTATCAAAAAACGAATTGCAGTGTTTAACTCCCCACAAAGAGATCTTTCTAATGATACCATAGTTTGCCTATTTCGGACACTTTTGAAAAATCAACATTTTGGGTCGCGGTTAGGGGGACTTAGCTAAGTACGGGAATAATTCGCCAACAACAAGAGCTATCAAAAAACGGATTGCAGTGTTTAACTCCCCACAAAGAGACCTTTCTAATGATACCATAGTTTGCCTATTTCGGACACTTTTGAAAAATCAACATTTTGGGTCGCAGTTAGGGGGACTTAGCTAAGAACGGGAATAATTCGCCAACGACAAGAGCTATCAAAAAACGGATTGCAGTGTTTAACTCCCCACAAAGAGACCTTTCTAATGATACCATAGTTTGCCTATTTCGGACACTTTTGAAAAATCAACATTTTGGGTCGCGGTTAGGGGGACTTAGCTAAGAACGGGAATAATTCGCCAACGACAAGAGCTATCAAAAAACGGATTGCAGTGTTTAACTCCCCACAAAGAGACCTTTCTAATGATACCATAGTTTGCCTATTTCGGACACTTTTGAAAAATCAACATTTTAAGTTGAGGTTAGATGTGGTTAACTTTAAACGCAAATAACTCGCCTATAACAAGAGCTATCAAAAAACGAATTGTAGTGTTCAACTCCCCACAAAGAGACCTTTCTAATGATACCATAGCTTGCCTATTTCGGACACTTTTGAAAAATCAACATTTTGGGTCGCGGTTAGGGGGACTTAGCTAAGTACGGGAATAATTCGCCAACGACAAGAGCTATCAAAAAACGGATTGCAGTGTTCAACTCCCCACAAAGAGACCTTTCTAATGATATCATAGTTTGCCTATTTCGGACACTTTTGAAAAATCAACATTTTGGGTCGCGGTTAGGGGGACTTAGCTAACAACGGGAATAACTCGCCAACAACAAGAGCTATCAAAAAACGAATTGCAGTGTTTAACTCCCCACAAAGAGATCTTTCTAATGATACCATAGTTTGCCTATTTCGGACACTTTTGAAAAATCAACATTTTGGGTCGCGGTTAGGGGGACTTAGCTAAGAACGGGAATAATTCGCCAACAACAAGAGCTATCAAAAAACGGATTGCAGTGTTTAACTCCCCACAAAGAGACCTTTCTAATGATACCATAGTTTGCCTATTTCGGACACTTTTGAAAAATCAACATTTTGGGTCGCGGTTAGGGGGACTTAGCTAAGAACGGGAATAATTCGCCAACGACAAGAGCTATCAAAAAACGGATTGCAGTGTTTAACTCCCCACAAAGAGACCTTTCTAATGATACCATAGTTTGCCTATTTCGGACACTTTTGAAAAATCAACATTTTAAGTTGAGGTTAGATGTGATTAACTTTAAACGCGAATAACTCGCCTATAGCAAGAGCTATCAAAAAACGGATTGCAGTGTTCAACTCCCCACAAAGAGACCTTTCTAATGATACCATAGTTTGCCTATTTCGGACACTTTTGAAAAATCAACATTTTGGGTCGCGGTTAGGGGACTTAGCTAAGAACGGGAATAACTCGCCAACAACAAGAGCTATCAAAAAACGGATTGCAGTGTTTAACTCCCCACAAAGAGATCTTTCTATTGATACCATAGTTTGCCTATTTCGGACACTTTTGAAAAATCAACATTTTAACTTGAGGTTAGATGTGGTTAACTTTAAACGCAAATAACTCGCCTATAACAAGAGCTATCAAAAAACGGATTGCAGTGTTCAACTCCCCTCAAAGAGACCTTTCTAATGATACCATAGTTTGCCTATTTCGAACACTTTTGAAAAATCAACATTTTGGGTCGCGGTTAGGGGGACTTAGCTAAGAACGGGAATAACTCGCCAACAACAAGAGCTATCAAAAAACGGATTGCAGTGTTTAACTCCCCACAAAGAGACCTTTCTAATGATACCATAGTTTGCCTATTTCGGACACTTTTGAAAAATCAACATTTTAAGTTGAGGTTAGATGTGGTTAACTTTAAACGCAAATAACTCGCCTATAACAAGAGCTATCAAAAAACGAATTGTAGTGTTCAACTCCCCACAAAGAGACCTTTCTAATGATACCATAGCTTGCCTATTTCGGACACTTTTGAAAAATCAACATTTTGGGTCGCGGTTAGGGGGACTTAGCTAAGTACGGGAATAATTCGCCAACGACAAGAGCTATCAAAAAACGGATTGCAGTGTTCAACTCCCCACAAAGAGACCTTTCTAATGATATCATAGTTTGCCTATTTCGGACACTTTTGAAAAATCAACATTTTGGGTCGCGGTTAGGGGGACTTAGCTAAGAACGGGAATAACTCGCCAACAACAAGAGCTATCAAAAAACGAATTGCAGTGTTTAACTCCCCACAAAGAGATCTTTCTAATGATACCATAGTTTGCCTATTTCGGACACTTTTGAAAAATCAACATTTTGGGTCGCGGTTAGGGGGACTTAGCTAAGAACGCAAATAACTCGCCTATAGCAAGAGCTATCAAAAAACGAATTGCAGTGTTCAACTCCCCACAAAGAGACCTTTCTAATGATATCATAGTTTGCCTATTTCGGACACTTTTGAAAAATCAACATTTTGGGTCGCGGTTAGGGGGACTTAGCTAAGAACGGGAATAACTCGCCAACAACAAGAGCTATCAAAAAACGGATTGCAGTGTTTAACTCCCCACAAAGAGATCTTTCTATTGATACCATAGTTTGCCTATTTCGGACACTTTTGAAAAATCAACATTTTAACTTGAGTTAGATGTGGTTAACTTTAAACGCAAATAACTCGCCTATAACAAGAGCTATCAAAAAACGGATTGCAGTGTTCAACTCCCCTCAAAGAGACCTTTCTAATGATACCATAGTTTGCCTATTTCGAACACTTTTGAAAAATCAACATTTTGGGTCGCGGTTAGGGGGACTTAGCTAAGAACGGGAATAACTCGCCAACAACAAGAGCTATCAAAAAACGGATTGCAGTGTTTACTCCCCACAAAGAGACCTTTCTAATGATACCATAGTTTGCCTATTTCGGACACTTTTGAAAAATCAACATTTTAAGTTGAGGTTAGATGTGGTTAACTTTAAACGCAAATAACTCGCCTATAACAAGAGCTATCAAAAAACGGATTGTAGTGTTCAACTCCCCACAAAGAGACCTTTCTAATGATACCATAGCTTGCCTATTTCGGACACTTTTGAAAAATCAACATTTTGGGTCGCGGTTAGGGGGACTTAGCTAAGTACGGGAATAATTCGCCAACGACAAGAGCTATCAAAAAACGGATTGCAGTGTTCAACTCCCCACAAAGAGACCTTTCTAATGATATCATAGTTTGCCTATTTCGGACACTTTTGAAAAATCAACATTTTGGGTCGCGGTTAGGGGGACTTAGCTAAGAACGGGAATAACTCGCCAACAACAAGAGCTATCAAAAAACGAATTGCAGTGTTTAACTCCCCACAAAGAGATCTTTCTAATGATACCATAGTTTGCCTATTTCGGACACTTTTGAAAAATCAACATTTTAAGTTGAGGTTAGATGTGGTTAACTTTAAACGCAAATAACTCGCCAATAACAAGAGCTATCAAAAAACGGATTGCAGTGTTCAACTCCCCACAAAGAGACCTTTCTAAAGATACCATAGTTTGCCTATTTCGGACACTTTTGAAAAATCAACATTTTAAGTTGAGGTTAGATGTGGTTAACTTTAAACGCGAATAACTCGCCTATAACAAGAGCTATCAAAAAAACGGATTGCAGTGTTCAACTCCCCACAAAGAGACCTTTCTAATGATACCATAGTTTGCCTATTTCGGACACTTTTGAAAAATCAACATTTTGGGTCGCGGTTAGGGGGACTTAGCTAAGAACGGGAATAACTCGCCAACAACAAGAGCTATCAAAGAACGGATTGCAGTGTTCAACTCCCCACAAGAGACCTTTCTAATGATACCATAGTTTGCCTATTTCGGACACTTTTGAAAAATCAACATTTTTAGTTGAGGTTAGATGTGGTTAACTTTAAACGCAAATAACTCGCCTATAACAAGAGCTATCAAAAAACGGATTGTAGTGTTCAACTCCCCACAAAGAGACCTTTCTAATGATACCATAGTTTGCCTATTTCGGACACTTTTGAAAAATCAACATTTTAAGTTGAGGTTAGATGTGGTTAACTTTAAACGCGAATAACTCGCCTATAACAAGAGCTATCAAAAAACGGATTGTAGTGTTCAACTCCCCACAAAGAGACCTTCTAATGATACCATAGTTTGCCTATTTCGGACACTTTTGAAAAATCAACATTTTGGGTCGCGGTTAGGGGGACTTAGCTAAGAACGGGAATAATCGCCAACAACAAGAGCTATCAAAAAACGGATTGCAGTGTTTAACTCCCCACAAGGAGACCTTTCTAATGATACCATAGTTTGCCTATTTCGGACACTTTTGAAAAATCAACATTTTAAGTTGAGGTTAGATGTGGTTAACTTTAAACGCAAATAACTCGCCTATAACAAGAGCTATCAAAAAACGGATTGCAGTGTTCAACTCCCCACAAGAGATCTTTCTAATGATACCATAGTTTGCCTATTTCGGACTTTTGAAAAATCAACATTTTAAGTTGAGGTTAGATGGGTTAACTTTAAACGCAATAACTCGCCAATAACAAGAGCTATCAAAAAACGGATTGCAGTGTTCAACTCCCCACAAAGAGACCTTTCTAATGATACCATAGTTTGCCTATTTCGGACACTTTTGAAAATCAACATTTTAAGTTGAGGTTAGATGTGGTTAACTTTAAACGCGAATAACTCGCCTATAACAAGAGCTATCAAAAAACGGATTGCAGTGTTCAACTCCCCACAAAGAGACCTTTCTAATGATACCATAGTTTGCCTATTTCGGACACTTTTGAAAAATCAACATTTTGGGTCGCGGTTAGGGGGACTTAGCTAAGAACGGGAATAATTCGCCAACACAAGAGCTATCAAAAAACGGATTGCAGTGTTTACTCCCCACAAAGAGACCTTTCTAATGATACCATAGTTTGCCTATTTCGGACACTTTTGAAAAATCAACATTTTGGGTCGCGGTTAGGGGGACTTAGCTAAGAACGGAATAATCGCCAACGACAAGAGCTATCAAAAAACGGATTGCAGTGTTTAACTCCCACAAAGAGACCTTTCTAATGATACCATAGTTTGCCTATTTCGGACACTTTTGAAAAATCAACATTTTAAGTTGAGGTTAGATGTGGTTAACTTTAAACGCAAATAACTCGCCTATAACAAGAGCTATCAAAAAACGGATTGTAGTGTTCAACTCCCCACAAAGAGACCTTTCTAATGATACCATAGCTTGCCTATTTCGGACACTTTTGAAAAATCAACATTTTGGGTCGCGGTTAGGGGGACTTAGCTAAGACGGGAATAATCGCCAACGACAAGAGCTATCAAAAAACGGATTGCAGTGTTCAACTCCCCACAAAGAGACCTTTCTAATGATACCATAGTTTGCCTATTTCGGACACTTTTGAAAAATCAAATTTTGGGTCGCGGTTAGGGGGACTTAGCTAACAACGGGAATAACTCGCCAACAACAAGAGCTATCAAAAAACGAATTGCAGTGTTTAACTCCCCACAAAGAGACCTTTCTAATGATACCATAGTTTGCCTATTTCGGACACTTTTGAAAAATCAACATTTTGGGTCGCGGTTAGGGGACTTAGCTAAGAACGGGAATAATTCGCCAACAACAAGAGCTATCAAAAACGGATTGCAGTGTTCAACTCCCCACAAAGAGACCTTTCTAATGATACCATAGTTTGCCTATTTCGGACACTTTTAAAAATCAACATTTTGGGTCGCGGTTAGGGGGACTTAGCTAAGAACGGAAATAATTCGCCAACGACAAGAGCTATCAAAAACGGATTGCAGTGTTCAACTCCCCACAAAGAGACCTTTCTAATGATACCATAGTTTGCCTATTTCGGACACTTTTGAAAATCAACATTTTAAGTTGAGGTTAGATGTGATTAACTTTAACGCGAATAACTCGCCTATAACAAGAGCTATCAAAAAACGGATTGCAGTGTTCAACTCCCACAAAGAACCTTTCTATGATACCATAGTTTGCCTATTTCGGACACTTTTGAAAAATCAACATTTGGGTCGCGGTTAGGGGACTTAGCTAAGAACGGAATAACTCGCCAACAACAAGCTATCAAAAAACGGATTGCAGTGTTCAACTCCCCACAAAGAGACCTTCTAATGATACCATAGTTTGCCTATTTCGGACACTTTGAAAAATCAACATTTTAAGTTGAGGTTAGATGTGGTTAACTTTAAACGCGAATAACTCGCTATAACAAGAGCTATCAAAAAACGGATTGCAGTGTTCAACTCCCCACAAAGAGACCTTTCTAATGATACCATAGTTTGCCTATTCGGACACTTTTGAAAAATCAACATTTTGGGTCGCGGTTAGGGGGACTTAGCTAAGAACGGGAATAACTCGCCAATAACAAGAGCTATCAAAAAACGGATTGCAGTGTTAACTCCCCACAAAGAGACCTTCTAATGATACCATAGTTTGCCTTTTCGGACACTTTTGAAAAATCAACATTTTGGTTGCGGTTAGATGTGGTTAACTTAAACGCGAATAACTCGCCTATAACAAGAGCTATCAAAAAACGGATTGCAGTGTTCAACTCCCCACAAAGAGACCTTTCTAATGATACCATAGTTTGCCTATTTCGGACACTTTTGAAAAATCAACATTTTGGGTCGCGGTTAGGGGGACTTGCTAAGAACGCGATAACTCGCCAATACAAGAGCTATCAAAAAACGGATTGCAGTGTTCAACTCCCCACAAAGAGACCTTTCTAATGATACCATAGTTTGCCTATTTCGGACACTTTTGAAAAATCAACATTTTGGGTCGCGGTTAGGGGGACTTAGCTAAGAACGGGAATAACTCGCCAATAACAAGAGCTATCAAAAAACGGATTGCAGTGTTCAACTCCCCACAAAGAGACCTTTCTAATGATACCATAGTTTGCCTATTTCGGACACTTTTGAAAAATCAACATTTTGGGGTCGCGGTTAGGGGGACTTAGCTAGAACGCAAATAACTCGCCAATAACAAGAGCTATCAAAAACGGATTGCAGTGTTCAACTCCCCACAAAGAGACCTTTCTAATGATACCATAGTTTGCCTATTTCGGACACTTTTGAAAAATCAACATTTTGGGTCGCGGTTAGGGGGACTTAGCTATAAACGCAATAAACTCGCCAACAACAAGAGCTATCAAAAACGGATTGCAGTGTTCAACTCCCCACAAAGAGACCTTTCTAATGATACCATAGTTTGCCTATTTCGGACACTTTTTGAAAAATCAACATTTTGGGTCGAGGTTAGGGGGTTAGCTTTAAACGCAAATAACTCGCCTATAACAAGAGCTATCAAAAAACGGATTGCAGTGTTCACTCCCCACAAAGAGACCTTTCTAATGATACCATAGTTTGCCTATTTCGGACACTTTTAAAATCAACATTTTGGGTCGCGGTTAGGGGGACTTAGCTAAGAGGGAATAACTCGCCTACAACAAGAGCTATCAAAAAACGGATTGCAGTGTTCAACTCCCCACAAAGAGACCTTTCTAATGATACCATAGTTTGCCTATTTCGGACACTTTGAAAAATCAACATTTTAAGTTAGGTTAGATGTGGTTAGCTTAAACGCGAATAACTCGCCTTAACAAGAGCTATCAAAAAACGGATTGCAGTGTTCAACTCCCCACTAAGAGACCTTTCTAATGATACCATAGTTTGCCTATTTCGGACACTTTTGAAAAATCAACATTTTGGGTCGCGGTTAGGGGGACTTAGCTAAGAACGGGAATAATTCGCCAATACAAGAGCTATCAAAAAACGGATTGCAGTGTTCAACTCCCCACAAAGAGACTTTCTAATGATACCATAGTTTGCCTATTTCGGACACTTTTGAAAAATCAACATTTGGTCGCGGTTAGGGGGACTTAGCTAAGAACGCGAATAACTCGCCAATAACAAGAGCTATCAAAAAACGGATTGCAGTGTTCAACTCCCCACAAAGAGACCTTCTAATGATACCATAGTTTGCCTATTTCGGACACTTTTGAAAAATCAACATTTTGGGTCGCGGTTAGGGGGACTTAGCTAAGAACGCGAATAATTCGCCTATACAAGAGCTATCAAAAAACGGATTGCAGTGTTCAACTCCCCACAAAGAGACCTTTCTAATGATACCATAGTTTGCCTATTTCGGACACTTTTGAAAAATCAACATTTTGGGTCGCGGTTAGGGGACTAGCTATAAACGGGAATAACTCGCCAACAACAAGAGCTATCAAAAAACGGATTGCAGTGTTCAACTCCCACAAAGAGACCTTTCTAATGATACCATAGTTTGCCTATTTCGGACACTTTTGAAAATCAACATTTTGGTCGCGGTTAGGGTGGTTACTAAGAACGCAAATAACTCGCCATAACAAGAGCTATCAAAAAACGGATTGCAGTGTTCAACTCCCCACAAGAGACCTTTCTAATGATCCAATAGTTTGCCTATTTCGGACACTTTTAAAAATCAACATTTTGGTCGCGGTTAGGGGGACTTAGCTAAGAACGGGAATAACTCGCCAATAACAAGAGCTATCAAAAAACGGATTGCAGTGTTCAATCCCCACAAAGAGACCTTTCTAATGATACCATAGTTTGCCTATTTCGGACACTTTTTAAAAATCAACATTTTGGGTCGCGGTTAGGGGGATTAGCTATAAACGCAAATAATTCGCCAATAACGAGCTATCAAAAAACGGATTGCAGTGTTCAACTCCCCCAAAGAGACCTTTCTAATGATACCATAGTTTGCCATTTCGGACACTTTTTAAAAATCAACATTTTAAGTTGAGGTTAGATGTGATTAACTTTAAACGCGAATAACTCGCCTATAACAAGAGCTATCAAAAAACGGATTGCAGTGTTCAACTCCCCACAAAGAGACCTTTCTAATGATACCATAGTTTGCCTATTTCGGACACTTTTTAAAAATCAACATTTTGGTCGCGGTTAGGGGGACTTAGCTAAGAACGGGAATAATTCGCCAACAACAAGAGCTATCAAAAAACGGATTGCAGTGTTCAACTCCCCACAAAGAGCCTTTCTAATGATACCATAGTTTGCCTATTTCGGACACTTTTTAAAAATCAACATTTTTTAGTTGAGGTTAGATGTGGTAACTTTAAACGGAATAACTCGCCATAACAAGAGCTATCAAAAAACGGATTGCAGTGTGTCAACTCCCCACAAAGAGACCTTTCTAATGATACCATAGTTTGCCTATTTCGGACACTTTTGAAAAATCAACATTTGGGTCGCGGTTAGGGGGACTTAGCTAGAAACGGGAATAATTCGCCAACAACAAGAGCTATCAAAAAACGGATTGCAGTGTTCAACTCCCCACAAGAGACCTTTCTAATGATACCATAGTTTGCCTATTTCGGACACTTTTGAAAAATCAACATTTTGGGTCGCGGTTAGTGGGACTTAACTAAGAACGGGAATAACTCGCCTATAACAAGAGCTATCAAAAAACGGATTGCAGTGTTCAACTCCCCACAAAGAGACCTTTCTAATGATACCATAGTTTGCCTATTCGGACACTTTTAAAAATCAACATTTTAAGTTGAGGTTAGATGTATTAACTTTAAACGCAAATAACTCGCCAATAACAAGAGCTATCAAAAACGGATTGCAGTGTTCAACTCCCCACAAAGAGACCTTTCTAATGATACCATAGTTTGCCTATTCGGACACTTTTGAAAAATCAACATTTTGGGTCGCGGTTAGGGGACTTAGCTAAGAACGGGAATAACCGCCAACACAAGAGCTATCAAAAAAACGGATTGCAGTGTTCAACTCCCCACCAAGAGACCTTTCTAATGATACCATAGTTGCCTATTTCGGACACTTTTGTAAAATCACATTTTGGGTCGCGGTTAGGGGGACTTAGCTAAAACGGAATAACTCGCCAATACAAAGAGCTATCAAAAAACGGATTGGCAGTGTTCAACTCCCCACTAAGAGACCTTTCTAATGATACCATAGTTTGCCTATTTCGGACACTTTTAAAAATCAACATTTTGGGTCGCGGTTAATGTGGTTAACTTAAACGCAATAACTCGCCTATAACAAGAGCTATCAAAAAACGGATTGTATGTTCACTCCCCACAAAGAGACCTTTCTAATGATACCATAGTTTGTGCCTATTTCGGACACTTTTAAAAATCAACATTTTGGTCGCGGTTAGGGGGATAACTATAAACGCGAATAATTCGCCAATAACAAGAGCTATCAAAAAACGGAGTTGCAGTGTTCAACTCCCACACAAGAGACCTTTCTAATGATACCATAGTTTGCCTATTCGGACACTTTGAAAAATCAACATTTTGGGTCGCGGTTAGGGGGAC